>LR999901.1:3007500-3607500 GCA_905220335.1 Noctua pronuba | reverse complement strand
TGGGTGTTATCCCATATTCAATAATGCACAATTAAAAGGCTAATGCACTCGCTAATGGCAGGGATCGATATAAGTATCGATATGACAAAGTATCGAATAGTAAATCGATGAATACGAATGCGCCTACGCTTCTGCGGGCGGTCTGCCGGTTGAGTTTATTAATATGCCCGATTCGGGGCTATTTAAGTGATATTATGTCAATAGATGTTGACGCAGCTAATATTGTTTATTTTAAGTATGGTATGGTGAACTGGAAAATGTGGCAGAAGAAAGGAGAAAGCTATAGCCTGCATTGGGTGATTCCGAGTTGAAATGATCATGATGATGGTATGGTGGGAGGAGACAGATGGACGGGATCGCGGCAGACCGGGAAGCAGATAGTGGGACGCCTTGGATGGTTTCATCATGGATTGCCACAAGCACTACACCGAAAGAAGTGGAAAAAATTGCACAGGAGTGAAACAACACACCCAAAAATGGTAAGGCATATTAACAGATGGCTTTGAAATTGATGATTTTACAGGCTTTGTAACCACGAATACGATATGTTTATCAATAATTTTCATCAGTTAAAACCATGCTTCCATTGTTTACAAATTACCGCATACATGCACTTGAAAAAGATTTAACCCTAGTTAGTACCGCAAAAACGTTAAACGAACAAAACCACCTATTTCCTTCCTTTTAAAGTTCTATTTAAGAATCTCAGTTTTTTCCTCAGCTCCCGATTAATCGCCACCACATACATCGTACATTTAAGCTCGCAATCGGCATCTCAGCGTGGTATTTATAATTGGCTCCTGTTGGCAACTCTGTGCTGTTAATTGGCACTACGAGATTCTCTCCATGCCGCCGTAATTACGGCGCGAGCGAGAAATTGTCTCTGGAGAAGCCTAGACCGAAAGAGGCTTGGGTAAGTAATTGAATAACTTGGTCATTTGCATGCTTGCCTTTTTATGGAGAAGATGGATTTTCGTTTTGGGGACATCACTTGTAGAATTTGGAAGTGCAATTTTGATCTGGTTGAATCTAAGACAGATATTAGTACCTTAAGCTCGAAGTCGGATAATCAGTCTTGCTATGGGTTATCCTGTATAGTATCAGAGTTGTGGTGGTCAGACACAGCAGTCGCTCCATGTAAAATACTGCTTTTTTTAAATTTATTTATTCATTTGATCTAAAGGTGAATGCATAAATGCTTGTTGGCATTAAATCCGCCTATCTACTCTTGTACAAGAAGATTAAATAAATAAATAAAACATTCATCTGCCATCGGTTAGACCGGAAGACGAACCTAACACAGTTGGGAAAAGGCTAACCAGGTACAATAGGTATAGAAAAGTCGCTAAAGCAGACGGAAAACTAGCCCCTTAACGCATTTAAGACAAAAATGCCATAAGGAAAAGACCATAACCACAATTTATAACCGCCTTACATTCATAACATTGACAAAGCAAATCAAAAAGCTTAAAACACGCTCCCGTTACTTGAAAAGCCACCAGTTTACATGACCAGACAATCGCCAACCAATAAAACAGAGACAAATGATCTCTTTCATATCTTTGTTGATTGCCCGTCCAACGCTGAACGCAGTACCAATACTCAATCACACCGAAGTAGGCCGAGTCATTAGTGGGCCCTTAACTAGGTCGCATTGTGAATTGAATATTGTGATAATTTACCAAGAGATGATGGAGATTACGGATGAAATGAGACAAGTAATAAGTGGGCATGTTGTATAGGACCGGGCCGGTATAACTTGAGTTGTGATTGGAGTTTCAAATGTGTCAGTACTCAGTTGCGGGTAATTTGTTACGTTTGGTAGTCTATTAACTGTTTTGATTGCTGGTACAGAGAAGGCTCGAAAGCATGTGAAGCCGTTGGTCACTGCTGTCATTTGTAGATATTTTTAACCAGTCTTACCAAGGGGTATCGTATTAGCCAGTACTAACTGGGTTGTGGAGGTCAGATAGGCAGTCGCTCCATGTTAAACACTGGTATTCAGCTGCATCCAGATGGACTGGAAGCCGACCTCAATATATCTGAGAAAAGGCTAGGCAGATGATGATGATTGCTAGTACAGACAATTTTGTAAGCGGTTCAAACTCAAAACATTCAAAAACTATTAAAAGGTCTCTATAGACCACTTACGAAGCAACTAAACGATCTTCCCAATCTAAGCAGATGAATCATGTAGGTTTCAGAGAAAATCAATAAAAAGTAACTGCTACTGCTAAAATATGATTGGTAAACAGTTTCAAACGCCAGCACCTACACAAACCCATCAAACGCTTCCGAAGGTTTAAACTTAATCACACTTGATTCCCTTGCCCACTAACATTAGTTAAAAGCTTCATCTATTATCAAAATAGCGAAAACAGTTGAACAGCATCTCGCAAGGCAAGATTCAAGCGGAAAAAAGCCTCGCGCACTTTTGTTTATGACACTGAATAAAGGAAAGTATCCAAATTCAACGCAGACAAAGCGTCTCCGAGCGCCTGCTCGAGGATGCGCGAGGATTTTTCCGCTTGGTGGAAACGGGGGATTGTACCTCTTATATGGGCTAAAAGAGGAACAGTAAGACCAAAGAAACAATGGTTAGATTATGTGACAGATGAATGAAAAGAAAGAGGGTGAATACTTAGATGACTGAAGATTGCAAATAGAAATGATGTTGAAGAAGAGGACGTGCTGCGCAAATTCTATATACATACGGATAAAGGCAAGAGCGTGATTAGGTGAAAATAGTAACATACAAATGCTGTTGTTGGTCAAAGTTATCGTCTTCATATAAGCCAGAAGAAGAAGCCCACAGATGATCATAGACGTCGCACAATCAAAGAAAAAGATCAAGTACGGTCCGTCATACAATAAAATACTCCATTCTATAAAGTGATAAGAAAAGTCAACCACACAATGTATGGCATATTTATCAACTTAATATACTTTGACGATTATGTTATGGCATGTGTTATCGCTACAGTTAATTGTAATTCGATTCATATTGCTCTTACTTACTGATAAGCGCTGGAGTACCTTTAGTGTATACTTATACTAACTAAACACGCAAGAAATAACAGTTTTACTTTCAGTTTAAAAAACACAAAATTTTAAAGATTCAGCTTCGTTTTTGAGGAGAGAACAACGAGCAGGTCAGGAGGGGAGGTGAGATTCGAGACGACGAGATCATTCGTGATGTTACTCTTTGTGGAACTCCACCAGCACCTTGATGGACCAGTCCAAAGCCTACTAGAGTTCTGGGCGAAGCTCGTTTAACTCCAAAATGAGAATTATTGACACGATGAAGAAGGAGAAGAGCGGAACCCTAAAACCGATCTAAATCATAATTTTATTACGACATCACTTGGATTTATAACAGACCGAACAAAAATTCCTCAATGAATTGATGCGAAAGCATTTCCGATTACAAGTCTATTCTTTTTGCTCCGGTTGTATCTCAATAAGAGCAGATAGCAGTAAACCGTTGTGGTTTTAGGCCAAGGCCTGGCTCCGCCCAGTCTCGCCGGGCCATTAGTCGCAGCCGGCATTTGGATGAGCCCTTATCTGGGTCAAGCTAATTTAGCTAATATCAAGCACACACATAAACTTTTATTACAAAAAATTGCAGACGATGTATATGATTATTAAAATATTAACCCTTTTAAAATTGGCAATGGAGATATTTTCTCCAGATCCTTTAAATGAGTCACTCGTCCGAATTGTGCCAAATATTTGAGACATCGCCGTTCGTATTTCTTTTTTATGGACAGCATTTGTCTCTCACTTTATAAACATTTTGGATAAACAGAAAGCGCATTTATGAATTGTACTTTATCATTTTGTAATGCCACAATAAGGCCAAAATTCTTTAACACTTTCCATGTTCATCTGAATATTCGAACCTTGGAGATCTCAATAAAATTTTCTACTATAAATAATCCATTTCCCCGTCCCAGAACCGTCCATACGTTGAATCTTGCAACACGTCATCTTTCGCTATTGTGGTGCCAAACTGCCCAGCACCCACTTATGCTCATTATAATAAGAAAGCCGTCAATGACTCAAACCGGGAAGGAACTGCGAGCCAGTCGGAGAGCGAGCTCGGTTTTAAATTACATGCATTCCGGGTGGCGCCGGGGGCAAGAACAATGTGTTATTGTCAGTGGTTGTGACGATTTGGGTCCAATTTCGTCGGAACTTTTGTAAAACGATGCAGTTCCGGTTCTTTCCAAAATTGGTGGATGATTTCGCTTTCGTTGATGATGAATTTACGAAATCCAGGCGTGCGTATACTTGACTTATTGGTGGTGTATGCCTGACTTAGGTAAAGTAAGCCTAGTCTGTTTTTGCTCCACTAGAATGGTACCTATATTTTTCTGCGGAGGTGACCCAATCAGAAAAAATCAGTATCTCGTTTCCTCTTCATAGTTTACTTATTACTTACGTAACCGATTACGGTTAGTTAGAAGAATCTTAGTCTTTGTACTACTGATTGTTATTGGATTGACCATAAAAAAATCCGCAAGAAGCATCCCAGCCTCTACCTACTCTTTCAATAATAAAACCACAGAGCTCACGGAACCCGCTCCACAAATAATGTAATATCATTGTTGTTTTCTTCAGTGATTGTTGTACGTGAATCACTTGGCTATCACTTTCGCATCGAAGTGTATTGAGTGGGATACAAACATCTGAATAACGCGCGTCATCGTATTCAGAATGTGATTAGCATAACGAGGAAGAGACGGAACGCCTACTCATTTAACTATTGAAATATTGTAAATACTCTGAGAATGTAATAGAAAGACTAGCTGTTGCCCGCGGCCTTTGTCCACGTGAAATTATTATAAAAAATAATGAATTCCCTATTCGAGTCGGATTTTGTTATCAATTTCAAGCGTTTTGTGGGTTTTGCACGGAAACCTAATGCTTTTTTTAAAATTAAATACCTACGTTAATCCTTATAACACCAGCTATCTACCAGTAAAAGTCTCGTCAAAATCGGTCCAGCCGTTTCGGAGATTAGCCGGAATAAGCAGACGGACAGACAAAAATTAAAAAAAGTAAGTGGTAAGTACCGCATATAAAAAGCTGTTATTTTGAAATTACATACAGATTCAATTTTATTTAAATATTTGTATGTATGATAAGTGTAAGATGACTTGGATGTAGGCAGGCTCTTATGATATTGTTGGATGTGCTAGATTGAAAAGGCTTTTTGATGAGTAATTTGTATTGGATTGAGGCTTGTTTGATTACTATTTCGCCTGATGTAAAGCGATGATGCGGTAGGAGTAGAAAGCCTAGTGACTTGAAGAAATATTCATGATCATAGTCATGCATTTTTAGTTAAAGAAGATCTTGGTTCCTTGACTAAAAATGATAAGAATTGACTGTTATTCAGAGATGTCGGCTCCGAATTTTGCTAGAAATTTGGTGCCTCCAGCACCGTGCATACATTCTTGTATAGAACAACAGGACACGCAGATTAAAAGTGTCCAATCGAATGTGGAACATAAATATCTGCGGTGCGCATTTTATAATTGCGTTGTATTATGTAGAGTTGTTTATGCAAAGGAGATTTTGCAAATTAGTTACGCACGGAACCGTTACATACTACCAACATAATAAAAATTCAAAACAGTTTGCAGTTCGCAATGTGCGCAGAAAAGTTTTACTCGTTCGGAGCGCATTGTTTTTACAGAATTTCAGCGAGTTTGTTTGCAAACACATTGTACCTACAAGTTATGTAACGTGGGAGAGAGAATGTTATTCGTTCTGGTAGGCGTTTGCATCATAATGAACAACATTTTAATTACAAAATCGTGGAGTACCTATTCATAATATCCAGTATTGAATACTTGTTGGGTGAGATCGCATCTTCATTTGAGATAGTCATCGAAATTAGTTAATCTAAAAATATCCATCAATATAGATCCCTGACACTGCGGGAGTCTCGTAGAAGTTAGCAGGATGACCGGGGCAAAACTAACGACCAGTGGTCTACGTTAGCCCTGGAAGGCTCTGGAAGTCATGGGATCTTTGTCTAGCTGTGGGATGACGCCGGGTAACAGTTACCAGTAAATCCAGTAATTGATTGGATAATCGCATCTGCATGCAATCCTTACCTGAACATCTCTCCTAGGTGGTGGCCTCATCATCGGCGGTCCTGGAGCTGGCATCCTCATCGGCGGCGGCGCAACGTGCCTATAAACCGGCGGTTGCGGCTGCGGCGGTGGTAGTGGAGGCCTAGGCCCGTGCAGCACCGTCACAGCCGGCACTAACGGCGGCGGCCGGCGCTCCATTGCCCGCTCAACGATCGCCAGGTGCTCCGACGGACGGATCAACCGCGGCGGAGCGGGCAGCCGCAGCGGATCCACCTGGATGCGCGGGTCGGAATGCATGCGCGGGCGCGGTTCCGGCGGGCGTACGGTTTGACGCGGCGGGGGCGCGGGCGCGCGCCGCCCCCTCGCCGCTTCCGATTCGTCTGCCATCGGTGCGCGCCAATCTATTGACAAAAAAGGGATAGTTCATAACTTTATTATTCAATGGTATTAGCTGCTATGGGAGGGCCCACAGCCCAGCGCTGGTTATCAGTGGTCACACGTGAAAAAAAAAAAAAAAAGCGGGTAGAAGACAAGCTTTTTCCTTTTTTTTTCTGGCGGAATAAAGAATCCTAAACATCCTGCATGCCTGCATGGGCTTAGCCGATGAAGGACCGAACTATGTTAAAATGCTAGAAAGCTAGCACTTAATTTAAAATTGTCATTCTAGTCAATTTATTTCCATCGGTATTCTTCACACGTACCTAAACACAATCAATCTCATGGGGCGACAAGTGATAGCCTCAATTAATAGAAAAACACGTCTCACCGGGCTCCCCTAAATAAACATAGGAAAAAGCATACAACAAAATTGGGGTCCCTTCACTATTGGCAAGTGTGCCCAAGGCAATGAAATAACAACGTGTCACGCAATCCCTCCTATCAATCTTGTTCACGCGTAAATAAAAGAAAATGTTGGCGAAAACGTGTATTATTTTTCTTGCCCTTAAAAATTGAAGAGCGCGCCATCTATCCGTCGCGCGCGGAACTCGGTAGACCGGTAGCATACAAACTTACGAAGTGATTTTTACGTTGGACGCGGCGCTTTCCACCGGCGACGCCGTGTCTGCGCTAGCGTACTATTGAACATTGAACTCAACATGGTACTGTACTATTGTAGGGCAATAAAGGCATTCAAAACGATACCCACTTACAAGCTATTTTAAAGGCATTTAAATGGATATTTTTCCTGATAGCCGTTTTGTACGAGCGTTGAATACAAATACAAACGCGAAATAGGATTCTCCTATCTACCGATCTAAATTCAAGAGACAAGGTCTTTCGCGATTTAAAATGTCTGTCTGCATTTAGCAGTCTAAATTTAAACGGCTATTACAATAGTGTGAAAATAGATCTAGATAAATCCTCAGTACTGATTCAGTTTAATAGTCATGAATAAAACATGACAATGCTGATAATGTTACCTAACGGGCTCTCGTTTATGGGTTGCCATTTTATAAATCATTACCGTTGCATTTGCATATGATATCTGATTGGAGATTTGAATTATACCAGTGCAATAATGGCTTTACGATCCGTTATTTCATTCAGGTGTTAAAACACGTCAGGAATTATTGTTTGTGATGTCATTATCAGGAACTTGTACAGTCTTATACAATCGGTTGTATCTTGCCGGCTTAGCCCCTTCCTAGTAACAGGTCTCTTTCAAGATGAATTATGTTCTTTTCAACGAATCGATGGCAAAAAGTTCATATAATAATATGTAGGGCCCAAAATATAGCTACGCGAACCCCGCTCACTGACACAGTCATAAAATTACCCAGTGCGCAGGTGACAGGGCATGCGACGAAAGATGGAAGATGGGCCATTGTGTGTGGCGACATGTCGTATACGCACTTTAGTTCTGAACTGTCCAAAGAGATTTAAAAGACTTATAGAGCAGACATTGGGAATATTTTCATACAAAGATTTTCATCCCGGACATTTTTGATTTTGACACACGAATGCTACCTCACAAGCGGGTATAGACAGACCGATTTGTGACCAAGTAGTAACAAGTATTGGATTACGATTTTCTTCGTCTTGACCCGTCTATTGCTCGTAAATATTTGAATGTCTTTGGAACTGTCAAAAGAAGTTAAAAAGTATTAAAAATGTACGAAATACAGAAACCGTTTCCTTCCACAGTCGCGTTTACAGCTACAAATATAAGCAGCACTCGCATTTCAAATACCTGATAGCTTTCAAATTAAATTCTTCGTACATTTAACGCGTGTTTCTAGCACTAGCACTTGGAGAGTCGAAGCCTACATTTTACGAGGAACATTATCAGCCGAACAAGTGTGTAGGCCCAACATATCTGACACATTTCAGCTTTCTAGCCGAACCGCTCGGACTTGACAAACTTGACCACAGAGTCCGATATCGCTGGTTTTCTATCGATGCAGACGTTGGAAAACTAAACAAATCTATTACACGTGGGAATCGAGATTGTAATGAATACGGAGCTGGATGCATTTTGTATTTGAACACACACAACAAGTAAGAAAGGATGGGTTTTATGAGGATGATATTTATAGAGATCTTTTGATATCAACACGTCATGTGTCATCAAAAATCCGTCAAGTCTCAAGAAATTGAATTTGAAAAGTTACCAAGTAAAAGTAGAGCAAAGACAACATTAATGAACGATGTGTGTGTTACAATGGTAAATATCCCGTTTTTAGTGTTAATGTTAGTGTTAGCGACCATGTCAGCTTAAAAACTTAGAACGATGTGTTTTTTGCATGGGAGTACTCTTGGCTATTTGAAACAAAAGCCACATAACTACCGATTTTGTCATGAGGATTTAAGCCGAATGTTTTCATTGAGAGGTCTCTTACCAGTGAAAATTAACCAGCACTTTCCGATTTGTATCCCTTTTAACAACACCAATTTCCTCACTAATAAATCCAAAATTCAACATGCAAAACCCACTTAAGATTTACAATAACAACCGATATCGAAGTTCAAGTACCCACCAATCCTTTGAAACCTTAAAATAAACCACAAACAATATCACTCGGACCGACTTCAACCCAAAAAATCCGGTTCCCACAAGATTTATATCCAAAAAGACAAAATGGAAGGGTGGCTCCGGTGGCTCGGCTACTTGACTAACAGGTCTAAAAGCCAGCAATTAACCGAACGGTTGAGTTGAAAGGTCTAATTGACAAACACAATACTAAAAGGAAGACTGGGAGCCGGCCATGTACGCAAAACAAAGCTAATAAGTTTACATACGCCCACATTGGTAACTGTCACCGTCGCTCATTATTATTGTGTGCGTAAACGTAAACGGGTATAAACGGGTCCACAATGATACCCAACATTTTATTACAATAAAATATGGTTACCATAGCTGAATGGTGTAAGCGGCTACGACAGCTATTGATCTAATCTCAGCGACGTGAGTTCGATTCCAGCTGAGGAATTTGTTTTGCTGTTTTTTACTTTTTGTTTTTATTAAATTAATTTTGTGGCCAATAAAATCACTCGAGCAAAGAAGTAGAAAGGTAATTAAATAAAACCAATAAAATAATTTGATTTTTTATTAGATAAACATTAGTATTGCTTGGAATGAGGGGGTCATTAGCAAATGATCCGTCTCGTTTCCTCCAATATGTTCCTTCCTTACATTGTATTGGTTGTTTTAAGGTTCAATTTGGTGTGGGCTATAATGTAAGCAAAAAAAACTTGTTTGCCGATACAATGATTTAATGAAAACTGGTTTTAAACATTCATACGCTTTAGCTATCCATAATAGACTTTCGAATGAGTAAAACACTGTTGTTTGCCAGTTTTTTTTACAAAGAAAAAGTTTTTTAGCGGTAATGATGGGCGTAAATAAATTGTCAAAGTAGGTAGGTATATAAATTGAATCAAAGTAAAATTAGAGGTGAAGTGAATCAACATGTTAGATAGTAAGAAGTTATGACAACTTCTAACCGCATAACAATAACATCACTTCACCAGACTTTCAATAATACGAGTTGTGGTTTTAAAACTAGGATTATGGCAACATGACGTATACCTAGGTAATTATTCCTAAGGTTTGTATTTGTTCACATTCGCTTAACAAATATGAACATTATGTGTATAAAAATAAGATTGATAATCGTCTACTAATATAATAAATTCGACTAATAATGCGTTGGCAAACCTTCGTTTTCTATTACTTCTTGGGCAGCATGACATTTTTCAATATATCCAAGTAATCATGACTGTTACTGCGACTCGCTATTTCTACGAGCTCACCGGGACCCATCGAAGACATCCAGCCCCAATACCCGACAGAAATTCGGCCACTAGTCTTACAAGGCAGAAGGTTACATTCTTTATACCGTTCCCAACTTTTCTCCACAATATTTTACGCCCATCCTTATCAGACCTAAACGTTTTTTCGTCGCTAAAAATAACCACATTGTTCTCCCATTCGAAATCGATGAATGACCTAGCGAACAGTAGTCGGTTTTGTCGGTGCGCAGTGGAAAGCAAAATCTTTCGCGCTGGCTTGCTGCAACGTAAACCAGCAGAATGTAGGTGATTCCTAACAGTTTGTAAGCACACATTGTGTGCTGTGGCTGTTACGCGGGTAGGCAAGAACGGAACAGCTTTGTGCCTTGCCACGATGTCGTGGTGTCGAGCCGAAGAATTTGCCTTAAGTTTGGGGCCACGTCGAAGATGTTCCACATCTCCAGAATCCGCAAATCGGCTGACCCATAACTGCACGGTTCTCCTCTGTGGATACAAAATAAAACATTTTTTAAGATACTTAGAATGATAGCTTTTATTATTAATAAATGTATACATATATATATATATAAATATATTTTATTTACCTACACTATTATATAATATACTTATAAATATACCTAATTAATATTAAATACTTAAATACAATACATATATATACAAGTTAAAAAACTTATAGATATGTTTTAAATATGCACTGACATTAGCAAACATAATAATCTTTATTTTTTACGTTATTTGAAGGCTTTTCTTTAATCTGTCTAAAGACACGTGCCGTAGTAGGACACACCATGGAAAAAATGGGCTAGACCAAGTTAATTTTATCATTATCATCATATAAAAAAATATAATACATTTATGATACTAAGTATTATTATAACTATGGTAGGTATTCCACTTTAGTTACGTTAATTATTTATTCCTAGGTAAACATCGAAAGGTGAGATGATTTAGTTAAGTTGAAGTAGATAAGATAATATCAACGTAATATCTAACTGTTACTCACCGATATCATTAAGCGCCTTGCAATTTCACTTAAGTATAATTACATTTTGCTCATGCAGAACAACGATTTCTGCCTTTTTAAACATTGATAAATGGTGCATGATTGGATCCTTAGAAATAAATCCGCACACGAATATAAGATCAATAAACTCAGTTAAGCAAATACTCGTAGATTGACAACTAAGAACACACACTTTTTATAAATTAAGGTATTTGGAAACTATTTTTTTTAATTTGTCGGTAGTTATTTTCTAAACAGTCAAAATAAAATGTCCTGAGAGTTCTTCGATGTTAGTTCAAACGATGCAAATTTCATTACTCATCCATAGACGGGTTCGAATCGTTATATATTATACTTTGTTTAATGTTTTAACAAATTAATGAATACAAAAAGAACATTGCTGCACCCATGGTTTGAACTTACGACTTCTCGTTCACTGATCAAATACTATAGCCATTGTGCCATGATTACGATAATAATACTGTGCGAAACATTATATCTGATTAGGTAACATAGATGAATGATTACTATATATTGGTATACGGTTAATGAAGTGCCTTACGCACACTAATAGAAACAGAGCTCGCTCGTTTTATTTAGTGTTTGTGTGCATAATAACTATGACTTCACTCACACATGTAAGATGTGACAGAGGTGACAGTTACCAACGTGTGCGTATGTAAACTTATTAGCTTTGTTTCGTGTACATGTCACTTTGACTTTACCCCATCGGCGTCTCCTTTTCAAGGGTTTCTTCGAGGATGGGCGATTAATTACGTCATACATGCTAATTAACGTCTTACGGTCCTTGTCCCTTTGTTTATGGCGATTGGAATTTATAGGAACGCGTTTGCTCAGAGTTGATGGAAGTTTTATTGTGCGGGGTAATAATGTCACTAACGAACTTCACTGGATAAAGATGGTTGGTTAACGCCGACAGATTTCCGGACCAATTTATTTTTATTGAACTTTTATCGCCATTATATCTCGAGTGTCTTTCACAGTTTTATCTTTACGCTTACCGTATTTCAACTTCAATTCTTGTTAAGCAGCATCTAATTTTAACCCTCTCGAATCTACACCACAGATCTAAAAAGAACATCAAACAAAGACAATGGATTTAAAAAACGGTATTGTAAAAGATTACGAGAGAGAGATAAAACGCCTACTTCACACGTAAACAAACCTTGTGGAGTTCAATCACAACAGAGAACACTTGAAACAAAGGTTTTATTCACAACTATTTGCACAGCACCGCACTGACTAAATGGTTCTTGATAACCGATAGGGTTTCAGACTGACTGACACAAGTGCAATGAACACACGGATAGGTGCAATATACACCGTTGCTATGGCAACACTGTATACGTTTTTCCCTCCAAAATGAACGCATGCGCGTCACTATAACCCTGCCTACAAAATCGATTAAAGGAAATTAGACTCTAAGTTGTTTAAATTAAGCTGTAGGTTTTAGAGAATATTGTTTGGCAAGGGGTCGCGTGTCTTGCCCCACGCAAACTTATTCCTTTCGAATGATAGCCTGCAGTAGCAATTTTCCTATTATTATTAAAATATGTATGGGTATGTGGGGTGAGTGCACGGGGGAAGTACCTATTGCTCATTTTCTACTTGCATAAGATTGCTTAGACTCATTTACACTACCGGTGTTTAGAGCGCACTGTAGACTACCGTAATGATGACTTTGTCCGTAACATAATAACTTGCAACAAGTACGTGTACAAAGTGTATTGCTCTAGGGTTGTCAACACCTCAAAATCTTTGCCTATTTCTTTTAAAAGTGTCTTTAGTCATTCACAACGCTGTTTTTGCTTGCCCTTTAATATTAAGAGAAACTGTCCCGTTGGTCTCGTGGTCGTAAGCGCGACCTTTGAGAGTGGGGTCCTGGGTCCTCCAGAGAGAGGCGCCTCCTACGATACGAGCCGTGTCCAGGAGTACCGCTTTCTGAATCAAGCCCTTGATCCAGATGCGTAACGAGAGTCTCCTCAGGTATTGATCGAGGCTCTTGGCAATTACGCCATGGGCTGATACGACTATCGGCACAATGATTATTTGGACTATTTTAATCCTTTATTTATATCTTTACAAATCAATAACATTTTTAAATATTCCTAAGAAAAAACAATATAAAAAAACATTAAAAACTATTATTAAACTCCTTTGAAATGGAAACGCACATTAAAAAAAAATCTTAAAAAATCCCCTCTTTTCTTTTGACAACAGTTAAAAAGGTAAGCTTATCCTTCGCATTCAAATGCGATAAAAAGTTAGGGGACGGAAACCTAATATCTTTTCTGACATTATTCTAATGACTGATTTTATCTTTTTAAATTACCATAAAGCGCCATCTCTCCGTGCAACCCTTGAACTAAGTCGTAATAGGTATCTCAGGTATGTCATTAAATGAATATGGTTTTATGTTTTTCCATCTGTCTTACTGGTATGTGCATAATCTGTATATAATCAGACAGATTCGTATCAGATGTTGTGGCGTTAGTCAGTCCCACATATTACTAATATCTACAAGGCATTGTGCATTGTTTTATAATCCTACTAATATTATTTAATGCGATTTTTTTTTGTGAGGATGGATGGTGTTTGTTTGTTTTGTTACTCTTTCACGCAATAACTACTGACCAGATTTGGATGAAATTTGGCACACAGATAGTTTATAACCTGGATTAACACATATGATAATTTTTATCCCGGTAGTACGACCCCGTGGGACAATTGCCGTACTCCACGCGTGCGAAACCGCGGGCATAAGCTAGTAATAAATAAGTTTTTAGTGATGTTACTTTATTTCTATTGCTATTATTTCAAATTGACTAGCGAAATCTCATCATCAACAAATCTGTGATATTTTACGTGATCCATTAATAAACCCTGTATTTACGACAAAGGCAATAAAAACCTATCATTTATTAATTATCTAGCGATTAAACTATCTAAAAGCAATAATTTCATGGATCACGTCTCAAGGCTTTCTGACAACAACTTTTATATGATTTAAATGTGAGAAAAGATGAATATCTCAACTCAAAGAACGGCCGGATAAAGAACAAAGAAAAATATAGTGTCAATAAATTGAAGAGACTGATTTTGTATGCAAGGCAGAGGTAATTATCGCGGCTTCGTATCGTAGAGGTGCACATTAATGGGGGTCTTAGAGACCACCCTAGAGGATGTTACGTGGGGCGAATGACACAGCGGCAGACGAAGGGTTAGGTTCAAAATGTAATTTGTCGTTTGTCCGATAAAATGTTTGTCTAAGACTGAACTTTATAAGATGAAATAAAGATGTATGCCCGATGTAAGCGTCACCAATATAAATGTTAGAAATACGGGGTGTAAACAGACCCTTCACGAAGCCGTCAACCAAGCATTCTGTACATCAAACTAAGTAACTTTACGCAAAAAAATTTGCTGGGAAACGACTTTTTTTGGGGTGAAAAATCACGTTTTACGGTAGGACTCAATTTAACGCACTCAGAACATTGTGCTGATGGCTGGATTGATAAGTACGGGGGTCGTAAAAATCTCACTTTAAAAACAAGTATTTTTAAAAAAACTTGTGAAAAAGTCGGAACTTTGACCCCCAATATCTCCGTAACTAGAAGGTTCCCAGGTATGGTCTAGAACAAAAAAAATGATCGCATTGACGGGAAGAATAAGTGCCTTTCGGCTTCGTTAAGGGTCTTTTTACACCCTTTATAATAGTGCTCTTTTATAAAATCACTAGCTTTTGCTTGCGGCTTCGCACACGTTACGGAATAAACCCACGGGAACGTTAGCTTCCAGTTAGTGAAAGAATTTTCGAAATCGGATCAGTTGTTCCGAAGATTACTTCCTACATATAAACTTACAAAACTAATTGTACCTCTTTATAATTTTAACAGTATGGAATGTATGGATAACATAACGTCCTGCCCGCCTGTATTTCTCCGAAGAGTAAGGGAGGGCCTTTGCGTTTTTTTGGGCATTAATTTGTGTTTCCACTAAGTGTTAGTGAAAAACAGGCATAAGTGTTTACAAATCCAACAAATACAAAATGTTTTATTCAAGAAATTTGTTACAACAATGGGTGGTTGTATTTGGGGACTCCTTTTAAGCAATATTAGCCTGTGTTAGGAGACCCCGCTCTTCCATAGCAAAATAATTACATCAGTAATAAATATGTGGGTAATTAAACTTATACTTACTTATTTCTATTTTTATTATTTATTTTTAATTTTAAAAAGGAAAAAATAAAAATAAAACCTAGTAAATGAGTGTGAGTGTGCCTGTGTATGAGTGTGAGTGTGTGTATGATTCTATTTGATTTTAGGCGCCAGTTTTTGCGAGATTGTGTGTGATAATTGGGTAAAATAACGTTATGTATCTTGCTATTTAGTGTACTGTACTGTTTAAGTGGGCAATCCACTTTTCTCTTTATCAACTTTGTTTAAAACAATCATGAGTTTAAAAAGAAATCGTACGTTTATTTCAGCATTGCGAAGTGTCGAAACTCAATTAATCGCGAAGAAAGTTATTTAATGTTGCTATTTAACATTTTTACGTGTCGAATAAACGATGGGTAATAACATAATTGCACGTCCAAGTGAAAATATCCTCATTTAATTAACAAACCTCCTTATAAAGGGGTGAAACTGTCGAAATTAAGAAAATTACAGATAGCAATTAGTATATTGAGTACACAATGTCAGATCTTGAAAAAACGCTCGAAAGCTGGTAATTAATTTTTGATTGTACGTGTGGGATTCACGCATTTCAACTTGACAATATCATCCGAGAGATTTTTCAACTACCAGAAATCTCAGGCTAAGCTATTATCAGGACTTTTAACCCTTCAAAATAACATCGTAATATCACGGCAGAGGTGTACCTTACAGCACACCCACATTCCGCCAGTTATGTTTAAGTCCCGTGTAATACGGGGTAAGCCTATTGCCATTAACCGGACAAAAATCCAGATTTCGTGGCTGCTAACGGAAAAACTCAATAACACTTGCATGACCTGGGAATTGGACCCAGGACCTCATGCTCAGCAGTTCCGCTTGCGACCACTAAACCAACGAGGCAGTCTATGAAAATATAACCCCTTTTTTCCGTGTCTACGCTATTGACATCCGTCATATGTATTAAGGTACGCTTACTAACTAAAGTCTTAGGTATTCTTTAACTATCGCTGGCCGGGGTGCTGAATCATTTAATCAGTTCCTCCCGCTTCTCCAGACAAGTATTGGCCTGCATGAGTTTCATGTGGACCCTGTTTTGTTACCCTCTGCGGTCGCAGTTCTGACAGCCCTTACAGTGGTTCAAGCAAGACTAAAGAACATAAAAAGTTCGACTCCCAAAACTTACACCATAAAACAAATGCAAGACACGCAAAAAAACTTCCTAAGTCCTACTACCCAACTATTCTTAACATCTCAACATTTACACAAACGATTCATCTGAACAAACACAGTAAACGAAGCATGGATTTCGCCCAGTGAAACCGCTGATCGTGCGATAAGACCTGTCGTCGGTACGACAAAGTGGCTGGATGTCACACCGCGAATATTAACAGCTTCATTCGCGAGACAGATGTCTAGATACGCCGTGACCTCTGGCGGGGGCTTTATATGTATGTGAACATGTGCTGTGGAGATAATGGGCGACAATAGTCATTTATGGGCTTTGAGTGAGGCTTAAGCTTTGGGATGGGAGAAAAAGCTGCGGAATGCTGACTTTTTGATGAGTGTGACTTGCTGATAGAAGCCGAGATCTATTATAAACGCTTCTTGGCACTTGGCTTTGGTTAAGAGATGATTCTGTCTCTGTCTTGCAGTTGTGATTTGACAGGTGTGCGATAGTGACAGGAATAACGTCTTCCCAAATTTCAAAGCAAGATTTATAGATCTTGCCTTGAGACTGTTCTTTAAACTTCCAAATGTTCGGAAATCGCAAGCTATGGAACTGTGTTACGTAAATATTGTTTACTAGCTTTTGCTCGCGATCTCGCTCGAGGTATGTACGGAAATTAACCCACGGGGACGTTTTAAATGTAGCCTATGACACTCGGGAATAATGTAGCTTCTAGTAAAGAATTTTTCAAATCAGATCAGTAGTTCCGAAGGTTACCCCTACATACAAACTTTAACCTTTTTATAATATTAGTATGGACTAGACACCCCTTGGAATGAAAATTGTTTTTCCTTTTTGCAAAATTTTGTAGGACCTTACGGCCGCAGTCAGTAGCACAAGACTAGAGGAAGTACTATATCCATAATCCAACAAGTAGCAATAAAGCGGATGTATTTACAAGAAATATCATAAAAACCCATATCAATCAATATCATAACGAAACACAACCCATATCTTGTAGAACAATAACGATAATTTGCAACTTCCTGCTTAAAATAACTTTAAATAACTGACGTAATACAGCAAAAACAACAATAGTTTTGTTCAAGGTTAGTATGTTAATCATCACTGTTGAATGATTGAGTGTATCGTTACGCTAATTGGTATGATATATGACCATATTAACCATAATGTTACACCTGGTAGGAAGAACTATTACTGCATGTAAATACCTTGACCAGGTGTCTGTGAGGTGTCTCCTATGTCACGCCACATTAGGCATTCAAATGCACGTAACCGTCACGCGTTGATTCCCGAAGGGTTTAATACTCGTGTCATGTTGGATAGACATATACTATGACAATACAATAGATATGTAGTAGAAAGGAAGGAAGAAACTGGCCACAAGGAACTGAACACGGGGAAGTAGATTTATTTCTAAGAAAATGTGGTTCTAGAAACAACTAAACAGACCAAACCGGGACAATTTCAAAAGTTTTCGTAAAGACGGGACGACGATCAGGACGACACTAAAAAGCTTACCAATGAACACAATTGATCAATGACAGAACTCATGAAGAATAGCAACCTAAATGATTAATTACAAGATCAGAAAACAAAAACAAGCGATGAACTAAAAACAGCAGAAATGGAAGCAGTAGAAATGGAACACAATCAAAGCAACAACAAATTAAAGTTAACCACAAACTATAAGTACTAAGTAGACAAGCAACTGGTGCATCGCCTGTAGCTAGCGGAATGAGCAGTTGTGATTCTAACAACTTGTTGAATGGTACCACTGGGTACAAGGCTTTCCTTTCATTTGAAATTACTGAAAGTGGAATTCATTTCGAAAATGGAAACTATGCTTGTAACAGTGTCCCAGCTATTGTTGTCGATCTTTGACAGTTTCATGCACAGCCCGGAAAGTCTTACAGTTAGTCTAGCAAGGGGTATACTGTTACCCAGTATGATTTGGATTGTGCGGGTCAGACAGGCAGTTACTCAATGTAAAATACTAGGAATTCAGCTGCATTCGGTAAGACTAGAAGGCGACCCTAACATAGCTGTGAAAGGCTGGGTAGATATGACTTGTAACAATAAACCCTTTCTAAACAACAAACGATAAGTTCCTGATGATACGATACTCAATCAAGAAATATCGGAACCTTCTAAACCATTCAGAATCTCAGTTCAAGATCTTAATTACCGCTTTTATTGCAAGACTTTTATTATCACTATATCTAGTAAAGTAATCACATTATAGTTTATGGAGCCAGAACAAAGATGTTACTATTCGAGGAGTTCAAAGATTCCAAGCCATTACATAAAATATTGTTAGTGGTATTTAGCAAAGTGCACTGGTTGTTTAACAACTTTATTACCCTGACATTACAGTTTACGTTGCACGACATGGATACGTAATCTGCCATATTTCACTGATATTAATGTCACTCAGTTACTTAATACGCCCTATTTGTCGTAACCCATTCGCGAACGTACGGAAAGTAAGGACAGTTTCACTTAAGTTGATGTCATATAAATAATAAGAAGTATACAATAAATTAGGCGACTTAATTAAATGTTAAGGGCCGCTGTTAATTGGCTTGAATTAACGATTGCTCGTTTTATATAGGACGTTTTACTACTACGAATGTTGACTGTAAAGGCGTCGAAGAAACAAAGTGTGAAAAATGTCGTTACGAGATTTTATCAGAAATAAAGAATGCCACTGAAGATATGGAACAAGCACACTTTCTCTGGAGATAACATTTTTATTAACGCTGTAAAAGGATGAAGGAGAAGAGAAATTGGGCAGACGGGTGATGCAAATGGAAACGCTGACAGCGAAATCCACACGTAGAAAACATAAAGTGGTAAAAGCTAGATTAGGTTTATGATTGCAGCTGAGGCGTGGAATCGAACGCCTTTCTCTTGCAGCTAACAAATGAGTCGGGATGCGAGCGTGATTTATTTATTCAAATCCGATGGCCGCTGATGCTGGTCACGTCTGCACTTCGTTTGTAGTCTGAGCACGAACTGTAGGTGTCGCTGATTTGTGATGATACGAGCACCAGTTAACGTGTTTTGAATAATTGTCATAACTTCCGTGTTAAACATTAATTGATGTGAGCTTTCTTTTAGTAATGGTGTTGTTCCTTCTTAAAAGGAGTCGTTTGATCCTTAACTGGAAATGATTAGTTGGTACTTGTCTTTCCCATAGACGGCTTCAGATTCGGTTTAGGACAATGTAAATGGAGCTTAGTTATTTTATATGTTTGCTAGGGGGAAATTGCAAGAATCCGAGCATAGATACTCCAGCAATCAGTCTGAAAAGCGCTGTCACAGTGATGTGTTCCCTCAAGACGACTATAGCAGACTGGTAGGACCACGATAACACCTATATAGAATGAGCAAATTACATGAATGGCCTGTATTTAAAGTAACAAGAGAATAGAACAGATAATAGGTATGGACTCTACAAAGCGTTGTTAGAAATATCTAAATTCTACTCAATGAAGCCATAACTTTTCGACACCACTATCCAAACACCGAACCGATCATACTCATAACAAATGATTACAGAACGAGGAGGTAACAACGGCACAGACACCGAGGTATTTGATGAGTGTTGCGTTGCCAATGATGCCAATGTTGCAAATGATTGCTAAAGTTTAGTCACGAGCGAGGATAATTTGCAAGTTTTGGCATTTGCACTTACCTCAAGCTAAGGATATGCACGGAGAGCAAAAACTTTGTTATTATATTGTGTATAGTTATTGTGGAGGTGAGGGGAGTGACCCCGGGTCCTTTAATGTTGAGACTTGAGAGAAAAATACCGGTACGGTCTTGTTTTGAAACAAAGAAATGTTTGTTGTGTGTGATTTAGTGGAGGGTTATGTTTATTTTACGGTGTGCAAATATTCTGAATCATTTCTCCAAAATCTGTCAACATGACCAACCCCGAATTTCTCCCTGAAGAAGTCTGCTGCAATACCATCTTGATCAACCGAACCAGGGAATTCTCTTGAAGGCATTATGAAATATCAAAAAAAGAGGTGCTTGATTTACCGTTTATATCAAGGTTATTGTTTCTGATGCCATGCAGCCAGGATGCAATTAGTAACAGCAACTGTCCTGGGATTAACTTTTGCTTTGGGAGCTCCACCATACCGAGACCCCTGCTCTGTACAATTTAACATTTTATTAATATTTCTATAAGCCCATATTTACCTTTTCTATTCACAGTAAACCCCAGCTTTATCCTCTATCCAGAAATACACGAGCTCACATAAATTAAAATAGCAAATGGACACATAGTTCAATTACGAACAGGCAACAATACTCTTTTGTGAGATAACCCCTGTACAAATACGGCATTAGATGATTAGCACATTTCAAAGGGTTCCCTAGATCCCTTACCCTTTGCGTCACATAATGATGTTACTGGAAAAGGGTTGTTTGTATTTGAAGCACGATAAATTGATGTAGTTACGAATGCTAATGAAAGCCGGCTTGCCTTTGTGGTCTAATGAGTAGGAGAGCAATATGCACGGTTGGTATTGATTTGAATATGGAGCGTGCTGTCCCCGAGGGTATAGACAAGTGACAGCTGCTGTCAAAGCGTTTCGTTTTTCTACAATGACTTTTATGGTTTTATCAGGATTGACCAAAGAGTTTCGAGAGCTTATTTCAACGACCAGCGGCCCACATTGGCCCTGGATCGAAGAATTTGGAAGTCATGGGGAGAGGCATTTGCGCAGCAGTGGGATGACACAAGCTAACAGTAACAGTTGTATTTCAACCCAATTTTTTTTTCTTCGTTGCTATCGCCAGAGTATAAATATACTATCGCTAATAGAATGTTACTTTATCAGCGATATTAAATGAATTAACGATGCTAGAGATTTGTCAGGCACTCAGGAATGATCGTACAAAACGAACTGAACCACAATGCGAGTTAAATAGGTACTTCACAAAACTTTCTGTAATATTTAAATGCAGACAGCCATTTGTTTGGTAGTCAACTAGTCATACATAATTAACATTGGTACGGTATGTGACGTACAAACAGAACTGTCAGGCTAGTGAGTTCCGTTTGTTCAATAATAAAATAATTCCAAGGATACTTCGCTCTCAGACATGAATTCTTTCTCAGAAACGATACAAAGAGCTTCAAAGTTCGACTTCACTATCTAGCGTTAGTAATTACGTCTGGCTCACGTTCGGAACTTATCGGATAGTTTCGGCGCGAGTCGGGCGGCTGCGCGGGCGCACCGTTAGCGTAATAACCAGCTGACTCGCGAAACAATTATCCAGCTGATGTTGCGCCAACGGGATTTCTAGTGTGTGAGACGGACAGACCATGGGACGAACTATAGCGTGTTTGTATGGAAATGTATGGAACGTTTTGTAATTTTTACGCTTGCGAGCATCCGTTCCTACTAATGCAACTCCCAGAACATAATGGCGGCTTTTTCGCTGTGTAATTGGCATACATAATTGCTGTACACGTTCGTTCGTATTGCTAGACATAGTACAATGGGCGTCATTTGAATATACGGCCGATGAGAGCTTGTAGCTTCAAATTCTCGTACTTATTTTTAAATAGCGGAGATATCACTATACGTTGTTCTAATGGTCGATAGCGCGACGTTGAGCTTGCGGTCCTAGGTTCGATTCTCAGGCCAGGAAAAGTGTTATTAGGGTTTTCCATCGGGAATTTTTCAGTTGCAGCCACGGAGTCTGGATTAGTGCCAAAATGGTTGATGGCAAAAGGCTATTACATAAGACTTATTTACTGACGAACACCTCTACCTAACCCTTTTTTTTTCGGATTGGAAATCATCAAATGGGCTGAGTCGAAGGGAGTGTGAGATTTCTACTGACTAAAACCCATCCATGTCCCTTCTTTGCCTAACCTAACCCTTCGGAACTTCCAGGAGTGATGTTATCAACTGTATCTAGGTACGTCTTTATACGGGGTGTAAACAGACCCTTCACCGAGCCGTCAACCAGGCATTCTGTACATCAAACTAAGTAACTTTACGCAAAAATTATTGCTGGGAAACGACTTTTTTTTTTAGGGTGAAAAATCACGTTTTACGGTAAAACTCAATGTAACGAACTCAAAACATTGTGCTGATGGATGGATTGAATAGTAAGAGGGTCGTGAAGGTGTTTAAAGTAAAAATCTTACATTAGACACATGTATTTAAAAAAAAACTTGTGAAAAAGTTGGAACTTTGACCCCCAATATCTCCGAAACTGGAAGGTTCCCAGGTATGGTCTAGAACAAAAAAATGATCGCAATGACGGGGAGAACAAGTACCTTTCGGCTTCGTTAAGGGTCTTTTTACACCCTTTAGGTTTATACCTGCCTCTCTCTACAACAAAGCCAAAAACCCCATTGAGTCGTACCAACTAACTAAAGTCCCGATAGTGATCTCAATCGTTCCAGTTGGACGTCGATCAGCCAGCATGGGCCAGCAATGTTATCAGATGGCAATGATGGCCAGCCTAATGAAGCTGTAAGGCGAGCTGTAAGCCGACCCCTAACGAGCTCATCATTAGTCCTTGAGTACAACTCGCGATCCGATTGCGATGACTTTGAACCTTTGGCTGAAGGAAATCGAGGGGAAAAAGAGTCAATTGAGTCGTTATTTTAGTGAAGTGTCTAGTTAGCTATTAGATTTGAACTTTTGATTGTTGAATTTGAAGTAGGTACTGTGGTGCACAGCGGTTTTGATTTATGAGACAAAAGATGGCGACAAAATATTGATTTACAATATTTGAAACAGATTATGTGAAACTGGCGAAGTTTGGGTATTCTTAAGGTATGCCAACCCCAGGCCTGATGGCAATGATGGCCAGCATAATGAAGCTGTAAGGCGAGCTGTAAGTCGACCCCTAACGAGCTCATCATTAGTACTTGAGTACAGCTCGCGATGACTTCGAACCTTTGGGCTGAAGAAAATTGAGGGGAATGGAAGAGGGAATCATAGTCAATTGAGTCGTTATTTACTGAAGTGTCTCGTTGGCTTTTAGATTTGAACTTTTGATTATTGAATTTGAACTTACAAACACAGGTACAGATGTGCACAGCGGTTTTAATCCGAAGGTGACAGAAGATGATGGCAAAGAATTGACTGAAGTTTTGTTAAAGGTTCTGTCAAACGGGTACACACTGTTACATAGTTCAGGACTAGCTTGTTTACTGACGGTCTGCCTGTTTTCACCCTAATGCCCTAAGTAATAAGGTTGAAAGTGGCTGACCCCCAGTGAACTCGTTAGTACAGCCACGAGCACCAATATGTATACACTTTCCTAAATTTCAAAGCAATTTTCGTGAGAAATAACGATTGTAACTTGGAGATAGGATCTTTTTCATAAAAATATGAGTTCCGAAATACTACGTTTGTAACTTTGGTGCTCGTGACTGTACACTATCTGTAAGAATCCGGTGTCCGAAGCCGCGTCCGCAGCTTCTCCGCACCTGTTTGTTAGAACCTTGAAAAATATGATGTCAATTTATTGAGACAAGCCCAGATGTAACCATGTGTGGCATAACCACACCCTTTATGTTAAGAGACGCATAAATCTAATAGAATAACAAAGAAAAGTTATTATGTACCATTAGGTAACGATAAAGTATTGAAGGTTAATATTATATCCTTGTATGGAAGCATGTTCCTTTATATTTTTAACATTTATAATACCGTTAATAACGCTCTGTTTATTACTGTATATATCAAGTAAATAATAATTTCCAGCTGTCCATTCGTCCCATCTGGTAACGTTTTATTTGGACTCAAATTGACTATTAAAACTTTAATGTGGATATAACTTTACCGTCATCGACATTTTAGCCTAAAAATAAATATATATTAATGTAATAACAACTAGTTTATTTATTATCTGATGACAAGAGCGGAACAGACGATTAAGAACTTTTAAAATTAGAACAAGACAATCATCATCATCATCTCGAATAGGGACATTCGAAATTCGAACGCATCTATAGGTACTTAAAGAATTTATTATTCAAACTGATACGGACAATTTCCGGATCGGTAGCGGACACTGACACATAGTGATTAGTGAGTGTTTCGGTCAAAACGATACACATCATCATCTGCCTAGCCTTTTCCCAGCTATGTTGGGGTCGGCTCGCAGTTTAACCGGATGCAGCTGAATACCAGTACTTTACATGGAGCAACTGCCTATCTGACCTCCACAACCCAGTTAGTACTGGGTAATACGGAACACACTGACAACCTGTAACGACTGTCAACGATCTACAAATGACAGCCGGCACCAACTACTTAACGTGCTTTCCGAGGCACAGAGGAAGCTCGGTATGTAATGGGTGGTCAGCCATGAACAGACCAACCTAGGCAAGCGCGGCTTAACCTGAAGATTAATCCGAGCGTCTGTTATTATTTAGCCATGAGCTCCTCGGTCAAAACGATAAAATATCGGGGACGTAGTGCCTGATGGATCCAAAAAGGAGGACGTTATCAAGTCGACTGACTTTTTTTTTTCTTTCTTAAAACTTAAAATATCAGTCGTATAGTCAGTGACCGTTGTCCAGAGTCGCCTCCGCAATTATTCCGTTAGACAAAACCTTAACTTTACGATAATTTTCTAGCCAATGAAAGCTCAATAAATCTCGGTCCAAGATGTCATCATGGATCTTTGAGATGACGTCATAATAATGTCGTTATCGTCTGTACGATCCTCCAACAATGACATGAGGCCCACGCCACCATAACTCCACCACCCCCGTAACACGACACTGCAGTAAATACGTCAAAACTTCAACGTTAGACTTAATAAGGTGCATGCATAAAATCGATTCAAATCTCCTGTACCCTGCTTTAAACACAAGCAAAAACCAACTTTAAACCCCTAAAATAAACCACACATTCCTAATTCCTATCGTTGAATATGTCGTGATGACATCACTTTCACAAATTCGCATAAATAAGTTCCTTAAAAATGATATCACCAATATACAACTTTGTTCGCTCGCACCCACACGCCCCTCCATGTACAGGCGGGGTGAGTCACCCGAAACTCGAAACATTAAATGCACTTGTACCAAATATTGCATTCATGTTCGAATGAATCAATTCTGGAAGTGACTGTACTTACCGCCATGTATTTTATGTATTGGTAAAACGCCGCTTTGTATCTTGAAAAATAAATATCCTAGGTTCAATGGATGTCTTGCATGTTTGGTTTGATCATTCAAGCTGATTTTGGATGGCAGCAAAAATAAATTTGATTACACTAGCTTATTTCCGCGACTTCATGTTATTACAGGTTATAAACAATGTATGTGCCAGATTTCATCCAAATCTGTTCATTAGTTTTCGCGTGAAAGA
Organism: Noctua pronuba; assembly: GCA_905220335.1. NCBI lineage: Eukaryota > Metazoa > Arthropoda > Insecta > Lepidoptera > Noctuidae > Noctua > Noctua pronuba. The sequence continues at coordinate 3,581,380 of LR999901.1, read as the reverse complement.
ATAACAAAGATCCATCCTCACAAACTTTCGCAATTATAATATTAGTAATATACTGACAATCTACTGAACAAAAAAATCTTTTAAGTTTTATGATTGTTAACGTCCAGCCTAAACCTGGGTCTAGCTAGATGCACGAAATATTTCACAAAAAAACCATTTATCTTGAAGATGACCTCTAAGGAAAGATTTTAGAAACTTCATCCCCTAAAAGGCTTAAATAGGGAGACGAATATTGGTATGAAATGCATCGTTTTTGCAAAAGGCAAAACTCATCGGGCACAGCACACTGCCCTGTATAGGACTATTCATTATCATGATTAGAAATCTAAGCCAGGAAACGTAGGCTCACTTTAATTAAAGTTTCGAGAAATAACACAGTAAGATAAAATTCCAAAGCTTTTGCCCTATTAAAACAAATACCTAAGATCCTATACAATATAGTTTTCTCATTGGATATCTTATCGGGGCTGTAATTATCATTAGAACCGTTTCGTACTTAATCGGGAAACGTAAATTAAATGCCATTAATTTGATAAAATATCAAGTTTTACAGCACAGTACTACAGAACATAAATTTGATAACGACAACCTAGAAGGCTACCTAAATTCTGATGAATTTGTTAAACTTAAATAAAGGGTGTAAAAAGACCCTTAACGAAGCCGAAAGGTATTTGTTCTCCCCGTCATTGCGATCATTTTTTTGTTCTAGACCATACCTGGGAACCTTCTAATTACGGAGATATTGGGGGTCAAAGTTCCAACTTTTTCACAAGTTTTTTTGAAATACATGTTTCTAATGTAAGATTTTTACTTTAAACACCTACACGACCCCCGTACTATTCAACCCATCCATCAGCACAATGTTTTGAGTGCGTTACATTGAGTTTTACCGAAAAACGTGATTTTTCACCCCAAAAAAAAAAGTCGTTTCCCAGCAATATTTTTTGTGTAAAGTTACTTAGTTGGATGTACAGAATGCTTGGTTGACGGCTTCGTGAAGGGTCTGTTTACACCCTGTATTAATATTAAAGGGATATTTTTAAATGCACATCTGTATAATTTTTCAATACACTAGGTAACTCCACTAATTAACTGAATGCATACCAGAAAAATGAATGCTGTGCAAAAAAAACCAATTGATTAACTTAAAGTCTCCTACAAAAAAAAACTAAAAAATCACTCAAAACGAGATGACCTTTTTTATCGAATTCACACCAAAAATGTGGTTCGTACATCGGATATATGATTTATATATTATAACTATTCCAGTCTGTCTATATCCGATATATCCGTTGCCTGACCTCAATAAGTCGGCACAAGAACAGGGGTGCTACCCTACACAAGAGGGGTGGGTCCTAAGAGACAACATACCCCTGAATTTTGAAGATAAATGTTATTTATGAAAATAAACTTATCAAGGGGATGATAACAATTAATTATCTAGTGGTCTGACATTAATTGGGGCTTTACAAAAATATGTTAATTATTAAAAGCAGATTGCCTCGTTGGTCTCCGCGGCTACTGAGCACGAGGTTCTGGGTTCGATTACCAGATCGAGCAGTGTTTTTGGGTTTTTCCATCAGTAATTTCTCAGTACCAGCTACGAAGAGACGGACGGAGAGAATTGTTGGTCGTCCGGCGCCGAGATGGGCAGACGACATTGTTGCCAATGCCGGAATATCCTGGATGAGGCTGGCACAAGAGCGTGGAGCTTGGCACAAGCAAAGAGAGGCCTATACCCAGCAGCGGGTGAAGTCGGGCTGTGGATGATGATGATGAGCCACATGGATTTGTGCCCGATTGACGACAACAGATGGGGATAGGGGGCAACCCCTATTAAAGGGGACTTCAACATAACTGGAAAAATGTACTGTTACTGACGGTACACCTCTGCCTAACCCTTCGGGTATTGTAAGCGTGATACTATGTTATTAAAAGCTACGAGTATCAGACGGGACTTTTAATGACTTCCAACAAGCACCTGATAATTTAAACATAGACCTCTATCCATTTTTCTGTTTATTTCAATAAAGTTAAATTAAACGTTCATAAAATCTGTTTGATATCACAAGTATTAAAACTTTATGGTCAAATAAACTATTAAAGCGTCGTAAAGATCTCCTTGCAAGAGGAAAACTGTGTTAACTGTAATTATTTTGATTATTTTTATGATAGTAAAGAGTTATAACTTATGATTGTGGACTCTAAGCCAGGAGAATGTTAGTACGAGGCATATGATCATAATCAAAGAAATTATGAATTGTCTGCATTGACAAGCCTTTTTAATTTAATATCAAGCTCAAGACATGACCTAACAATTACGGATAGCTTTTTTTTCTGTTGTATAAGGTCCCATTAAAATAGATGGACAATTTTTAACACAGCGTTCAGTACGTCTAACCAAAGATATCCAAGCAAAAATAAGTAATTTTATTTTGACCTAAAACAATAAATTAAATTGCCGGCACTCTAGAACAAAATCATTCACTATGGGTAGGTACTTGCACTCGCGCCCCGCCGCGCGCGTTCTCGTAAATAGGTACCCAGTCAGTTCTGCTAATGTAATTCTGTATTTAACCATAGTAACTTTCAGTTGACTAACATTTCTAATGTTTTTTCGTTAGCTGTTTTTTTTTCTTGTAAGTATCTAAAGCGTTTTTCTTATATATTTTTTTACCATTGTCCTTATTTTGGTGGTCTGAATGATTTCTCAAGTCTCTCTTAGTTTGTCCATATATTTTAATGGGACCTTATATATCGCAGGATATGAGAAGTATGGAAGAAGACATGTTGATAAAATATAAATTGTTGTAAGGGCAGGACAATGTTGACGATCAGTTCATAAAAACAATTATATCTATATCATTGGCATCCAACTTACAACGCACCTATAATAATAATAATTCGAGAAACTCAAATCTAATGTGTGCGCAGTCAGTAGTCACTCAATCACGTTTCCCTGCGGTAGACGGCCAATGTATACAGGGTGAATTTTTCAAGTGGGCGTGGATGGCCAAATTCTAAACCTATGAGAGTTTCGGATTTGGCTGGTGATATCAATCTAGGACATTTTTATTAAAAATGTGGTAAAAACTTAAAATTTAACCTTTTCCTTAAATTTGCCGCAAGTCATTAGTTTACTTCCCAGAACTTGATCCTTAAATAGCGAAGGTATCAAATGGTGTAATAACACTATGTGTTTTTTTTCCAAAATCAACAGGTTCGATTCCTGGATAGGGATATTGATTTTCCAAAAATTCAATGATGCAGTTTTATTTTTCATCAAAATCGAGCTCGAGACTCCTTTCAGTATTTTTCGCTATTCCTCATAGTTTCGGATTAGCCCATCGCCCACTTAAAAAATTCACTCCGTATAGTAACATAATATAAAGAGTCAATCTCCCGACTTGCGGTCGCCAGCTCCAAAGCTAATCATGAAGAATACTTTGCTGTGATAGAAAGTAAAATTAACCGCATGATCGGTCTCGGTTTCAGCAAGGCCTGGATACCTTCATTAGACGTAAGTGTTATCATCAAAGATGTGCAGAGATTATGTTCGAAACATTTACAAGAAACACCCACACCCGTTTAAAAGGGGTATTCCTCAAAGCGCAACTAAACTATTCCTTGAAGCGCAACCATCAGTTGCGCTCACAAATTCAAAATAAAAATAGTATATGTTTATTCCTCAAAGCAACCATGATGAAAAATATCGTTAATGAATCCATCATACCCATCTCTATTCTTCAACATGGTTGCGCTTTGAGGAATAAACATAAAGGGTGCAAAAAGACCCTTAACGAAGCCGAACGGCACTTGTTCTCCCAGTCATTGTGATCTTATTTTTGTTCTAGACCATACCTGGGAATCTTTTAGTTTCGGAGATATTGGGGGTCAAAGTTCCAACTTTTTCACAATTTTTTTTTAAATACATTTTTTTAATGTAAGATTTTTACTTTAAACACCTCCACGACCCCCTTACTATTCAATACATCCATCAGCACTATGTTTTACGTGCATTACATTGAGTTCTACCGTAAAACGTGATTTTTCACCCCAAAAAAAAAAAGTTGTTTCCAGCAAAAATGTTTGCGTAAAGTTACTTAGTTTGATGAACAGAATGTTTGGTTGACGGCTTCGTGAAGGGTCCGTTTACACCCTGTATAATAATTTTATTTTGAATTTGTGAGCGCAACTAATGGTTGCGCTTCAAGGAATAATTTAGATGCGCTTAAAAATAGTTGCGCTTTGAGGAATACCCCGTTTAAAATGCTCCGAAAAAGCCTTTCGAAAAATCATTTCTTCTTCCGCCAATACAACCTTTAAAAAATACATTGTTATCTTTCAAGTTCCTAAACGTCTGTGGTTTAGGCTGTCCGTTGTCTTGTCAAACTCAGCTGGTTAACTGTTTTATGTTCAAGACAATTCTTCTAGTAATAAAGCGGAACTAATTGCTGCTTGCACAATGCGTTTAGTATTTCCATTTTGCAATTTGTACGCAAGACAGTGGTTGCAACCACCTGGGGCCCGGTGTCCTTTAGCCAGACGTTTTATTTAACAGTAACTTCGTAACTGCTTGCTGTTTAATAGGTTCTTGTTATATGAACATTAGAATCAACTTACGACTAACTTCCCAATAATTCATTTTTATCCATCTCATTTTTGTCCTCTTTGCTATTTCATACGTTGAGGAGCTCGTGGCTGAATATTAACAACCGCTCGGGACGATCTTTAGGTTAAGCCGTGCTTGCCTAGGTTGGTCTGTGGATGGGTGACCACCCATTACATACCGAGTTTCCTCCGTGCCTCGGAAAGCACGTTAAGCCTTTGTTCCCGGGTGTAATTTTTAGATCTTTGACAGTCGTTAGATAGTCAGTGAAAAAAGTGACAACCAGTCTTATCAAGGGGTATCGTATTACCCAGTACGAACTGGTCTGATAAGCAGTCGCTCCATGTAAAATGCTGCTATTCAGCTGCATCCGGTTAGACTGGAAGCCGACCCCAATATAGTTGGCAAAAGGCTAGGCTGATGATGATGCTCTTTCATTCGTTAATGTTCAGAAAAGTATCTCTAGAATTCTAGATATCGAACCAATCCATCGTGACATAAATGTCTGGGACACCAGGTATAACTCAATTCTTTGAACTTAATCTTCTTTCAAATAAGGTAGTTTGCCACAACCGTAAACAAAACCCTGGCACATATCTCTCACAAACACTAATTGAATCGTCTAACTAAAAATATCCCCAGGTCCCACTTCAACCAACGCTCTTCAAATATGGCTCTCAATGGTTAAGTTTTAGCAATCAAAGCAGACGCTATTCCTGGAGCTAATAGATAAATTAAACTGATAAGAAACGAGACGCCACCGGCAATTTGGCCCAATTAGGACCGGGCTGGAGAAAACGATGGGCCACGATGGGCGAAGATGGGCAACGAGGTTGGGGGCGCTACAATAGGGTTTAAAGATGGTCTAGACTTTGAAAGGTAAGATAGTATCAATCATGTTTGAGTTAATGGAGAAGTGTAATTGAGTTGGTTTGGGTTGAATGGACTGAGAAAGAAGGTTGAGGAAGGCCCGAAGTTAACGCTGATGGTGACGCATGGAAGAAATAGAAAGAAAGAAAATGTATTTATTAGTCCGCACAGGGAAAACAAAAGAAAATGGTTAAATTAACAGTAAAACAAAATTATATAAAAAAGTAAACGTAAGAAAAAAAACAACTAGGTCCTGTATGATGCCAAAAGGCCCCTATCTCAGCATGGTGCTGCGACATTTAAAAAAAAAAGTCACAGCGCTGGTATTCTGAAATGACATACTAAGGTTAAGGGGGAAGTGCCAGGGTAGGTCGCGAAATTCAATTTTTCTTACGTTTTTTGCAATTTGCAGATCAGTATCGGGTTGTATGATAATTAAAATATGATTGGCGACCGTAACAAATATTGCATTACTGAGTTATTATCATTAAAATTATCAATACAACCCTCTCAGTTCATGGAATCCCATTGAATGACTATTACATGCGAATTTCGCGGGCTAGCTTAGCACAACCTTCTTAATAAGTTGGATCAGGGAAGGAGAACAATGATTGATAATCAGAAGACAATGAATTACTTAGTCAAAACTTCTGTATGTACAATGGACTTCTTTCTGCCAAACAAAAAGTGCAAATGTAATCTGCTTACGACATTAGGTGAAACAGCCGCTATGACGCGAGATGTAACCAATAAGAAGATATATCGTTGTCGTTACGCATACACAAACATACGTAGATATATAATTTGGTACCTACACATACATAAACGTATCATGAATCACCAGCATCACGGTCAAGGCGATCTTTATTTTTCGCAACACAATATTATTTGATTTACATATTCCATATTTATTTTCTTTCTTCCTCAACACTTGTTTAACATATCTCAAAAGTAAATACTTCAATGGAATCATACTTCTTTGTATGTTTTACGCCGGGATTTTCAAGGGCCAATACCTAGAATGAAAATTATATCAGTGTCTTTGTGACGTCAGAAAGCCGTGCCGAAACCGTGAGCAACGTTTGTGCTCGAGCAAAAAAGCACGGACCTTTTTACGCTTACTTGAGCGACATGTAAGAGCAATTTACTGCTAGCATACAGAATTATGTGTGGTACAAGTTAGGAGCGGCAGTTGTGGGCAAAATAAATAAAGTAGCTTGTTTTTTTAAATGGTAACTGGTAGGAAATACGAGTTTTCATTTTAGTTAGTTACATGAATTAGAATAAACCGTCAACTCAATTTGTATCAAAAGTGACAAGCGATAATAATCACTACATAGTATAAAGCAAAGTCGCTTCCCGCTGTCTGTCTGTCCCTATGTATGCTTAGATCTTTAAAACTCCGCAACGGCTTTTGATGCGGTTTTTTTTAATAGAAAGAGTGATTCAAGAGGAAGGTTTATATGTATAATACATGCATAATATAGTAGAGAAACACTGATAATTTTAGAGGTTTTTAATGTAAGGTCGAAAAAAAACATTTTTTTTTTTCGTTTACATTGCAAGCGCTGGCTGAACCCTACGAGATAGACCTTAAAAAGGTCTACAAAAAAGTCCGCGATGGTATATGTCTATCTTTTAAGGATAACCCACAATAACCATTTTTTATCCTTTACTTAACATATTTGTATTGTCTAATGACAAAAAAGCTGTGAACGTCGTATATAAAGACATTCTGTAGTATATTTAGTATCAGCATTGCACCCGTGCAAAGCCGGGGCGGGTCGCTAGTTATGGATAAAACAAGAATATATTGGATTGACTTGATAAGGAGCTCGTGGCTAAATAATAACAGCCGCTCGGATGGATCTTTAGGTTTTTAAACCGTGCTTGCCTAGGTTGGTCTGTGGATGGGTGACCACCCATTACATACCGAGTTTCCTCCGTGCCTCGGAAAGCACTTTAAGCCGTTGGTCCCGGCTGTCATTTGTAGATCTTTGATAATCGTTACAGGAAGTCAGTGGCCCAAAAAGTCTAACAACCAGTCTTACCAAAGGGTATCGTATTACCTTATAATACTAACTGGGTTTTGGAGGTCAGATAGGCAGTCGCTCCACGTTAAATACTGGTATTCAGCTACAACCGGTTAGACTGGAAGCTGACCCTAGCATAGTTGGGAAAAGGCTAGGCAGATAATGTATTGGATTGACTAAAGCTATCGAAAAACTAATGTTATTGCTGTTGAAAGTCGATGCAGAAACGTTTTGAAATCGATAGACTTTATGACCTTCGACTCTTCATGATGCTAGGGTTTCTGAACAGTCTGTATGCCTTATGGGCTTGCCGTATTTTTGGCTACTGGGCACGCCACTATCCTGTCTAGGCCGCTTGGAATCCAGTTGTTCTCTGCTCTAAATTTTGCAAGCATATAACATCCAGAATAAGAACCACTGCTTACTTACCTTACCAGATGGACTAAAACAAAAAAAGTTCTGACCTACATTCCCGCCATAAACCATTAAAAAATGTCTGTTCAGCGTTCTCTCGTAAATTGCACCAGCGGAACCGGTTTGCAGAATATCAGCCACAACGTTGAATTGAGGAAGCCCTAATAACTTAAGCGCTCCATATTCCGTGTCGTTTGGCCGCGTTCTGATAAATATACACGTCGCATTTTTTAGGTTAGTTCTGTAGCAAATGGTCGGACTTGAAGTAAAGTATTAAGTAACTAACATTTAGATTGTTAGTTTGGTCAAAAACCTCCTGTTAACTTATTGGCAACTCAAAATTAAGACCGTTGCTTAAGATGCTGCAGTATCCATTCATTATGCGCAGGAGTTAATCGTGTTTCAGTGACTTATAAACTCACGAAGAAGAAGTAAATGAATGAAGCATGGATAATATCGGGAAAGAGGTGACAAACTGGTGCCCTAATCGCAATATTTTTCATCGATTACAATGGTTTTGATTCGATAAAAAAGCATGTTTGATTTGCGGTTTTTCTCGTTAATCGCCTGTAAATTATTACTATTTACGACCAAACTAAGGCCATTACCTCTTTATAATACACTTTAATGATACACAAGCATCTATAAAGTGTTATCTTTGTCACGTAGTCCTGAAAAGTATATAAAGTGTAGGTGTGTGCTCGATCCACCTCCTCTATACCGCGTATGCTTACGATGCTCAACCCTACGCGCCCGTGGATCCCAGGATTGGACTTGTTTGCTGATGAATGGAAGACGACAATGTTAGATTGTCTGTGTTCTGTGAGAAGACCGAGTAAAACGATGTCTTAATTTGTATTAATGGCAAATGCTGCACTAAATGTAATAAGGAGAAGCTCGTGACATAATAATAACAGCCGCTCGGGTCGATCTTTAGGTTAAGCCGTGCTTGGTCTGTGGATGGGTGACCACCCATTAAATACCGAGTTTCCTCCGTGCCTCGGAAAGCACGTTAAGCCGTTGGTCCCGGGTGTCATTTGTAGATCTTTGACAGTCGTTAGGTAGTCAGTGGCCCAAAAAGTCTGACAACCAGTCTTACCAAGGGGTATCGTATTACCCAGTACTAACTGGGTTGTGGAATCAGATAGGCAGTCGCTCCATGTAAAATACTGGTATTCAAAAGCATCCGGTTAGACTGGAAGCCGACCCCAAAACAGTTGGGAAAAGGCTAGGCAGATGATTCTGCACTAAATGTAATAAATAAATAAAGAAAGTAAAACTGAAAAAAAATCATATTAACCCAAGAAACATTCCCTCATATCACAATCTGCCGGAAACCGTCGTAAACCCGTGCATTTTATAAGTTTACAACCATATTTTTACAACATAAAATTACCTACGTATCAAAAGACCAATCTCGTTCGAAAAGATTCTACAAAATCGTAAATGCTGAGATAGTTCTGTGTTCTGACCACCTACAAGAATCTATTTTATATGACATTAATAGATTGCTATCGAATTTGAAGCCATTGGATGCGAGTATCGATCAATAAATATCCTATCTTAGATAGGGCTCACATTAACGGAGTGAGCCTATGTAGCTAATGATATATCTAGACTTCGCATCTCAGATGATGTTATCTATCTGAGGCCAATCACATTTTTATTGATCGTTGGAAAAGGGGTTTAAGTTTATTGAAGCAGCTTTTATCGCTTAAGAAGGGACTACTTATAGTATTAACTATGGCAAATAAAATTACCATTTACCATCTGGCTAGCCATCAAATCAAATCATTTAGTTTGCTTGAATATGAAGGATGAAACACTACAATATAGCTCAAGACCATATCGACACCTGCAAGGAATAACATCGTAACTCAGTTTTAGACAATTTTGAGTTACAATCATATTCTTGCTGTACAAATATCTTTACGTTCTTTACGTAAAGGAATTTAGACGCAGGGGTGAGTGCAAAAAAAATCAGCTTTTTTTGTACAGCAAGAATATAATTGTAGCTCAAAATTGCCTAAAACTGAGTTACGATGTTATTCATTGCAGGTGTCGATATCCTACCTAACAGGTGTGCAAAACTAGTTTAATATTATAATTTAAATTTAAAAAATCATGGGGAATTGGAATGTCAATAATTAAAACAAATTAAACCTTACAAACATTACGTTATGATGTCAGAAATTAAATTAATTACATTTAAGTCAGGCATACAGAGATGTCACATTATGAATTCAGTCCAGTCTAACCGGATGCAGCTGAATACCAGTATTTCACATGGAGCGACTGCCTATCTGACTTTCACAAGCCAGTTAGTACTGGGTAATACGATACCCCTTGGTAAGACTGGTTGTCAGACTTTCAGGCCACTAACTACCTGTAAGTAACGATTGTCAAAAATCTACTAATGACAGCCGGGACCAACGGCTAATTAAAATTAATAAGTGTGACAAATAAATGTAAATGAACCCGATAAAACAAAAACTAAATTATCTGATTTTTGAGGTCAACGACCACCAGATTGGTGTAAGTTCCTGCTAGCTAATCCATTGGGTACTGCGACATTGACGGCTGGTTATTACCTGGAACAAAGAGTAAAAATTATAAGCATATTATACTTTTTTTTTTCGGATGGCAAATCATCAAATGACCCCACCGCTCTGAGCGGAGTGGATGGAAGTGTCAGACTTTTACTGACTGAAACACATCCATGTTCCCTCTTTGCCCTTTGTGTTCCAGGGCCGCGGTATCTCTTTCGAACAGTCCCGCAGCCCCGATTCGGTGCAGGAACCTCCCGAAACGACCGTGTCCGGTGAGGACCTGCGTAAGCATATTATACTTAAGTTTAATTTAAAAAACTGATGGGGATATTAAGATGTCGATAAGTACTCGAAACAGTCTGCTGTTACAATATCTAATTAAATTTGACTTCGTAGATACAAGGTGATTAATATTACGGACATGTTTTAAGATTGTTTATTTTTTATTTATTTCACACACTATTTGTATACTTTTTGCTGTGCCCTACAGGATCCGTAATATTGTACCATAGCTCATTGTTAGATCTCTACACATTATGGAATGCAAATAAAGATAAATGAAAATGTGTTAAGTTCTAAAATTTAAAATCGGAGGAAAACTATCATTGAAAGTTGAACCCACTTTTATTTATTTGAAAGTTTATTTAAAAAAATCAATTCCTTACGTTTTTTTCCTGTTTCATCGTATTTAAATATTGATACCTACCACGGTTGCGGAGTTTCACTAGCTAACATAAGTTGGTTTTGATTAGTAACGAAGTATTCCAGTTGTAAGGAGGTGCTGAATAATAATTACAAATCCTTACCAAGAAGTAACTACCAAAAAACTATTTGTACAACATTAAATACTCAAAAAAATTAAAATAACCACGGGCTACGGGTATTTGTAATCATTTACACGCACATAATACAGACACAAAGCAATCTTTCCGTCGTAAATATAGTAATATCGACTAAAAAATACATCAACACATTTTTACGCGAACACAATTACATTATAAAAAATCAATAGTCGATTTAGTGGCCTCGCGCACCATTAAACATAGTACGAAATAGGGATGGACGGAGTATCGGTTTCGCTGAAAACGAAGCCGAATAAATTATTAAATACGAAAACGTGGCAATTTGCGGGCGTTTCGGGACATATCTCATGTAATTTTTGACATTCAAAAAGAGCTGATTTTCGGCCTATTTTGCCATGAATGAACAATAATGATAATTTGCATATGAATATACTTACTTTTGATTTTGAATATTCGCAAATATTAAACCGAAAATATATATCTAATTTACTGGTTAGTGATTAGCAGAAAACAGAAAGAAAATACTACTTTCTTCCAAATTACACAACAATTTAGTGAAATAAACAGATTTTTGTTGACGTCAAGCTTAGAACAACTTACAGACATGCATTCTTTATTCCTAGCATTCATCATCTTTCGAGCTTACTGTAATAACGATGTACGAGCATCCCGAGTTCGTCTGTACTTTTAGCCGAAACCAAATTTTCGACGAAACAAATAGCAAATATGAATCGGACTCACCCCAACACTAGTAGGTACAAAGCATTCGGGTGTATCTGATAACATCTGCCAGATAACGCAGAATGGCACATTAATCATACTGAATAATACCACTGTCTATTATCGCGCAGCGATGCTTTATTAAATAAAAATTATAGATTTTTATGGAGAGTTAAGATATTTACTAAAGATTTTGGCTACGCTGACGCTAAAACGTTATTATGAGCCAAGTAGGTATATATTTTTTATTACGAGCGTATAAATTGGTTCAAGGTGACTGTAGAATCCCTTGTGATACCTCTACCTAATGGCGGAAACAATAACATTATTTACTAAGTGAGTTGTATTGTTAAACAAATCAATCGTCTGTTTTCATACCTCTTAAAACATACATATTAAATTCATTCGTAGACGTGGACCGCGGTCGGGGTGACCGTGCAACCGTAGTACGGTAATAACGCTCGACTAAAATTTAAAATTCACCGCTTTTGTTGCATATTAAATGAGGGGTTGTATGTTTTAATCCCAGTGACACTATCGATGCTTAATATTTTCTAGCAATCAGAACAGCCGTGTCCAGGATATTAATTATTATAATCAAACATGAACCCGTCTTTCTAGGTTTGGTTAGATACCACCCAAAATTAGCAATGTCGCTTCTGAATTTGCAGATTCATTTTAGGATATGCCAAAGTCAATTAAATGCTCATTCCAAAAACTCTTTCGCGGTCCGATGGCTTTTTATCGATAAGCGTTTTAACGTTTTTCGGTATCGCGGTATCGGTATTCGGCAGTGAGTACGGAATTCTCTACATTGTTTTGTTGACATGTATATTGCCCACTTATGTCGTTTGACCGATAAGAGTCTCGCCAAAGGGGTTATTCTTAAGAAATGACCGATTAGGCGTGGCCTTATTATGTAAAGCTAATGGAATGAGTAGCATGACAATAGGTATATATGTTAAACGTATCAGAAGTCAAGATTTTATTCAGTCGGATAGGAAAGTTTTTTACTTCATTACGAAAAACAAATGATGCGGTGAGATTTGTCTGTGATGAGAAGAACGGGGGGGCATTAATTACGTCAAGTGATGTTATCGATTTTTCGAGCCCCTTTCCGCCTTCCTTGGTGAGATGTCGTGAGATTTGACTGGACCCCCTCAACCCTAGTCTCACGTGAGATTTTTCAAAATGCATATTTTTGTGTAAATACGTTAATCTGTGCTGGATTGCGTTGGATTTATTTAAAAAAACATAAATGCTTAATAATTTTCATTGAATATTTATTATTTAATATTATTGCGTAGGATTTAGCCATATTTTAGTAAGAAACATGTTTACGTACTTGATTCAATTCAGTTTTCTCGCAATTTTACACTGTTTTAGTTACCTTTGTAAATGCAGAAAAGAAAGCAGAGGGACCTACCAAACTGTTTCAAAATGCAGAGATATAAGCATTACCTACTAATACCGGGTGTAAACAGACCCTTCACGAAGCCGTCAACTAAGCATTCTGTACATCAAACTAAGTAACTCTACGCAAAAATTATTGCTGGGAAACGACTTTTTTTTTGGTGTCAAAAATCACGTTGCACGGGAAAACTCAATTTTACGCACTCAAAACTTAGTGCTGATGGATGCTATGAATAGTTAATGGGTCATGTAGTTAATTAAAGTAAAGTTAAAATCTTAAAAAGCGGTTTTTTTTTTAAACTTGTGAAAAAATTGGAACTTTGACCTTCAATATCTCCGAGACTGTGGTTTCCCAGGTATTGTCTAGAAGAAAAAAAATATCCCAATGATGGGCAGAATATGTGGTTTTCGTTTTCGTTAAGGGTCTTTTTACACCCTTTATACTACTATAGACCGACCGCTTTAATGAGTCCTCGCGAAGGTATCAATTTAAATGGAATATTCTGAAGTTGATCACGTATTGGTTCAATTAGTATCGTGGATTAGGGTCATTTTAAAGCAAATAACCTGTGGGACATTGTTAGGACATTGTGGAAGCTTAATGTGCCTTTGATGGGGCAAGGCGGAGGACTCATTAAAGCGGTCGGTCTAACTAAACTGTCTCTTGAAACTGTTTGCAACAATTACGTGCTGAAGTACAGATTGTAATGTAGCACTAAGTGGGTGATAATGGGCCATCGTCTAGCACCGTAGCACCCTATTTCCTTCAGTCCACGCATATTACCACTTGCATTTATTTGTAGACGTTAAATTGTTGCTAACATTCCCTCTCTCTCACAAGACATCCTAGCTTTTACTAGGAAATACAGTCATCCTTCGTATGCATAGGATAATTAGCCAACGAAGTTGTGGATTTCGACAATGGACGCTTTTGTATATTTCAGCAACAGCTGGTCATCCACGAAGAATCGATATTTTATTTCTTTCTTTATTTTATTTATTTTTTTATTTTATTTATTTCTTTATTTTATTTATTTTTTTATTTTATTTATTTCTTTATTTTATTTATTTATTAATATAGGTTCACCAACAGCTTGTGTGTACAACATATCATAATTATACATAGGTTTTTTTTATATTGCTACAGATAATCAAAACTATTCACAAACGACGCGACGCTTGGCAGATGTATAATTGGTGATATCAGAATTAGCACGCGTTTTACCTAATCGAAATTGTACAATGCAAACACACCCCAAGTCAGTAAAAAGTAGTAACTTTACTGGAGAGTGAAAAAACTGCATTTTTATAGCATGCCCCAAATTAGATAGAGACGTTTCATCATCATCATCTGCCTAGCCTTTTCCGTTAAAATAACAAATTTGTTTCGTTTAAATAACGAATTATTGTAATTAATGAATTTTTAACTTCGTGTTTCAAATTAGATAGAGACGTTGCTTGTTTCTGTGATTAGCTGAAACAACGCGTGTTCCGATTCTCTAGCAAATGGCATTAAAATGTCAAAACCACCAAAAATATTTACTTTGTGTTAAAACTTCAACGACGTTATTTTTTTAAATTTATTTTTTTCAATAGCCTTGTATGTCCTACAGCTGGGCAAAGGCCTCCCACATATCCTTCCAGGTACTCTTCTCCTGCGCCACCTCGAAAAAACATAAATAAAACGTTATGAAAAAGGAAAATCCAGTACATTAGTTACTAGTACATTGTGTTTGGACCAGTCGTATTTTGTTTCTGTGAATGGTAAAATATCTCACAATATGTTTAACATAACAATCAACTTGTACTTCCAAGCGTGAGCCTCGAACATGCTCCTAACAACACATACATCAGCTACTTCAAATTACACTTGGTTAAGTCATAATGATATTTGTAACAACACCATACAAATCACCTCCCATACATTACATACATACTTCCATTACGTGTTCACGTTCTTACCTTTACTTGATAATACAGCTCCAAATATGGCCGATGACATCATTCGAGAAAAAAGTGTATAGTGTATTAATGGTCGCTGAAAGCGCTTGAGGCAGCGGTGTAGCGCTTAATTGCTTTACAAGCTAAAGTTCGGTAACCATACGAAATTGTTTTAAGCACACGTGTGTTGTGTAATGGATGATTAATTATGGCTAGGCTTGTTGGCTTTGGGGCTGACATCATGCAGGATTATTTATGGAGTGTTATTGACTTTGGGATCGACTTTCTTCATTTATTTATTTATTTAAACTTCATGTACAAAAGTGGTACATAGGCGGACTTAATGCCACAAGGCATTCTCTACCAGTCAACCTTTATGTAAGTACACACAAAACTCTTAATACTAGGAGCTCGTTGCTAAATAATAACAGCCGCTCGGGTCGATCTTTAGTTTAAGCCGTGCTTGCCTAGGTTGGTCTGTGGATGAGTGACCCACCCATTACATACCGAGTTTCCTCCGTGCCTCGGAAAGCCCGTTAAGCCGTTGGTCTCTGCTGTCATTTGTTAATCTTTGACAGTCGTTACAGGTAGTCAGAGGCCTGAAAGTCTGAAACCAGTCTTACCAAAGGTGTATCGCATTACTCAATACTAACTGGGTTGTGGAGGTCAGATAGGCAGTCGCTCCATGTAAAATACTGGTATTCAGCTGCATTCGGTTAGACTGGAAGCCGACCCCAATATAGTTGGGAAAAGGCTAGGCAGATGACACAAAACTCTTAACTATCTGTATATAGTTAGAAGAGCACAAAAAATCTGCTTAATTCATTATTCTTTTTGAGTCGGTTCCATCTTCTATTTTTGTGTGGAAATCTTGGCATGTCACCACATTTTCTTCTCCGAAATAAGGAGTCTCTGGAGACTTGTTTCATAGAATAGAATATATTAAAATTAGTTTAAAAGTTGCGCCAGTTACAGAAAAGTTGAAAAGAAATCGACTGTCATGGTATGGACATGTGATGAGGAGGGACGAATCGCATGTGATTGAAAGAGAGTGATGAATATAAACGTTGGTGGGTGGAGAGGAAGAGAAAGACCAAAGAAACGATGGATGGATTGTGTGAGGAATGATATGAAAGATAAAGGAGTAAATGATAGCGTGACGGTTGACAGAGGAGAATGGAAGAAAAAAACGTGTTGCGCCGACCCCAAGTAACAAGGGACAAGGGCAGGAAGATGATGATGAGAATATAATCTATTGAACACCAAAATTTAAACACAACTGGTTTACAATATTGCAAATTTTATGGTTACAATGGCGGTCTTATCGCTGATAGCGATATCTTAGACATACTAAAATCGTGCGGTTGCAACAAAGCAATAGTCTCGCACGAATTATTAGTAGAAAAAAAAAACACTAACACATGAACTCAGCAAGTCAAACTAACGAATGAAAAAGCCACAAAGTGAAAAATGTCACTGACACACTACAAAAAACTTCAACGCCACTATGATAGCTAATTCGGCATACACCCAACACCATCAAAGCCATTGTACGATTCAGATTGACATCGGCCATCGTAAACACTTTGCCATTCAATACTTGAAAATAAAAAGTGTCCCTGAGAATACCAATTTGAAACGTGACTAATATTTTTTTGTGTGTTTTAAATATTCAATGAGAAACGTGGATAGTAGAGGAGCAAATATTACTCGTTTTTGAGATTTAAGTACGTCTTTATTTGCTATCTGTCAATAATTTAGCTTGAAGAATGCTATCAAAGGAATACTAATAAGACTAATATTTTAGGTTAAGTTAGGTAAGGCACATAAACTCATTATTCTCTTCCTTTTCTCACACACTATTGTCTACATTTCTTTTTCATTTCTCCTTTTGCAGGTCTGCTGGCAGAAATTTCGTATGAAATAAGCAGTACCTATGTACTCATGTATTATAATGTTATTTTCCTGTGTTGTCTACTGTGTGTACATAAATAGTAAAATAAATAAATAAATAAAGAGTTGGAGTAGAGACTTGGACTTCTGCTATGATGACGGAAGGAGACATGCAGTGGGAACCAGTCTTACCAAGAGGTATCATATTACCCAGTACCAGCGGCGAAGTTTCCATACAACTCGATCCCTACCGGCCTCCCTTTGGAAAATGGCACAGTCAGTATTCTATAGACAAATAATATAATCACATTATCAAAAATATGTACTGCGGTTTACATCTTTCAAAAATTGACCCTTCGCTACTGCCCAGTACTAAATGTGTTGTGGAGGTTAGATAGGCAGTCGGTCCATGTAAAATACCGGTATACATCTGCATGCGGTTAGACTGGAAGCAGACCCCCACATAGTTGAGAAAAGGCAGATGATGATGGAAGAAGACATGCAGTGACATGCTGCTCCGACCCCAAATTAATGGAATAGGCGCAGGAGTATAATGAGACGAGACCGATTTATTGAATGAAAGCTGATGTGTTTAAAAGGCAGGCTACTGAGATGACTGCTAAAAGAGATGTATCAATGGAAGAAGATATACTGCGCCAACCTCGAATAAATTAGAATCAGAACATACGCAGAAGACGAAAATTATTCTTAATTACATAATATACATCACGCCTGTAATCCCCGAAGGGTTAGGCAGAGGTGTACCGAATAGTTCACCCACATTTCGCCAATTATGTTCTAAGTCCCATTTAATAGGGGGCGAGCCTACTGCCATCAACCGAGCACAATTCCAATAACACTTTGCTCGACCCGGGGATCGAACCCAAGACCCCTAGAATAATGAGGCAGTCTTATTTTTAGTTATTCTTAGTGCCAAGTTTCATAAGTACGAAACCGATCATGTACCAACTTCTAAATGACTAACGCCTTGCAAGTCCCTAATCAAAACCAGTTTAAACAGGGTCTAATTAGTACCCAAGATTGGCGCCAATTAGAGCGTGTTATAAATCGGTAACGTTTCCGATTTTCGTAACACGTAACGCACTTAGCCAGGGGTAAATGACCTTAAAGAACAAATAGACGTAAGTACTCATAAAGCGCTAATTTTATCACTTGACTGGCACTTAAGTGTGGGACGCCTTTGATTCGATAGTTATAGCGCATATAAAAATATCGTCGATGATCAATATTGACGTTTATCGCCGTACTGCGATCTTCGGCTACTAGTTTGTTTGATAAACGGTAAGTAGGAAGTACAGCAAGCGTAAATATGACACATTGAACGTGAATGTCATACCGATATAGCATACTGGAGGCTACACGCGGCTTTGCCTGCGTGGAGGTCGGAAAATTATCCCACAGGAAACGTTTTAAATATATCCATATCCGGGAGAAGTGGTGGACCTCGACACCAGGGTGTAGGCAATCCAAGGAAGCTATGCCATCCCTGGATAGGAAGCTGACCAAGCGCCTTCTGCGTCTGGACTTGCCTGCGACTGGTGGCGGGGACCATCACTGGACACTGATCACTGAACAAATATTTCCACACCCTAGGTATCACTGACAGTCCCCTGTGCAGAGCGTGCATGGAGGCAGAGGAAACGGTGGCGCGTACTCCTCGAGTGCACCGGCGTCACCCAAATCCGCGAGGAGACTCTTGGAACACCAACTTGGAACTTGAACTTGGAACCAACCAACGCTTACGGATGTCCTGAGAAGACTGGAACTTTTATCTGCTTCTGGAGGGAGGTGGGCTGGTTGGAGTAACGGCCACCATGGCTCACGTACAATGGTCCACTTTAAGGACTAAGTGCGGAAACCAAATCCCTTAACATAGAACATAGCCGTACTCGGGGGTAATGTAGCTTCCCGTTAGTGAAGAAAAATTCGTATCGGATCAGTGGTTCCGAAAATTACCCCCTTCATCCAAAATTACAAAGTTTACCTCTATATGATATTAATTATGTGTAGCTTTAAACCCGCGGATTTTTCCGTATGGAGATCGGAGTTTGTCTAGTTACGATCGGCCTGTGTACTAAAGAAGAATGGCAGACTTCCATGCATTTTGAGTATGGTAATCAAAACCACAAATGGCATTTGTGGTATCGCTTTTTTTTTTTCGGATGGTAAATCATCATATTATTATCCGCTCTGGGCGGAGTGGAAGGGAGTGTCAGACTCGTACTGACTAAAACCCATCCATGTTCCTTCTTTGCCCTATTTGTCAGAATTTTCGCGATACTAGATCAAAACAAAATGTTTTTATGCCTATTGCGATATAGTTCACTTTGTTTTAATGATAGAAGGCGAATATTAGCCCCGATCTGCCAAGTGTAGTGCCATGAGACAATTAATATGGACTCTATGGCCGAGTGACAGAGTCGACGACGCTTTAAAAACCATACTTTTCCTAATAATAGATGTCCCATATTTTAAAGTTAGTTACTGTAATGCCCCTCATTTCTTTAAAGTCCGGAAAACATATCGACAATTCGACACATTTTACCTTTCCCAGAGAAAATATTAGATAACTGTACTTGATTTATGTCTTATGGGGTCATGGTGTTCCTAGCTTTGTCGTCAGAATTCCATCACTTGTTTAAGTGGTTATTACATAGCTTATGTAACGGTGTATTTATATATGTGTTTTGGACCATCCATTAGATATAACTGCCATGAGGCGATGATAAGTGGGTATTCCTGCGAGAAAATAATCATTGGAATAACTGTTTTGTAATAGCTTCTTATCCGAGAGTTGCTAATCTTTGAATTTTCTATAAAGAAAGATAAAATTTATCAGTATTAAATAACTATAAAATAACTGTAAGATAAATAAATGTAGAGGTTTTAAATAAAATGAATATCTCAGAGTATGCGTGGATATCTCTGAATAGATGGCTTCATGGATGTATTTTTTATGGATTTCTAAGCTAAGGAAAATGATATTCAATGTAAATTAGAATTTTGATTGAGTGGTTATTAATATAAGATATTTCTGAGGAAATAATTTTTTCATTACTTTATCGGTATTAAAAACACAGAGAGCTTAAACATAATGGGTGTAAAAATACCCTTGCCGAAGCCGAAAGGTAATTGTTCTTCCCGTCATTGCGTTTTTTTTCTAGAACATACTCGGGAACTTTCTAGTTACGGAGATATTGGGGGTTAAAGTTCTAACTTTTTCACAATTTTGTTTTACTTGTACAAGTTTTTAATGTTATAACTTTACTTTAAATTCCTCTTCGACCCTCATAGTATTTATTGCATTTATGCATCCATCAGCACAAAGGTTTAATTAAGTGCGTTACATTGAGTCCTACCGTAAAACGAGATTTTTCACCCCAAAAAGTTGTTTCCCAGCAATAATTTTTGCGTAGAGTAACTTGCTTTCATCAAAACGTTTGGTTGACGGCTTCGTGAAGGGTCCGTTTACACCTTGTTTTGGTATAGCAAAAGTATTTACCAACATAGTTCTGCCAAAAAATATTCTCTTATGTAAACAAAGCTGGCAGTTGTTACCTAAACAGCATTAACCATCAGTAGCCTTTTGTGCCCATGCGCAACACCATGGTACTGGCAAAACTTAATGGTGTTTCGTTGATGTCAAAATCTGACACAACTCAACACAAACCGTGACCATGACAAAAACTACACAACGGAGCATAAACGAGTATTTTTTTGTGGGCCAAACAATAAGGTACCAATTACCACATAAGTACGTGCGCAGAGTATGTTTAAAAGCATTGATACTAATTATAGTGCTTTGTAATTACGCTTTTGTGTTTGCATAAAAACTTACGTAAATAGATGATGTGGATAACAATGGTTATATGGATTATCCGATATCGTCATCGTTTTAATTAAATATGATAATATTATGCGAATTCAGGTCATACAACAATACCCAGTTACGGTTTCAGCTCATCTAGATTCCGAATGCGATATTCTTTCTTATACTTACATATGTATGGCCACGAAACCAACCAGCACAGAAAGCAACACTCCGGGCTCCTAAATATCATTGTCACCCCCTTTTTTTTCCGGATGGGAAATCATCAAATCCCGCTCTGGGCGGAGTGGAAGGGAGTGTCAGACTCGTACTGACTAAAACCCATCTATGTTCCTTCTTTGCCCTTTGTGTTCCAGGACCGCGGTATCTCTTTCGAACAGTCTCATAGCCCCATCATTGTCATCCCTGCCCTTGTGTTAGGTACTTAGGGTCGACACAAGACGTTTTCGTGTTCAATCATCATTCACTTAATTTTCTTCCATATTATCCCTGACGCAATCCATCCTTCTTGTTTTGAACCTTTCCATCAATAAACTTTATATTCATGACTTTTTTAGTCACATCTACACAGCTAATGTATGCTAATATATTTTCCTAAGTGATCCTCAGTCTGCCAATTTTGTAAGAATTTACCGAATTACTTAAAAAAACAAATGCTATAATAGAATTGTGATGACGTCATTCCTCTTAATTAAAATCAACCCAACTTGACCGGTGACCAAAATTCTATGCCCAGTCTCCTGTATAAAGCGCTTGGCCGTTCATTCACCATTTGGTAAGTCTATATAACCTAGCAACCAAACATACCTGACTATAACAGTAGGCGCGAAATAACCATACAATATCACCGCTGAAGATACAATCTTTTTTAATATTTATTGCCAGTCATAAAAACTAACCCGGTTATTTTTTATACAGCCTGTTAACCAGTAAAATCAATTTAGGTTTTTTTCCTTTAAAATTACATTGATTTCAACGCTTTTATAATGATCGCGCAATCTATTGAGCGAAATAATGACTTTAAAAAAGATGTTTTATAGTTTTTCTTATAGTAGTAACAGGTAAAATTAATACGAAGATTTGATAAAGCTAGAAAATTGCAAGGCAATAAAATGAGCTAACTACGCCCAATATGAGTAGAATGTAGCAGGGAAGATTATTATACTATACTAGAAAGCACATACGAGTAGAAAAACACCATAGTAACGATGGATTGAAGAAGTGTGTGAAGGATGATACGGTGGCTAGAAGGGAGGTGACTGATGAGGTGACGAGTAGTAGAGAAGTATGGAAGAAGAAGACATGCTGCGCCGACCCCAAATTAATTTGGATAACGGCAGGAGAAGGATGAAGCAGATAATAGAAAGACACAGTGAGGCTGGAAATGGCATGAACATCAAAGGGACTACGGGGTCTTGACAAAAATGTTATGTCCTATTATAATCCTCCATTCTCCTTTAGACAGAGTTTATCCAAGAGGATACCCCTCCATATTAAAAAATCCAAGAATTCAAAAAGCTCTCGGCTGTTAGCTACTATACCCTTACTCCTAAAGACGCAATCTAAAACATGTCATCCAAACATAAAGTGACATCATCCCGGAAAGCCAAGAACCTCTCCATGCAAGCGCAGCAATCATGCCAGTCATAGATCATAGAGATTCAATCATTGATTGTTCGTTGCGAATGCTTGGGACTGGTGCTCCGAGTCGTGCCGATAAATTAACGTCGGCCGTGACAGGTGGCGCTACCGTTACACTAGGGAAATTATATAGAAGGTGCATTCTGGATAATCTGTGAGTTTTGTGACCCAGTTTGACCTACGTGCGAAGTTGGTCATGTAATGTGGCACATAGAGACCGATGCAATTGCTTGAGTCAAAGATACCCAATGACGTCAAATTGGGTTCATTGATTTCTGAATTATTAATACTACGCTGCTATGAGTGGCGGTGTCTACATACATATCGTCTGCTTACGGGTAAAAAGTAATAAGTGGAGTTAGTGTCAATTCGAGTAAATGGCTTTTTAAAGTTTATGTTTTAATTTGATCTATTTCAAACTCTTTAATTAAAAAACTGTTAAAGCAAAATGTTGCACTAACTACCCTACTTTTAAGATTTACTCATTTATAATATTTGGTGTAAGTAAAAACTGTATAAAATTTAATTTAGATAGAAAGGGGGTCGCATTTAATATGTTTTACCTGTACTTAATCAACATGTTATATCTCTTGAATTCGTTGATTTCATAAGCTCATTTCAGTTTTGTATAATAGCTTATTGTATTTTACACCAATTACTTGATCGGAAAGATGTTTTTTTACAAAATTCCCTAAGAAATTGATAGTTTTGATACATTTAACCTGTTTTACCTGTAGAGTTTTAGTGTAAGTATGTCACTTATTACGTACTAAATGAGCTTCATACAAAGTGAATTCAATGTCAATTCGTGAAGGATCCAAAATCGTTTTGGCAGAATATTAAGGCAAAACAAAAAAACACTAATAAGCACAGTATTATAAAAGATGGTCAAAATCTAACGGATGATGAGAGTGCTGGGCAGTTCGCAGACTTTTTTGAGTCTGTATACAGCAAGGAGCCACCCCAACAGGACGCGGGCGTGGCGGCGGCGGAAGTCGGCACGACCAATGCACGGGTGGATATTGAGACGCTGAGTCTTTCGGAAGTTCAGCATGCGCTTGGAAGTCTCAAGCCAAAACGTTCGTCTGGGCAAGACGGTATACCAGCGTTTCTGTTCCGAGACTGTGGGAGGGTACTGGCGGAACAATTACTTCACATTTTAATACATGTTTAGAACAAGCGGCGTTCCCTCCTAGGTGGAAGATCAAGCGCGTTATTCCGGTCCCTAAAGGAAAATCTGGTCCGGATATCAGTAACTACAGACCGGTAGCTGTACTATCAACGCCTGCTAAAGTACTGGAGTCAGCTATTCAGCGCTCCGTGCAAGGACAAGTGCGCGCGCGTCTATCAGATGCGCAACATGGGTTCCGGCCGGGATGCAGCACTGCCACTAACCTGCTCAACTTTATGGTGCAGGTGGTACCGTCAATAGACTCTGGATAACAGGTAGATGCTGCGTACTTCGATTTTAAAAAGGCCTTCGATACGGTTGATAATGACGTCGTATTAAGGAAGTTTGCGAAAATTGGATGTACACTGCCTCTGCTGCAGTTCTTCGCTAGTCGGGCTTCTTGAGTTTATTATAATGGTAAATGACTTACCGGAGGTCGTCAGACATGGGGCTTGTTCATTGTTTGCACATGACCTGAAATTGCTTGCGGATTGTAAACGCCTGCAGGACCACATCAACTGAGTGGTTGAGTGGAGCATCGCCAACAAAATACATTTTAATGTAGCCAAATGCTCGGTGATGTCTTTCACTCGCGTCTGGACTCCTTTGTATTATCAATACAAGGTAGAGGATGCGCCGATGCAACGAGTGTCACAGGTACGAGACTTAGGGGTAATCTTCACTCAGGAACTAACCTTCCGTGAGCATATCAATAAGATATGTAAGAAAGCATACCGAAACCTAGGTTTCGTACTCAGACAGGCTCAAGGGTTTGCATACATCACGACACTCAAGGTGTTGTATGACGCGCTAGTCAGGAGTCACCTTGAACATAGTGCAGTGATATGGGCTCCTCATGAGGCGAAATATAGTGTCATGTTGGAACGTGTCCAAAATAAGTTCACCAGACACTTGTATTTCAAGCTTTATGGGGTTTATCCATTTTACCCATTGATGTACCCTACACTATTTGTACTAGGTATGGTAGGGTACAACGCGTTAAAGGTGCGACGGGACTTTGCACTCGCAGCGTATGTAGTGAAGCTACTACGTGGCGGGGCGCATAACCCGGGAATGCTGCGGCACCTGGAACTTTGCGTGCCTGACAGGTACGTGTGGAGGCGGCGTCGGCCGCCCCTGCTAGCTGTGCCTGCAGCCAGAACCAACTTACTGGCGAGGATTCCTCTCACTAGAGCCATTCGTGTGGTGAACGAAGTTCACGAGAGGGTTGATTTATTGTGGTGCAACTTGGATGAATTCGCAAAAGCTGCATTATATACATATAATATGTTATTTCGACGTAGGTTAAGATTTAGAATAAAGTTTGTAATTTTATAGGATGTAAATTAAGGATTTAGCATGTAAGGCCACTCTATCGCATTGGATCGCAGATTTGTAATGGTAGTTGTAGGTAAGATTTACGTGAATAAATAAATAAATTTTAGGTTTATTTATCATGGACACTAATCTTTTTCCGCTGGATTCTATAGTTATCACAAAACAAAGCTTCTTACTAAACTATGTATTATCTCTACGCGGAACACGTGGACCACGCGCGTACGCAATGTGACAACTGCGATCGATAGCTCTCGTTCTTACTGGTAAAAAAGCATAAATGACAATTATTTTGTTTTTTCTGTAGAGACATTAGCAAACCAAGTAGAAGTATTTTAACTAGTAAAATGGAATAAATAACATTAATATGGTTTTGTTGTTCAAACTATAAGGTTTATATAATAATAAATGCGTTTACGACCTTTTCTCAGAATAATTCTTACCATTTCACCATATAAATTATAAAATGTAAAAACCTTTAAACGTATTTATTGTTGTTTAACTGTATAAACTGAAACGGATTTAAGGCATAAGATTATTTATTATGTTATACTGCTATATTTTTTTCAAAATGTGAGAAGATATCACTTTTACAAATTCATTATCTCTGCAGCCATTGGACATTGCACATATTCGGTTTTACCAGTAGATAGCGCGTAAAAAATTACATTTAACTGCATTTTTAACTCGATTTAGTAAAAAAATGCATTTATCTTGTTTTACCAGTAAGCAGACGATATTATGCATACTAAAGTTATCAAAATGCATGATCATGGACGAACCAAAGGTGCTTGCGAGGATCGAACCAGATGGCGTTCTGTAGTTTC
The DNA here is from genome assembly GCA_905220335.1 of Noctua pronuba. Taxonomy (NCBI): domain Eukaryota; kingdom Metazoa; phylum Arthropoda; class Insecta; order Lepidoptera; family Noctuidae; genus Noctua; species Noctua pronuba. The sequence continues at coordinate 3,555,311 of LR999901.1, read as the reverse complement.
AGGCAAATTATATGACAAACATAGCCAGCACGAGACTTAACAGAGAATCCTAAAAGCAACTCAATATTAACTAGCATAAGTTATATTATAATAGACTACAACACAAGTACCTACGTGAATATGCAAGTAGAATATGCACGCAGGTGAATATGCAAGTTGCTTTTATAATAACAGCTGTTGACCTTTTGCACTTTTTCCTACAGTGGCATAACACACGTTAAATTATGGATGTGTGGGTTTCCCCGATGTTTCCCTCGTCGTTCAAAACTGGAGCTGACACGTGTTTCCCAAATCACATTATCAACTAGTTCTATCACGAGACATCGTGTTTCTGTGTGATGTGATTATGTGGTGACATGTATCTCTATATGTTCTCGTTTGTAAAGCATATGTTTGATTGGTTGGTCGGTAATTTTGAGATAGAAACTGTATTTTGTGCTACGTTTGTTTCCGAAAATACAAACACCAATTATACACAACAACCCATTTGTGCCACTTGCAGGAAATTTTCCACCTGGACACGAGTTGCCATGGCTGACCTGGACGAGGATCATACTACCGGGATAAAAAGTATCCTGTGTGTTAATCCGCGTTATAAACTATCTGCGTGCTAAATTTCATCCGTTCAGTAGTGTTTACGTGAAAAAGCAACAAACATCAAACTTCCGCATTTATAATATTAGTAGGATAACATCTAGATAAAATCTTCTAAAGAGTGACACAAATCATGACAAAATACTTTTTCAGAGATGCACAAACACATTACCTCAAAAGATTTATAATATGAATAAACCTCAATTCTTTTATAGCTACTATGTACCTTTTGCTTGGCTTTACTACACTGCACTTGTAAGCTAAACAAACTTTGTTTATAACCGTCATTCAGTCGTTAATTTTATAGAGAACAAGTATGAACGTATTTAGTGGTTGACGCTACAAACTTATGGAAATTGTCAACGCTTATAATGCAGTAAAGATTATTGATAGGGAGACACCGAGAGAGTTGATTGGTCTGAAAACATACTTATAAAAGTCTGCCTATTACGGATATGGTGAGTAGACTGATAGACTGGTTGTGGAAGTCGGGGTACAGGATGATGCCGCGCAGCTTTGATATGACCAGCAGTGAGCAGTAGGCTAAGTTGATTGAAGTAAGTAGAGGAGAGAAGGTAGGAGGGTAGGTAGGTTCATACATACATCTCATCTGCCTAGCCTTTTCCCAACTATGTTGGGCTCGGCTTCTATTCTAACCGGATGCAGCTGAATGCGAATATTTTACATGACGCGACTGCGTATTTGACCTCCACAACCCAGCTAGTACTGGGTAAATCGATACCCTTGGTAAGACTGGTTGTCAGACTTTCGGGCCACTGACTACCTAACGACTGTCAAAGATCTACAAATGACACCCGGGACCAACGGCTTAACGTGATTTCCGAGGCGCGGAGGGAACTCGGTATTTAATAGGTGGTCTCACCCATCCACTGACCAAACTAGGCAAGCACGGCTTAACCTGAAGATCGAACCGAGCGGCTGTTATTAGCCACGAGCTTCTCATACATACATTACATACATAAAGCAATACAGTAGCCCGTAGTCTACAAATCGGCAATATGCTAGCACTAATCTTATGAGATTTCTGCATGCCGTCATTCACCCACATTCCCATAAGCTTTTCAAGTATGACCTCATTCGCTTTTTGTTTTTTTTTTTCTATTGAGTGCACAGTTCTGTGACTAAACGAGTTGTTTATACCCTTGAACCGTAAATAGCGCATCATGTAGGGGGCATGTACCATGGTAATCATAATCCTATTCATTTGAATTGATGAGATGGTAATGCTGTTCATGTACCGACTAAGAGGATATTGGATTTATGTTACCGTATCAGGGATGCTACTACAAAGTTTCTTCAAAGGATCGATTGATTTAATCTAATAATTCAGATTTGAAGATCGTTGCAGTATAGTGAGTAAGATTACACGTCGCATGAGCATAATCAGGCTCCGGGTTTCCCACAGCTGGGAATGCCTCCTCTGTGAGAGAGAGAGAGTGGACTGTAATCCTCCACCCAGGACCAGAAGGGTTGGCGGAAGTTTCGTAGACAAATCTACGAATTTTTGGTCATAATGACATGTCAGCGATTCCCGTTTTTGAGCTTATTGTGGATTGCGAATTCTGTCACTGAGCTTAATACCCAATGCACTATGGTCCATCGCCCTTTGAGTGGGCAATAAGACTGCTGGGTTGAAGTGGGGTTGTGCGGGCCATGTCTGTAAAATGCATCAGGACCGATTGGCTAGAGTTGTCACTCAGTGGGTGCCGTCGCCGAGGGAGGTCTAGAAAACGCTGGAGTGACGACTTAGAGGCGTTTGCTAGAGATTGGCCTGAGAAAATACCATGTAGAGAAGAGTAGAAGGCTACGGGGAGGCTTTTGCCCAGCAGTGGGACAATACTGGAGGATTAAAAAAAAAGATCACTTTCCTTCCGATGTTTTCCTTCGGCCTTTCCCTTCGTTTGTTTTAAGAGCAGTATGCCAGTCTAGATTCGACCCAAGACACAAATCTGAAATTTAAAGAAACAACTAGCGTTTTCATACTGCCCAAACGGAACAACGCACCCAAAACCAGTCATCCCACTGTCAAAAGTAAGACAATACCTACACAAACCGCTATAAAACAATTAAATTTCTCAAAGGCATCGGTATTTAACATAGTTTCCCATGAAATCGACCTCAAGGTTAGTCAAACAAAATGGGTTATCGAACACTCTTCTCACGAAAGTCAATACAATCGTCGCAAACGCAACGCGTATCACGTACTTTGTAAACACGCCTACGATGATGGTAAAGGTGCGTCCACCCTATTGACTTTTACTCGAGTAAATACTGCAAACTTTGTCTGTGCTCTCTACGGAGTCTACGGGATCAACATCGCCTCAGCCCGAGCCGTTCAGGATGTTTTCTATGAAACTCCATACACCAACGCAATACATAAGTGTGCGTCTTTGCGAATGTCGCGATAACTTCGGGCACTATATTTACTGACTAAAGTTACTGAAGTGAAGTAATTTTTTTTTTATCTTCCCTGTAGCTTTGAGTAAAAAGGCTGTGAAATATAGCTTAAATTAATTGCTATTTGGGTATAGAACCCTAAGGCTAAAAGTAAAAAACCATTGACCCCAACCCACTAGAAATATTGTCGTAACAAAACGTAACTGTTGTGGACGCACCATAATGAAGCTACGACTTACGGTTACGAGCCATTGTATGAAAATGACATACATCATCAGAGTAACTTAAATTGTCATCGAGATGATTATTTCTATGCATGTTAGATTTTATGAGCGATTAGGAGTCATTAGAATAATATAATGATGAAGGCTTCATAGTTTGTTATGATTTAAAGTCAATCAATATAAATCTTAATAGATGTTGATAGGATCAGCTTGTTAACGTATATTGTACAGAGAAACAAGGATTTTTTGCCTCATTGGTCGAGTGTTGGCAAGCGCGACTGATGAGCATGAGGTCCTGGATTTGATTCCCGGGTCGGGCAGTGTTATTGGGTTTTTCCATCAGGAATTTCTCAAGAGCAGCCACGGAATTTGGATTTGTGCCCGGTTGATGGCTATAGGCTCGCCCCCTTTTACATGGGACTTATTAACTGGCGAAATGTGGGTGTACCTTCTATTAGGTACACCTCTGGCTAACCCCTCGAGGATTACAGGCGTGATATTATGTTATGTTAAACAAGGATATTTTAGCGCGACAGAGCGTCGAGTTGTCGGTGACTATTTGTGAAATTGTTTTGAGAAAATTGGGTTAAAACTTGAAAACCATGATGGCAGCGGTATTAGGTTCGATTTGTGCCTGGCGCCAAAAACAATTATTGGATTCCTCAATGAAATAGTAGAGAGAACATAAAAAAGTAATTACACTATCTGCTACATAAAAAAAAAAACTGGATGTCTACAATGATAAGAATAGATAATTTTATTGTAAAATTCCATTGTATACGAAACGAACAGTTTTTATGTTCTTGAATACCTCACCACTATTAACACATTCCGATTTGATTGGGAAAAAATATGTAGACAAGAAATGTCCGATGCATTTGCATTTTTTTTTCTTGGTATTGTTGTACCATCACATAATACATTCACTAGCGACCCGCCCTTGATTCGCTAGGTTTTTACTACTTGACAAAATATGCAGGTTTCTTTATTAACACACAACGTCACGCCTGTTAATCCCCGAAGGGTTAGACAGAGGTGTACACCTCTGTCTAACATTATTAGACAGAGGTGTACACCTCTGTCTAATAATAATACTAGGTATATAAATAATTAATACTAGGTACTCCCACATTTTTCCAGTTATGTTTAAGTCCCACGTAATAGGGGGCGAGCCTATTGCCATCAACCGGGCATAAGTCCAGCCTCCGTAACTGCTACTGAGAAATTCCTATGGAAAAACCTAATAACACCTTTTTTGCCGATTAGGGAATCGAACCCAGGACATCATGCTCAGCAGTCGCGCTTGCGACCACTAGGCTAACGAGGCAGTCATTTCTTTATTGAACCTCTAAATTATGTTGAGAACTGCATCAAAATCCGTTGCCTTGTTTAAAAAACAATGCAGTCACACATAAAGACACGAAACGGAACTTCAGTTTATATAATGTAAAGATACAGATAATAAACGAATTTATTCAAATAAGAACAGAACCGTGAATAATAGTTAAATAATATAAACAAACAAAGAACGACCTTCAAACAGCGCAGTATAGTCACGCGAATATAATAATACCAATTATTAATAACAAAAGTTATTTCTTGCCTAATTAACTGACGTCCGGTCGAATATCTAATCATGTATTAACGCCAAATGCAACACATCAATCAATCTGACTAATTAAAAACGAATTAGGGCACAAAGTGTTCCGAAATATGAGTTTTCGGGGTCACATCTTAAGGTCTGACCAGACAAACGAAGATTAGCGGACGATTTTTCTAAAATATATTTAAATTTTCAAAACGCTTAATATTTAATTTTATTAGCTCATAAATTAAATCTAGATCATAATCACTTAATAAGTCTAGACTAAAACCCGTTCAGACAGCATATTAACGAATAAAAACTCGTAAAAGCAAGTTATTAAAATAACAGAATAAAATTAACCCAAATGATGTAAGAATTAGCGGCAAAAACGGTTGCATTTAAAGCGTTGACATCAAATGCACTGCAAGTACTGCAACACTTAAATGTTGCATCAGAACGACAGAAACTGACCCACCTTAGTAGTCTACACGGTTTGATAACTGTGGTCGTTTCAACAACATTATTATTGTACCATTTAGTATTATGTTATTTTACAAGAACAAGGTTTTAGTTGAACAGGCTTATTTAAGATTTCAACTGACATGGTCACTAACATGATCGGCTTGAGGAACTGTGGCTTAATAATAAGAGCCGCTCGGGTCGATCGTTAGGGTAAGCCGTGCTTGCCTAGGTTGGTCTGGTGGGTCTAGGTGGATGGGTGACCACCCATTACATACCGAGTTTCCTCCGTGCCTCAGTCGTGCCGTAGTCAGTGGCCCAAAAAGTCTGACAACTAGTCTTACCAAGGGGTATCGTATTACCCAGTACTAACTGGGTTGTGAAGGTCAGATAGGCAGTCGCTCCATGTAAAATACTGGTATTCAGCTGCATCCGGTTAGACTGGAAGCAGACCCCAACATAGTTGGGAAAAGGCTAGGCAGATGATGATGGTCATTAACACTGAAAACGGAATATAAAGTGCCGAAAAAAGATCGCGAGCGGACACAGTGTGTTTCGTGTGTCGGGAACAGAATCGAGTTGCGGCGGTACCGAGTGCAAAAAACGAACAAGAAAACCAAGAGGGTAGACCGATTTGTCTGCTCATAAACACCCACCCGCAATAACTTCAGTTTATCCGTGATCATGGTACTGCAACAGCGCCGAAATATCGGGAACTCAAAATAAATAGTAAACATGGTAAATACCCCATTTTCAGTGTGTTAATGATAAAGCTAATTTAATTCTATTTAATCCGTGGCAATTGCAATGATAGGATTTATTTAACGTTATATTGATCGAAAAAAAGATAGCCCTATTTTTGTTTATGCGTAACCCGATATTTAATAGCGTTGCCGTTCTGATATAAACGACACAACAACTGTAGACGAGTATGAAAAGTTAAAAATCTGTTTCAAAGCGTTTGTGTTTCTACAACGAGTTTCAACTTATGCTTTTCGATAGCTCTGTCAATTCAATAAATTGTTGACGTTTTTTATCATCCTTATCGCAGATATAATGCCACTTGGTCTAGGCCCTTAGGTTGTACCCAGTATGTATTTCTATTGTATCCACTCTTAGCTGACAAAAACAATGAGCGAAAGCAACTCTTCACCATCATCATTCTCCTGCCCTTATCCCAATTAATTTGGCGTCGGCGCAACATGTCGTCTTCTTCCATACTTCTCTATTACTGGCTATCTCAGCAATCACCTCCTTTCTAGCTATATCATCACTATATAATCCTTCACACAGTGCTATGGCAACTACTCATAAAAACAGCAAAAAGTCCATAAACGAAATACACGTGAAAGGGCCCGATCGTCTGTAAGAGCCCTAACAAGCTATTAATCCGTACAAATCTTGACCTTGTTTCACAACCGATGCATGAGTGAGCAATTTGTTGCGTTAAGATGCGTGTGATTTGTTTATTGTGTTCTTTACTTGTTCTATAATACAAAATATTGATTAATGATCATTTTTGATGGAGTGTTTATGGCCTAGGGTTGAAAGGATCTTATTTTATGCAAATGGATGGTTCGGAACCTAGCAAACATAACATTGTGGCGAAGATAATCTTGGACATCCCTGACAAAAAAACTTGAGAGCCTAGGAATTACGAATTTTTACAACAATTTCCAATAGAATTAATGTAAGTATTTTAGTAGTCAATCCAATACATTTTTATCTTTTTGAATATCGGTATCTCTGATAAATTGCTTGCCAAGGTACGTGGATGGGTAACCACTATTTACATACCGAGTTCCCTCCGTACCTCGGAAAGCACGTTCACCAGTTGGTCCCGGCAGTCAATTGTAAATCTTCGACAGTCGCTACAGGTAGTCAGTGACCCGAAAGTCTGACAACCAGTGTTACCAAAGTATCGTATTACCCAGTACTAACTCGGTTGTAGAGGTAAGATAGGCAGTGGCTTCATGTAAAATACTGGTATTTAACTGCATCCAGTTAGACTGGAAGCCGAACACAACATAGTTGGAAAAAGGCTAGACAGATGATGATGACCGCTGATAAAATCTCAATTTGTCTAGACCCCCTCTAGACTTCTCCACACCAGTTTTCTTTTTTATGTCATTCCGCACTTATCAAGCATTCGTATCCATGCTTACCTTATCTGTACGAGAAAAGCTTTGCCCTACCATGAGGCAATTACAAGCCGATATTAAGCCCCATAAAGTATAAAGATCACTGGGGTATTTACATGGATTATCGAGTTAAAAGCTTCCGCCATCTATTCGCACGTCGGCGCCAGTTGAGAGGCTGAGCCGATATTAGAGCAATGCACTCGTTTACCAGGATTGGTGTAACTTCCTGCTGGCTAATCCGTTGCGTGCTGCGAAATTGATGGCTGGTTATTACCTGGAACAAAGAATTGAAGACTATTAGCATTATATACTTAGGTTTTGTTTTAGTATACATAGCGTTTAGTACTAAAATGGGAAAGGGCTGTTATAGCTCTTAGGTGGTGTAACTATAGACTTTAAGACATTTTGTAATCTAAAATGACATCAAAAGATTTTCAATAATAAAGGGTGTAACAAGACCCTTAACGAAGCCGAAAGGCACTTGTTCTTCCTGTCATTGCGATCTTCTAGTTACAGGGATATTGGGGGTTAAAGTTCCAGCTTTTATACAAGTTTTTTTTTTAAATAAATGTTTTTAATGTAAGATTTTTACTTTAAATATCTCCACGACCCCCGTTCTATTCAATCCGTCCGTCAGCACAATGTTTTGAGTGCGTTACATTGCGTCCTACCGTAAAACGTGATTTTCCACCCCAAAAAAAAAGATCGTTTCCCAGCAATAATTTTTGCGTAAAGTTACTTAGTTTGATGTACATAATGCTTAGAATTTGCTATTCTAGAGCCAATAGTTTCACAGTTGCCATCCCCGTTGAAAATTAAAGGCAAGGACTATTGAAGCCACCAATTGGTCAAAAAACCAAGCTTTCGATTTAAAGGATCTTATACTAAGCGAAACTAAACAAACACTCTCCCCATCGAAAACCAATCAAAATCTCAAAAGGCCTATCAAACATGGCGTACCTAAAAAACTGTTAACAACCATTAACATTGTTAACAACAGCATTATCGTTCGCGCCCTACACAATACAACCAATCAGGGCTAACAAAAAGCATACTTTAAAGTGCGAGTACTTCATCATCAGTTGTTTGGCAACAACTTGATGGCTGATACTGGCCCACTGGCCCCCACTGGAGCATTCCATCACGTGAGCCGGCGGCGATCATTCCACGACTTTGACAGCAAAATGATGCAAACAAAAACTGAGTTGGAACTCTTGGAACATATCCCCCTTAAATTACAGCTGACAATTGGTGCACTTTACGAATCACAGATGAAACGGTTTTAAAGGCCAATGCTAGAGGCAGAACAGATCTATTGTAAAACGGTGTTGCAGCGTGATCATAAACATTTTACATTTACCTGTTGTAAACCTGGCCAACAATAATCAGAAAAAAGAAGAAAAAAATAACACGTTTTAAAATGTGATCTATTTTCAATTAAAACAATAGACGGTAAAACTGACATGAGGAAAGGTCGTTACGTTTTTCTGTCATAAACGTCACCTGGACACTGATTTACATCACGAATTTCCCTAAATAATGTTATTTATAGTTGGCATTGTTACCAGTGAGGATGGGATCATGAAAGCGACAGTTTCATGTCGGTATGTACATAAATTCATTTTGTATGCCACACACACACACCTGTTACATTTATAAATATTAGGAGCTGTCAAATAGGTATTTCCCGCCAACTAATTCCGCGTACATTTGACATTAGATGCTCTATGACGAACCATAGAGAAAATAGTGCCGATGAAAGAATTTTATAATCTTTGACGATTCTGACTTTGACGCAGGAAAAGCATGGACAACTATTTATTAGCTACATTTTGTTTTTAAATCATCATTAACGGGTATAAAATAAAAATGTCATCTAACTAGATCGCCGGTGTAATCTAATTTATTGATACAATTTTGTTGAGGTTAAAAAATATAACGGGCAGGTAATTCCGTCCGGACATTCCATTCGTTTGGCAGCTTTATTATGTGGCTGTTCAACGACCTCTTCAACATTTATTGATAGGAAACTGAACATGGAGAAAAATACTCAATTCTACAGAATTAAGGCCCATTTGTACCACAAAGTAAATACATTTTACACTAAACGTATTTAAAACACCATTCTGTCAGTGTCATCTCCGGACGAACGAAAGCGAAAAACTGAACGATGTTTCATACGTTTTTAAAATGCTAAACGCATTTAGTGACAAGTTTAAAGTGGTGTGGCGACTGCTGAGCTAGTGAGCATGAGGTCCTGGGACTCCTGGGATGGATTCCCAGGACGGGCAAAGTTTTCTTGGGTTTTTCCATCAGGAATTTTTCAGTAGCGGTCACGGAGTCTGGTTTTGTGCCCGGTTGATGGCAATAGACTCGGCCCCTATTACATGGGACTTATATGCAACTGGCAAAATGTGGGTGTACTATTAGGCACACCTCTGCCTACACTTTCTGGGATTACAGTTGTGATGTTATGTTCTGTTTTTTAATGTGGTAAAAAACAAAATAGCTATTTAGCTTTTTTTTCACAATTCTCAAGTCTCAGCCCTAAGGTTAAGTTTCTAAGTTTTCCACTTGACTTAATGATGTGCGCTAGCGCAAACAAAAACCTCTGATTGCTATTTGCTAACAATTTGAAACTTTATAGTTGTCAATGTCAATTAAAGTCAATGATGATGAAGTATCTTCTAATGGCGCTGTTACGGTGTGAGGTAATAAATCTTGTAATTTTAATAATTTTCGAGAGGGATTGAAGTATTGTTTATTCGTCAGTTTCGTAATACTTCAGATATCAACTTAATTAATATGTTGCTTTATTAATGTCAAGTGCCATTGGGAGATATCGGTGCAAAAAAGTTGCACGTAACTTCTTTCTAATTAATGAAAGTAGCCATCGAGTAATAGAGATATTATTTTTATCGTTTAAAAAAGTTGATAGGTAATACATCTGACAGGCAACGCCCATATTTTCAAAAACATTTTAACTTGTCTCAATCTGTCAAAAAAACCCTCTAATTTATAGTATGACCACTTTAAGTATGCAGTTCAATTTGCATCGATATTTCAAACTTGGTACATTTTTTTTTCTGTATTTTCCCGCCTGCACATACCTATAAGTTGTTTGAAGTATAATTCACCTACATTTTTGGCATTGATTGTCGCTAAGATGAGATTGTGACAGTTGTGACTAACTTTTTACTTTTTTACTATGACAATTGGCCTTTTGGTTCTTTTGGTCTAACAGCTTTTGTTCGGCTAAAGCTCTCTGATATAAATCGAGCCAGAATGTCGCAGGATAATAAATAACTATGTTGTCAAAGGAACTCCCACAACATCAATTCCTCAATGTTCAAAGCTACGTGGGCAAAAAAACATGGCGTCTTGCCCCATAATAACCGTAAGCATGTCCATACATGTCACTCAGTCCTGGGACCGAGCTAATTAAAGGATATTCAAGGACTGACAATGACGGCTTGCTTGAAAAAAAGTGTGAGAATACACACACTTAACTACATTTGTATGCATCCATGCATTCAAATGCCTTGATATAGCCTCTGCAGTGGTGATGGGATGTCACATCATTCCATTCTCCCTTCCCTTATCGATAGTTTCTTTTAAGTTGCCCAAGATTTGGCGAAGCCGAATCTTATAACATTTGTAATTTTTTTGCATGTGAAGTCTACGGTTTCAAGTTTCCGATCCAAAATCTCCACGGTAGCCAAAGTCCAGTTATTAAAGCATTGTTTTACTTAATAAATAAAGGTACTACGAATGCATTAATAGCGGTAATTCGTAACCTTGAAAGCGTGCTTCAATGCATTATTTAAAACTAAAATAGAGCTGAACCAAATAAATGTCGATAATAAATTGGTCGGAACATTAATAATTAACAAACAACTAGGACATCGTTATCATTTAATCGTTTCGCCATTGGCAACAACGAGTTGTGCAAAAGGCAATTAATTATTGAATCACTGAATATTCAGACTCCGGCTTTATATTGTCAATTAATACTTCTCATTATAAGTTCTAATAAAAACGTTGGAATTAAATAATCACTCAATTGAATGCAACAATATGTAACTTTTTCATAATAACCTTGAATCGCTGTCTATTGATGAAATTAAAAAAAAAACAACTAAGTTATCGAGTTAATAAAAGCGGATTTTCTTTCAACAACATTTATCGGTGCTCATAAAATATTCGCACTTGATCTACATACTTTGATTACCTTTTTTATTGATTGCAATGATATCTACCGTTATCGATACTTATCGGGAATCCCTAAAAGCCTTAGGCTTAAAGCGAACATCGCTGCATCGCTTCAAGCGATCAGCAGCGATGAATATCGCCAAAACGTTACGAAAGTGGCCCAATTGGAACACTGGCCAGTGGCCACTGACATCTGAGCGAAGGGAATTTAAAATAAGAACAAAAAGTGGCGGGAATTGTGTAAGGTTTCGAGCGGTTTCGGCGGGAAGGTTTAACAGTCTTTTTCGAATTCCAAACTCGAAACTTTCAATGAGTTTGTTGAAGAGAAACTTTTTATGTTACAAGACTGAATTCCTCTTTTTATTTTAAATATTTTTTTAAATTATGTGCTGTACTTGATTCAATTTAAAAGATAGACAGCAATTACTTAGGAAACGTACTATCATCATTTAATAAACCAAAGGTGACTGACATTTCATTACTCATAGTTAGTCATACCACGGCCAATAATATTATCCTTTTATTTTTTTATCTTAACTTTTTTTCTTGTTAATAGTCGTGAATATGTCATAAACGTCAGATAATACAAAAAGCATTTTGTTCAAGATTGACTCCGTGACAAGTTTGCCGACTAATTGTTGATAAGACACAGAATTGTTTTTCCTTAAGAAATTAATTACGCAGGGTCAATTTAATTAGCCAGGTAAACTCCCCAGACGTGGTATTTGATATTTATTTAAAAAAAGATATAAAAATAACAATTGGTTTGATGGGATCAACGACCGCAAGTCAGGTAAATATCAGTAAGATTTTTTTTGCCTAAATTCATCCGTGATGGGTAGATGCCGTAGGTGCTATCAATACAGGGTGTAAACAGACCCTTCACGAAGCCGTCAACCAAGCATTCTGGACATCAAACTAAGTCACCCTACACAAAAATTATTGCAGGGAAACGACTTTTTTTTTTGGGGTGAAAAATCACATTTTACGGTAAAACTCAATGTAACGCACTCAAAACTTTGTGCTGATGGATGCTTTGAATAGTAAACGGGTCATGGAGGTAACTAAAGTAAAGTTAAAACCTTAAAAAGTAGTAGGTATTTAAAAAAAAACTTGTGAAAAAAAACGGAACTTTGACCTCCAATATCTCCGTAACTAGAAGGTTCCCAGGTAAGGTCCAGAACAAAAAAATGATGGGGAGAACAAATGCCTTTCGGCTTCGTTAAGGGTCTTTTTACACCCTTTATTCAAAACACGATAAAACAAAAAAAAAAAACTGATTTAATCATATTTGAGCTTTCATCTGGTTTTGAAATTCAATACTGCTGCAAGATCTGTAGGAAACATTTCAATAACTGTAATAAGTAATTAGCAAGTGTCCCACGATTTTATGAACAAATTCAGATCATACTTTCACTTGATTCAATTTGTAGTATTTTGTTCTCAAGTAATTAATACTTTCTACTTCAATTAAAGATCAAGTTCTGTAGTCTGTACTTACATGATACCTTTGCTGTACTTCACTTAAATCGGTAGGTTGGCTCAATTAAACAGGTTTATTATTATGTTTTCAGCATTAAATGGTAGACATTTTTTGTTTAATTTAAACAGCATTTTTCTTAATTGAGCTGCCTTTCCTGCCCAAACTGAAAACCAAATATGTGCCATCATAACCTATACCTACTAAAATTGAACATCAACCAAAAGTGCAAAGAGTCGGCTAACGATTTTGTAACGTAAGCAGTTACAAAATCGTCAGCCGTCTGTTTAAAAAAAATAAGTGGCAGCACGGGTAGCATGAAACTGCACTTTACGTTAAAAAAAAAAAGAAAAAAAGGCGCCAAGACACATGCGCGGGACACGTTCTTTATTTAAAAGAAGTAATCAGCCCGCCATTGCTCGACCACTCGGTACAGTCTCATCACGGTTTTACTTCTGACAGCTGCAACCACAAAGCAACCTTGTTGCAATGAGAATAAAAATAACTGTCATCTTGACAGACTTGTCAGTGGAAGCAACCCAATACCAACCTTATAGTTACCTCTATAAAGATCGCTGTGATTTTGAAAGTGATGCCAAGTAAAGGTAAAATAACTGAGAATAGACGATGAGGCAGGTTAGTACCTCTATCGTCGCCATCTTTTTTCCGATTATCGATAACTGCATTTGTTAGCCAACATCGATAAGTGAACGATAATTTTATAGACTTTAAACATCCTATCTGTAGTAAATAGTCGTTTAGCGTTATCGAGTTCGAAATTGGTGTTTGCTGTGGGATATCGTGTACCTGCGATAAAAAAGGACTTGGTAATTCATGTAACTGCATTTTAATAATACGATAAAAAAGCGTAGGATACGTAATGTATGGAAAGATTTTCCCAGCTTGAAAATACGTCTGACGCTATTTGTTATCGATACAAAATTGGCACATTGAGGTAAAAAAGCCGCCCATTGATTTATGAAATCTTTTACCTCATTGAGGATAAAAATATACCTACTATACCGTTTGATGTCTATTTATTATGATATATTTATTTCTTCGTTTCGCAACGATTTAACCGTTACACAAAAGGCTATATCTGACCCAGTTTGTACCGATATCATACTTAAATTTTGTTATTCGATAAATAATTACAGCCTATAAGAATTAAACTTGAAAGTAACACAAACCTTCGATTTCGGTACTAAGATAAATACTTTATTGTTTCGTTCTCAACCTTGATTGGGATTTAATAAACATTATCGTTAAAAACGAATCATTTGTTAAGTTTTGTAAGTACTAAAAGTCCAAAATGTCACGGACCACGAGGTATTGTACTCAAAGTAATTAATAATTAAACAATGAACTTAGAATTTTACGCGTGGAATAAGGAAGTATCTGCTGTGGAACAAAAGTAATAAAAGAGCAGCTTCGAGCATTGTTTCCGCCTTTCTAAAATCCTTTGGAAATACCACATGAGTAATATGAATCCAAATACTCTTTTTTTTTTTATTAGCCTTGTATGTCCCACTGCTGGGCCAAAGCCTCTCTCAATGTTTCAATCACACACTAAAACCCGGGCTTTTCCGGGTTTTAGGTAATAGGGGGCCGAAACCAGGTTCCCCATGCCCTACCCCCATATCTTCCTAGGTATGTACTCTTCTCCTTAGCCAGATCATCTCACCACCTCCTTCAGGGCCGGCCTCGGCGGCGCCGTAATACTTTTATTTTGAAATATTCACAATTGAGATTACGGTTCAGTAAAACCAGCGGTGCAAGGAAAAGTAAAGAGGAAAAGCCATTCAGATCAATGACGATCTAATCTTTATCATTTTATATTTTTTAATACTGGCAACTTGTACTAGTCGAGATGAACATGTAAACATCAAAATCATCTTATAGCTATGCATCAAGTGTCTTCTCTTACACTATTGGACTCGATCCATTTAATTGCAACCAGAAGCTGATCAACTTCAATATTGACTCCAAGACTAAAAGTAACTAAAACACAAACTCCTCTAATTGCCTTCAGTCAGTCGTCCGACGTAATTGTAAACAGCGATCACAAACGTCAAAACAGATTGAAAGACGAAAAGCCCTACAGTCCTTTCACTGATATTTACCTCTTACATCTACAATCCAACATCAACTTTATAGTTATAAGAATAAATATTATTATAATTTTGACAGATTTGTCAGTTTTCTTTCTTTCTTTATCGTGTGGTTAGGGCTTAACCTGGTGTCAGAGTTTTTATGCCGACCATAGGCCTCTGACTTGGCTTTACATGCAGTCAAGAAATATCTCTCAGGCATGCTGGTTTCCTCACGATATTTTCCTGCATCGAAGTAAGTGATCAGAGGTGCGTGTCTTGGGTTCGAACTCGAGACCTATAACTTGGCAGTCCGACGATCATACCACTAGGCTATCGCTGCTTTAGATTGTCTTGTCTAGTCACTGATATAGAGAATTGTCAGTGATAGCAATCTAAATTGAGTTTTAATGTTACAATCATAAAGACCAGTGTGCTTTCGACAACGATGCAAGGGCGAAGGTAAAAATCAGGGACAGGACTGTACAGTTCTTGTTGATGCCCCATTGTGACGTCAATTGGCAAGCCAGTGGCGGTTACGTAAAACACGCTAAATAAGGGATCTCGGTAACAGAAATACTTTACAGTTTACACTCTTTGTACCGTTTGTTGTGGAGTTAGAAAAGATTTTCTTTGAAGAGGCTTGTTGGTTGTAAGTGCGCATAGCCGCATACGCATGCAGGCTGCGGTGAGACGATACAATACCATACTGATCGTCTTGATTGACATAATGAATGTTTAGCTGAATGTAATCACAGATAACAGCAATTATTTTCGTAATCAACCAAGAATCGAGAAAGATTCTTTTAAATAAATTGCTACATTCTTTTGAACTTGACTTTTATTTTGGAAACGTCATTGGGCGTTGTGTCAGTTTTACATTTTTCAATAAAATCTTCAAATAATCACTTTCTTCTGTCACTTTCACGTTCATATTGTGCTCAAAAAACAAGATCTGGGCTTTTATATATTTAATTTCTTTTCCATACTTAAAACGAAGTTCCATGACACATAATAAAATGGCCTTCAGTTAGGAACAATGACAAAGCAACCATATTATTACCACCTTGTTAAAAATCAGTTTGAAAATTCTAAATAACACAGGCCCACTCTCCGTCTCAATGTCATTCTCATTACACATAATATCCCTCTCGATTTCAGTCGAACAACGGAGGAGTGACCACAAAATGCGATATTAATGCTGCGGGTCAAACCACCGTATGCTCTTGACATTTACTTCTTCTGTAACATATACCTACAATACTTTGTTACGATTGTGTACCACAACTACAAGTTCTCGATATCAATCGTTCATTATCCGACGGCCTTTTTCCACCTAGATAATAATGTAGGGGTAAGCTTCTAGTCTACCCAAATGCAGCTTAAAATCTATAATTTACGTGAAGCGACTACCTTCCTGACATTCACAAGAATCACAAACCAATTGCAGGGTAATACGATATGCCTTGGTAAGAGTGGTTGTCATAATTTCGGGCTTCTGACATTCCCATAACGACAGGCAGATAATATACCACTAGGGATCTGGCGCATCACGCGGCCACAACCAAGACTAGTCGCATGACCCGGCCGCTATCTCCAACAAAACTGTTCGTGCGACCAAAACTTCTTAAAGATCAGAGCTTCCAAAAGTCGTGGTCGCGGCCGCGTAGTACGCGAGATCCCTTATGGCTTGACGTGCTGTTCAAAGCACAGAGAAGTCTTGGTCTTAAATGGATGGTCACTCATCCACAGCGGCAAGCGTAGCATCACCTTGACCCATCGACCCGAGCAACTGTTACTTAGTTAGCCACAAGCCCCTCTCGATAGCAATCAGTATACAAGTTATATTTGCTCATTAATTGTGTCCATACAATGCTTCCACTGTCCTGCATCAAGTCGACCTTGCAGGCTGATCACGACTCCGCACACCTGCATAGAGGTTGCCAACTATTAGTTCTCGATTAGAACTTGATCAATTTAAATGGTTATTTCAATGGTAATCACGAATAGGCTGTTTCCGGGGTGTGAGCACGAAGTATAAATGAAGTGTCTGGTTTACCTCCACGTAATTTTTAGCACCTTTGAAGATGATCTTGCCAAATTGCAATTAAAGTTTTGACAGTAAACAACGGAGAAGCTTTAAAAGAGCAGTTCTTATTCAACACCATCTGTGATTCTGAGAAACTGTCTAATAATTCAGCTTCCTCTAATCTAAATATATAAGAGTATACCGAAAACGGCTTGACGTATAAAGATGAAATTTGGCAGGGAAGTAGTTTATAGTTAGTAGACGTCCGCTAAGAACGGATTTTGCGACAAAGACAGGATGTGAGAGAGCAAAAAGAAAAAAGCTAAGAGCTCTCGCAAGTTTGTATGAAAGTCTTTCATTTTTTGTGCTACAATCTTGGAATTTGGCAGGGAGGTAGTTAACGCAGACGAAGTCGCGGGCAACAGCTAGTATTTTCATAATAATTTCACGAGGACGAAGGTCGCGGGGAACAGCTAGTCACACTCACACATAATAGTAGAACACCATAAAGACAGTTCCAGGTTACCTGCTAACTAAACCCAGCCCACGTAAAGCAATTTCTTGAGCAAAATAAATAAAAAGTAAAGGATTTTCTTGAAACACGATAGTAGAGGTATGTTTATGGCCCAGTTGATCCCTTGTTATGAGGAATTCACGATTAAGGAAGGATCTGAGGCGAATTCCTCAGCTCTGTTTAGGTCAACAGCTATAAGACGGCTTTTTTTTTCTGTAACTGGAATTGCATCGAAGGTTAACGTACCATTAAATTGTTTTTAATCTGTGTAGTAAACATATTATTTCAGTTCCAGTTATGTAAGGTTTATGGTGGTCTTAAAAATTTAAACATCAAGGTTTGCAGATATTTTTTCCGTTATTTTTTGGAAAATATATAACAGTTTTTTAAACTAGATTCCCGCCTTTCGATTCGATCTCCAACATGACACGTTTATGCGGTTATCATGTTCTCAATTATCATCTAACACCATCTAAGCCATGCACCATCTGGGCTCAAAAGGCATTCGGAGGCTTTTACTGGCCTGGTTTGTTCTCGGTTCGTGCACGCTAGGCTTGAGTCGAGGCCGCTAATGTACACGCTGATGTGTCGATAGTAAATAAGGTTATGTTATAAATTGTCATGCCGTATGTAGCCTTATCAAGAACTCTGATAAATCTTTGGAACATCAGTTTAGCAAACACCGTTATTTTAATCTCCAGTATCATTCAGGCATTTCAATGCAGTGTAACAGATTTTATTAGCTAATAAAATCTGTTACACAACATCGATTTCGAAGCTTCGAAATCGATGTTTTTTAACCAATACTTATAATTCAAGCAACTTTTTTTATGAAAACAATGGTAAGTCCCTTTTTTTTTTTGGCTGCGAAATCATCAAATGACCCCCTCCCGCGCTGGGCGAAGGGAGTGTCAGACTCGTACTGACTAAAACCCATCTTTGTGTTCCAGGGCCGCAGTATCTCTTTCGAACAGTCCCGCAGTCCCGGCAGGATGGTAAGTCCCTAAAATACTAGGTGAATAATGTTCACTAATTTCTAATTAGATAGCTGCTAAACCATTTTATACGAAACAAACAAAGATTCCTACAAGAGAAAATGAATCTAAACTTGACATTGCCCTGGGGTCAAACAGTAAGATTGCACATGCTGTCTGTTATCGATTGCGAAACGCAATCAATTGGCAAACACCAGAACGTGCCGATTGATAAACACAATGTAGCGATTACTCGCATTTGTAGCTCGGATTGTGTGGATGAGTAATGTGTGAGGCAATTACAAATAATTTGAGAAGGAACAGGGTTACAGAACCGCCGAAGACTATAATAACTTTCCTAATGAAGGTATGTTCATACAAATATCACTTCATCATCATCATCACCCACAGCCGGACTTATCCCACTGCGGGGTATAGATCCTAGGCCTCCCTCTGCATGTGCCAATCTCCACACTCCTGTGCCCATACATCACTGGAAAATGACAGTAATACTAATATTTACATGATTTAGGAAAAACGAAAATTTTATCAGCCCAGGGTAATTTAGGAACAGTCACATGTTGTACAAAAGATTTATAAAATTGTTTTAAGTACAATACTTTCATTAATATTTTTTCTTTATAAATATTAATAAAATTCAATACGAACAAAAAAGCATCAAAAACATAAATACTGACGCAACGCAGACTCCATAAGTGAAGAAATATAAGAACATCTTGCTAAACGGGAGTTTTTAGAGTTGAAAACGTTCCGTCAATCTTTAGATAATACCCAGAGCTTCAAAAGCAAACAATTATTAACGATTAAGCATCTGTATTAATTTCCGCCACTTAAAAGAGAAATGTAGTCTCAAGTACCGTAATCCGCTTTGTAGAAAGGTTTCTTTCTTCACCGGGGTTAACATACCCATAACGAAGATTAATTCAGCAACAATACAGCAAAAAACTTACCTAGCAAATTACTGCCTAAGCATTAATTTATCATTTAACCCCGCCCTCCGAACAAAATAATAAGCCTTCGTGACTGTACCCCTACCTGCTTAATTAAACCATAAAGAATGAACTCGTGAACACAAAAAAAAAGAACCGGTCATCGACGAAGAACAAATTGAAATGTCAAAGTGAATATGTCAGAATTGAAGTTTCCGCAGCGCTTGCGTCGCATCAAAATTATTAATCTCGTAGATTAGCCTCAGGTCACATTACGCAACTCATATACAACGGTTCGTTGAGTAAATTCATGCGAAAATTGCTCGTAATTGTCCGAGGTCATCTGCACATAATACTGTCACATTTGTATTGTACAGTCGCTACAATTTAGTGCAATGGAGTCATAATATACCAGCCTTGTCAATTATTAGCTAGGCAGTATTGTTAGTCATAAATCAATACCGACATCAGTAGACCGCAGTTGAGTAATACATAATTTATAACCTAGAAATAGAAAACGGAAATTACTGGAACAATACATCTTACCTGTATAAATTTTGTACAGCGAATCCAATAGACCCTGCATCATTTTGAGTTGTTATTTGGGCACTAGTTATATCACGAAACACTTTAACAAAAACATGTCTAGACTAGCTGGCACACAATAATCAGCACTGAGCACTGTCGCTTTATTATTTTTAAAATAACAAGACGTGATCAATGGCGAACGTAACTGAAAATCAAATTCTTCATACTAAATGAGCAGTCATGCAGACAGCTAATTAGTCCCACATCCGAACAAAAGCTTGAGCAGATCAATTGGTATCGGAAAAAATAAATGAAGACACAAACGAGAAATTACTATAAGTTTTGAAGGTGAACGAACTAATAGACAGCACGGTGGCCAAATTGAAGTAACGGTAACAACCATCGGATCTTTATCATCAATCAGATTTGCGTAACTATCTTTTAGCAATTACTTCGTACACTTGAGTGGTCCAAATGACTGGTTACGTGGAATGCAGTCAACGTATACAATTACAAGTAGTAAGGACAAAAGAAATGTGATCTAGTTACAACAAATATTGAGAACACAAGACAAGGCTACTATTTGAACCTAACGAAGCGTACCTAAATATAAGTAGGTAATGAATGTAAAGATATCAAAGCAGTACCTATATTATATTAAAATATAGAAACAAAATTCAACCTAGACCCCGATGACCATACAAGTCTCATGGAAAATGATGAAGTTAAAGTATTATGCAAGGTCACATAAGTAGATATAACAACCTGCAGTACGCCTACGGCAGTAATGGTCGGAGCGGACCATAACACCATGTTATACACGATGTAGTACAATATGGGCTTAATAGTGTCGAAAGTTTCGATGTAGGCGGGAACTCATATGTGTAATAAATTGTAACAGGCGTAATAACAAGTCTACAAATGTCGTAAAACAAGTAGCAATGGGATGAAAAAAAGAAGAACATCAAGATTTTCATCAACCACGTCAAAAGAGAAACTTCATATCACAAATCATTCTGAAACATATCTTCATTCCAAATCTTTTACGTTGTATTTACTCTTAATAATTTCTTATATTTTGCAGCACAACGTTATTAACTGGGATGCATTCTAAAAGTAACACAAATTATTCGCATCATTTGTTGGAGGTTTTCCTCGGCAAAACGTAAAAACACACTTCAATTTTATTAATCTTGGCACGGGTTTTAGCATAACAAATAAACTTAACAAGCGTTTCCTAAAATCATTTATCACTGGTCAAATAGTTAGAGAATGGTTTGAAGAGTTCGCAGAAGACGTAATAATATTTCAACCTGAAGACATTCTATAGAAATATTATTCTACGTTTCTCGCAAAACAAACTATGACTGCGACATATTGTCAGTTAAAAAAATGCAATGTCAAGAATGATTATGGGCAAAATGATTTGATAAGAAACATTCAAGAACAAGCTACTATACAAAACATTAATCATTAAAGATAACCCTGATCTACCCACATGAACATAGTCACAGAAAAGTTAAACAAAGTCTCGGAACCTGTGCGTTTGACCAAAATAAAAGCAACAGGTCCAAAAATAATAAGCAATGTTATTTCAAGTGAAACAATACCTCGGAACGATTTACGACCAAAACAATGAATCGTAATTAATATGAACGAACTCAGCAATGTTCCTTCTGAACTCTTACGTGGACGTAGAAACGTGCCCGGTCAAAAATAGACTACAAGTAACAATGTGTTGTAAATGAAGACAATAATGACAAGTCCACATGAATGTAAAGTAAAATTAGCCACACAAGAACGCCATTGCGAAATCAATGGGAAGAACGAAGTCATTATACAAAGCGACTATTGAAACTGGGAAACTTTATAAAGATCTCGGCTTGTTGAAAATATAATGGATAGCTTTAGACCATTTTTATTTTCATTCCATTCTTTATCATTTAATTTCTATAAAATACATCTTGAATACTTGAATGCAATTGTTCAGGATCAACATTACTGACATACTTAGCCGTCTCGCTTTATTCGTGGACACAGTCTAGACTTTTTGTTAAGGAACTAAAGCCGGGTAAAATTAGAATTTCAAATGCATTCACCCGCAGTAATTCATCTTTGCTTCAACAAAAAGTAAAAATCTTATCCCACGGAGTTTCTGAAGTATAAAAGATACATCTTTGAAAGATTACTTCGAAAATAACATGAAGAAAGATTTGCGAGTGTCCCGAACAAAAGACAATTTATTCTCCTGTAAATTGGAAGTGGCATGTCTGCGCTTAATCAAGCGAGCACCGGAGTAAAAATCTCGGTGACCGGTCAAACGAACAAAATGAACGAAGTCTTGGAGAACAGAAAGTTCTTGAAAGTTTTTCCATACCGTCGAATTCAAAACCTGTTTAAAACAAAACTTATTTATTTAGCAGAACACATATTCGCACTTGCATTACAACAAACTGTCATCTATCGATAATAGACGACGTTGATGGCAAATATTTAAAACACTGTCACTTTTGAAACCACATTTTGCACTCGCGGCGATCACTTGTGTGTAAACCACGTACTCGCGACTTCAGATGTAATTCCTAGCGATGTTTCTATGACTTAGCTACAGGCTATCGTCGAATCGCAATGGTCGATTAGGGCGGGCGCTCATTGCGGATCGCGCGCCCGCGCCGTCCGCGGTCTGCCGCACCGCCGCCGCCACTGGCGTACCGGGATTATTTATAAATTCATACAGACAGGGGGTCGTAGAATTTTGCACGACGTCGTCGTGGTATGCCAAAGCTAATGACTGCATCAGGTCAGGCCGGAAACACATTGTCACGGTACCTTCCTTAAGTTAACGAACGGATTTGAGTGTCCAAGATGTTTTTATTTCGTCATGTAGCAAGTGATTTATTTTCGAAAACCGGATGTCCTCACAAAGTCCAAAACTTTTAGCTTTGTTTAATAAATGTCAATTCCGATATAACCCAAATATGTACATACAATCCCCCGCCTACACCAGGCCGCGAATTAATTCTAAAAAAATATTTCGCAAGATACTTGTAACTCAAAGAATTTTCCGTCGGCCCTGGCCATGCCGCCCACCTGGACAGGTGTCCAGTGCGATGGCTCATATACCACGATATTACGTTCAACGTGAGCAAGATTTAAATTAAGCA
The DNA here is from genome assembly GCA_905220335.1 of Noctua pronuba. Lineage (NCBI taxonomy): Eukaryota > Metazoa > Arthropoda > Insecta > Lepidoptera > Noctuidae > Noctua > Noctua pronuba. The sequence goes on along the minus strand of LR999901.1, from coordinate 3,531,949 downwards.
GTATGAACGGTTTCTTGTTTGACGTTAAAATTTATGAAATGCTTGACTTGCTTTCACTAGTTAATCCCTGGTATTAATTGAACATCTTTAACGTTTCTGCAACTACAATTGAAGATTCTCGAACAAATGACGATCACTGTTGAATCACCTGTAAGTAGAAAGACAAAAGACTTGGCGTTTGGCACTCCTAGCTATTTATTCTAAGTTTCTTGACAAATGACAGCTAAAATTAAAACAATGAGCAAATTGAATAAACATAACTGAAGCAAAGCCAAAATACACTACCTGTACATACGTGTGCTAGTGAACAAATTGATAAAGGGAAAAATAAATCTGTGTGAATTACGTACTCACACCTTACTTAGCCAAGATTACAATCACAATAAACAGTTAAACGAAGAACAACTTGTAAACCGAGCCCGCGAAAGAATATTTTTGTCTGTAGGCCCTCGGCAATTTCCATTATTTTAACAAATGTTACAGATAAAATCCTACACAATTAGAAAATTCTAAAAATACACAACAATTACCCATCAAATTAGACTCGAAATTCCGAGACACGTCCATACGCTTGACAGGCATCCAAAGAATGTCAACCGTCTTTCACCGGAACGGCGGCAAGTCAGACAGAGATGACGCCCCTGACTATTTGTATTCTAGAATATTCATTGCGCAGTATACATCAGTATTTACGGGTTCAGTCTCAAACAGCTGTCGACACTGACGTGGTTTTCATTGTGGACTTTATTATTGATCGTAAACTATCGTTAGCAACGTTTCTTTGACGTAAACGTTACGTTTCGAAGTAAACTGAAGCTCTTCATCTTGTCGGGTAATGTGAAGTTTTGTTTAAGTGCTTGTTTCGGACTGTTCTGTAGTTGTATGGAAATAGATACAACGATAAAATTGGGCAGTATGACGTCTGTCATTTTATACTTTACTTTGCGTAATTATCACGAGTATTCATTTTGAAGGAATTTTGTAGATTCTCCCTCCCAAATTGATGAAATATTCAAGATTAAAGACTTGTTTTATCTATTTAAGTAATATGATCTTCTCAAACGCTTGCCTTCTTACACTTACAACCTTACCTCAGCAATCATCAGCGAACAAAAGGTGGACGTTAAACACTGACACGGTATCCTTTGAAGATATACCTACCTAGGTGAAACGTAGCCATTATCTTGAATTTTATCCATACGAAAATAAACGTTTCCAAATATATTTCCAGAAAAATAAACGGGAATAAATAAACAAACGCACACATTTCCAATAATACGTTGTTACCTAAGAGATAGTTTGTTTAATGTTTATGTAGTAGTATATTTGTAAGGTAATATAAACAATATATAGGAACATTATTTGGTAAACCTGAGTCAATGTTATTTAATAAAACACGTTTGAAACTTACCTTTACGGATTGTAAAAATAAAACTTTAGCACTCACGGAATTAAATATGGTTGAATGTGTAATCTCAGGTAAATCCTCGGAGTTAAATTTATTTAAATGGCTTTTAACACCTCCAGCCATTCTTTCTTAATCTATCGTTATAGTGTGTTTTACCTCAATCGTATATCAATCCTTCTCACCTGCGAACCACGTAAATGCTGCCCACATCACACGGTGGAAATTCAGGAAATTCTTTGTATTTATTCAGGGCTCTTGTCCATCAGCCCTTTTATTATTCTAAACTAAAATATCAGTATAAACTACAAACACTGGGAACGATTGCTTTATTAACATTGTTTTAAATCTTACTATTTCCAAGTACCTGAATTCACTCTGGGGCGATTTGTACTTGAAGTCACGGCAAACACTATGTTATAGGCTGCTCCTTGAAACGATTGACAAACACATGCTAATAGCTTATTAGTAAGTAGGCACACAAGCCTATAAATAAACCTGAAGTGAGCCAGTCACCAACGGATACATTTACCGGCGACAATTGAGCAGCAGCGTGTGCCGGCTTCCTCGATGATCTCATGCAAAACTGTAACATTTCTACAAACCGCACCATTTAGGGAACGATATTTGGGTCAGGCCAATTGTGTCATTTAGATGAGGATGCCTTTGATTAGGACAAGCGACCCTTTTAATGGCTGGAACTAGGCTCTTGTAATGCGATAGCGTTTTGCTTATTGGTTGTATGTGGAGCGTGCTTTGATATTGCTTGGATCATGCAGAATTTAATGATTTGGATTTGTCTGAGGCTTTTGATACAGTCAATCATAATTTCAATCGCTTCCTAATCTTATTTCGTTTCAGAATCAAAGTGCTGCAATGTATATAGGTCACTGTCGAATAATTTTCTGTGTGAATAATTTTGGCTGCACTAAAAGTTGTGGGTGATCTACTACATCAAGATTATCAAGAAAATACCTATAAATAATTCAAGGTTAGGTAGTATACATACTGAATTGATATTTCAAACATCTTACTAGTATCCGATATGGTCTAGTGGCTAGGATACCTGGCTCTCACCCAGGAGGCTCGGGTTCGATTCCCGGTATCGGAAAATCTTTTTAATTTTTGAAGCAAGATTGAGCGAGCTGGAAATAAATTGAATTCTTTCAAAGATAATCGTTTGAGTTTCGCAACTTTCAAGGAATTTTCTTCTTTCTCTATCTAGAGTTTAGCCAAATGAAAGAATTCAACGAATTCAGGGAATTGTTATGCTTTATTAATAAGATTAGGAGTATCTTGTAAAGTAGAATAAATATTGAATTTAAACAAATATGATATGAACGCGTAGACCTTGGTTTCTCAGAAATCTGAATTTCTTTTGACGCGTTTGGTAAAAAACCACGGTTAAATATGTTTTGGTTAAAGACAGCTGTCAACTTGTCAATTATACCGTGTCGCTGTCCTGAACGTTACTATAAAAACTGTTTCATTTCTTTGAAATAACATTTCTCGGAATTTGTTGTCACTAATGATTCTACTGTCCACTCATAACTTTGCTGTAACACCAAGGTTTTCTGCAATTCCCTAAAACTTTTTTTAGCCTTAAGCGAAGATGTGTATGCAGTTCAAAATATGATTTGCTGCCCTAACAAATATGTATTATAAATAAATTACAGAATTATAAACATTAAAATTAAAATCACCAATAAAAACCTGAAACTGATCTGCAATTTCCAAAAATATAAGAAAATTTGGAATTCGCGGGCTACCTTAAGAACTTCAGAATCGAGTGAGTTTATTACCTCAAAAATGCTCTCAATTGCAAGCCATTACTTTACACAAGCACTTTCCTGGAGAGCTAAGAGGGCATTCCTCCCTCAAACTGGCGGCCATGTTGCGGTCACAATGGGTGCGCCGGCGCACGTCTTTATTAGCCATGAATGGCGACGGCAGTAAACAATTCGAAATAGACGCGCTTCCCGCTCGCGTTGCCGGACCGTCTACGAGTTACAACTTTATAGCACGTGGTACGTTTGTCTACGATGCCCCTGCCCCATGCCATTAATCTTTGCTTCTTACTCACATTCATTGGAAAGGTCAGACGAGGTCCTGTGGAATAGGTACGCATTATAAGTAGACTCCGTAAAAGGAGAAGGGTGTGATTTTCTTATTTGAAGAAGCTGGTGTTATTGGTCGCAGACGCAAGTTGTGGAGTTCTTAATCCGTACTAATATTAATATTACAAACGTAAAAGTACTTTCATCTGTTACTTACTAAACAAATGAACAGATCGTTAGAAAACTTTACGGATAAGTAGCCTGAGACCATAGTAGGCTCTTCATTCCATGGTCCCAGCAGACGAAGTCGCAAGCAACAACTAGTTAAGAAGATAATGTAAAAAGACCTGAGAAGTAAGCGTATATAAACTTGTAACATACTTTACTTTTTAACTAACAAAAAATTCTGACGCGAAACACGTAATAGAACTAACATCGAATTATTAATACTGGCTCATATCTGATCTGCCAATCAGACTATTAATTACGCTAAAGTGTTTTGGCAGTAGCTTGTATTCAATTCTAGGAATTCAAGGTGCAAATTGCGATTAGTATGCATGATGTAGTGCTACCGTCAAATGGTTTATGGCTTTCGTGGTTATTGGCATCAACGAAAGAGAAAGGACTTTTGAAAGACCTTGAATAGAAAGATAAGTTTTTATGGTCAGGTGTAGAACTTTAAGGCCGGCTATACACGGACTGCTCGAGCAGTTAGCAACTGATCAACATACACGGACCGCTATTGCATTCGTTATCAACAGCGACTGCTTGACCGCACGATGAAATTTCACCGCGCTGCCAACCGCCCGAAGCAGGTGCAACTGCTCGAGCGGTTCCATGTATGTGTGTACGTAGAAGACTGTAGTTTACTATGCAGTCGCAGCTTGAAGCAGTCCAACCTGACTGCTTCAAGCTGTCCGTGTATGGCCAGCCTAACGCTTAACCAAATTACTTCTTGAAGCTCGCAGTCATACATAGATGGCTATGACGAAATAGGAAGACCTAAGAAAAAGATGGAATGGATGAAATCCAAGATGACATGCCTCGGAAAGGAAGTAAACACTGAGATGACGACAGTTAAAAATGTGGAGAATCCAAAAGCGCCTTTTTCGCAAACCCCAAATTAATTGGCAAAGAGCAGATACATACTGATAAAAAGCCAAAAGTTTATGTGATCTGATGTTTGTTCCACAAGCACAACACTATCAATTTTCTCCTATTGATGTACAAAACAAATACGATAATCTAATAATCTTATCGGAACTTTTTTGTTCTGATATCTCTCGAGTTTTTAGAGCGTGTCTTGTCTTGGAGACATAACATGTAAGAACGGGATCATATAATAGACCAATATCCGAGATAAACTGTTTGCGGGACGGGCCTATCTTACTGGGTCACAGATAACGAATGAGAGTTGAAAATAATGCTGAAAGTAGATTTCTTGTCATTGACAAACAGTTAATCCATTGAATGCTTCTGTCAGATTTGGAGTAGCTCGTGGCTAAATAATAACAGCCGCACGGGTCAATCTTCAAGGTTAAGCCGCGCTTGCCAAGATCGGTATGTGGATGGGTGACCATCATTACATACCGAGATTCCTCCGTTCCGGCTGACATTTGTAGATCTTTGACAGTCGTTACAGGTCATAGTCAGTGGCACGAAAGTCTGACAACAGTCTTACCAAAGGTTACCTACCGTATTACCCAGTACTAACTAGGTTGTGGAGGTCAGATAGGAAGTCGCTTCATGTAAAATACTGGTATTCAGCTGCCTCCGGCAAGACTAGAAGCCGACCCCAATATAGTTGGGAAAAGGCTAGGCAGATGATGATGCTGCTGTCTGATTCGGAATTGGAAGTAGCGGAGGATTTTCTCTGTTAAAATGTGGGGGAGCAAATCGCTGATCCGGGCTTCTGCTACTGAGAGATTCAGGAATTTCTCAGTAGCAGAAAATCCCAATAATACTAAGCCTGACTTGAGTATCGAACCTAAGACTTCGGGCTAGCAGCGCTTTGCGACTTCGCCTTCGTTTGTTTCCAAGACACAAGTTTTAATAAGTAATACTCATAATGGTAATGACAGCAATTAATTCACCTGGCAAATAAAAAAGCAATACAATAATAAAGTATATGAATTGGTTACCAAATCCTTGGCCGACAAAATAAAAATAAAAGTGATGTAAACTTCAGTATTCAGAAAACAGCTATTCTTCTCGATACCTACACTTCGATAGTAATCGATACTTGATTTACACTCAATAATAAGTGTTAATGTAATCGAATATCTGTGAATTTTATTAAAATAATGGTAAGTAAGTGCTACTTGAAGATACGTTTTTTGCCAAAAATGGTCACCTTCAAAAAAAGCGCTTAAGAATCATTATCATTTAAAACAGCTTATTATTGCACCCACGCTGTGTAAGTATTGGCAAAGTGGGCCGCCATATTGGCCCTTTATTTTGTGAAGACAAGACTTGCATATGAATGAATTTAATTATCAAAGCTAAGCATTCTAGCTAATCGAGATGTCGCAATGCAGGGCTTGTTCGTATTGTTTATATAAAGCTGTACACAGAAATGTAATAGGTGGGTAGATATAATCAGATAATAATATTATTGAAATACACAGCAAACTACATTCTGTCCGCGACTTCGTCTTCCGTTTCTAATTTTCTATCAGTGAAAGAGTTTTTGTAATCGTATTTATACTTTCAGAGATTACCTCTTATAAACAAGCTAATACTTTTCCTTTTTTTAAATATCTATTACGTTACACTGTAATCATTACCACCACGCAGGCTCAGGGTAGGTAGATGTCACGTCTATAGATGCAAAATGGGTTTTAAACGTTTTAAACCATTTGGTTTTAAACCGTCTTTTTGGTTTAAAACCACAATTAGCGGTTTAATATGTTTTTGTTTTGTTTTTATTGTGTGCACTTGTGGCATGTGCCAAATAAATGTATTTTCTTCTTCTTTTTTCTTCTCTCTCCTCATACCCTAAGTTACGATTTTGGTAGCAAATTGCAAAATAAAATACGGCATTGCCGTTATATTCTAATAAACATGCTAAATGATTTCAATTAGCCTTTTCAAATAATTTATAATCAATGTACGGCCCACGTGGTCGTGGTTTTAAACCGTTTTAAACCAATTTAAAACCGGTTTTAAACCACGGATTTTGGTTTAAAACGGTTTATTTACAACTATAGTCACGTCTTATCGAATTTTTAGTCCTTGGACATTAGCTGTCGATGTTTTTCATCGGGGTTTTGAGAGCTGTGATGATAAAATAATTCACACAAAGTTAAGTTGGCCTTTTGCATATTTTAAACCTTTTGAAACATTTAGAGCATTTCGGAAAATAATGCCATTTACCGTGATTTATTCACTTTCAAAATGAAGCAATATAAAATCTGCAGCAAGATTTATTGATTAATATAAAGGTTTCCAGAACAGCTTAATTTGTCCTGGCATTAAACCGAGTCAACCTATGAAGAAAACGTTACGCTACAGGTAGCTGTGTTAAAGTAAATGTCAAAATGAACTTTACCGTTCGTGTTTAGTGAAGGATTATATTAACGGATATACAGTTAGCGTCAAAAATATAGGGTCGAACGGACCGTTTACAATCATCAGAAAAATGAAATTTGATGAATCTATTGTACAGTTCAGAAGAAATGTCTTGCAGATGAGATTCGAAAGCGTAACGGAAGCCGGCCCCCAGCTGGGGCTGCAGGACTGTTGGGGCTGCGGGACTGTTCGAAAGAGATACCGTGGCCCTGGAACACAAAGGGCAAAGAAGGAACATGGATGGGTTTTAGTCAGTAAAAGTCTGACACTCCCTCCCACTCCACCCAGAGCGGGAGGGGTTATTTGATGATTTCCCATCCGTAAAAAAAAAAAGCCGGCCCCCAGCTCGACCGATACTCTAGAAAGACGGCTAGGACAGCCTGGATCCGAAAGCGGAGAGCCGGGTGTTGGGGCGTAACCTGCGAGAGGCTTATGTCCAGCAGTAGACTGCGAATGTATTAATTGAGTGAAGAATTATTTAATTTGATTATCATTCCGAAACACCCTCTGTATCATTGAGATTGATTTGGTCTGATGTTCTTATTACGAACGAACGGCGATTCGTCCCCATATTTTCGACGTTGACAGTACAGCAAACCAACCTTTCCGATGTACTCGCGACTATTGTTTCTAAAGCGATTGCTCAAGCACCTACCCCCAATGACTCGGTTCTCCGATCATGCACGAATCGATTGAACCGTGAATTGATTTAGACACCGATATCGATAGTACAATCGAGTTGTGGCGCCTGCGCAGACGCCTGTTCAACATTACCATACAGGTTTTAGTTCGCATCTGATTGTTGAAATATGAGGTCGTGTTTGTTTAATATCTTGAAAGAAAGGAAAAACACATACAAATGTTATTTCCTCCTTTTTGAACTGAAACCCAAAGTTATTTTAGTTCAACCATTTACCTACAAGAATTTTGAATTGTTAAGGACTTTAGAATTCTTCAGTCAGATAGTCTGAAAGTTGAAGGTGGCCTGTTCCGTAACTTAGATCTCTATGGAGAAGAACGGACAAGAAACTCCATGGAAATTCTTTAAAATCCGGTTACTGTAAACTTATGGCATTTGGTTTTGCCTGTGTGATGTAATAGGTTCTACAACGGTAATCTTCTTTGTTATGATTCATCAGTTAACAATAGCACATTAATTGGGAAGTTTAACTATGATAATTAATCCTAGATTACAGGGCAACACACAAGGGATTAAGAAATCCGAGAACACATTGGAAGGAAACTTGAATATTGGAAACGTTTCAAATCTTGCCAAAATTGAAGTACCCACGCAGATGTGGTTTATAGAAAGCAGAATGGTTTTAAATCTATGTTGTATTGATTAGCTGAATCTGGTTTTGTCAAACTTTTGATTTTGGTTGAGAGATCGCCCATTTTCAGTAAAAAAAGTAGATGTAAAATTATGTCAGCATCACATGTTGCAGACATAACAAGATTAACGAAAAATTGAACTAAAGCAATAATTTTAATAATTGCGTTAAATAACTCTTCATTTTAAGAAGAGGATGGTATATTGTCGCCACTTATCGTTAAATCTAATTAATTTACATTAAAAGTGAGAAAATATTCATTCCACTAATTATCTGCATGATAGAACCGCTCAACATGAGATCATAAATATTTCTAAAGCATTATCACATCACATCTCTATAGCATCTATTAATTTTTGTAACATAATGAATTCGTGATCATAATCTGCATATTTTATGGTTTTTACAAATTAATGGCTACTGATATTGATGATTCAGATTTATAAGAGGTTATTAAAACAGTTGAAGATGTTATTTGGCATGAATTGGATAACTCTTCTGTTAGAGAATTGCCTCATGAGTAAACTTTGATATCACATTAAATCGCTGAGCAACAGTAGGTATTGCTCCAACCAAGTCCAGTCAAACCAGATGCAGCTGAATACCAGTATTTTACATGGAGCGACTGCCTATCTAACCTCCACAACCCATTTAGTACTGGGTAATACGATAACCCTTGGTAAGACTGGTTGTCAGGCTTTTTGGGCCACTGACTACCTAACAACTTTCTAAAAGACATAATACCTACCTAAATAAGGTCATGTCTGCCGTATTGCCGGACAAACTCTGGGCCAAGATAGCAGGATACCTGCATCCTGCTATGTATGCCAGGGGAAGGAGATGGCGCTACGAACTGGAAGGAGGACGCACGAGAATTGGAAGTTTAGGGAGGCTTACGCCCAGAAGTGGGACACAGCAGGCTAGAAAAAAAAAAAACTACCTAGCAAAATAATCGTTTTATACCTGGGCGTATCGTACGCCAGAAACTAGATACCAAGTAGTCTTTCGGGACAGGAATTTCGCATCCATTCAAAGTATTATTTCTTTTAACCGTAATAACTGCATTAACAAATGTGTATTACACTCACGTACTGCCATTTAGCTGTCAATAACACCGATAAGGTGTTTTATAATTCTAATTCTGACAGTCTGACAAGGTTGCGAAGTCCGACACTTGTAAGGCTCGTAACATATCATACCTGAACATAATAATAAGTTAGGATTACTATCGTGGTATCGACCTTACGGTAGCGGTATCGTGTTTAATGTCGGATCAAATTTATTTTTACACGGTCCACAATCACTTCTGGGTACTATTAAGATAATTGTGTGTTATTATATTAACAATTTGTTGGTACCCGAGCAGGTAGTAATGTTTCATTACAATGGCAATTATGTCATGTTCATTATAGAAACATCTACGCCCTTGGGCATTATAAAAACAGGAAAGTGAACTTCAATAGAGGACTCTAAGGTTGAGATAAATAGACGTCTGATATCGACGAGAAAATTCCTTTGCTAGGTACTTTCTTTTCTTCCCGCTATGTCCCACTCCTGGGCGAAGGCCTGCCTCCACTGCGACTTCTCGCCAACTCGCGCGTGCTCCTTGCAGTTCTGCCGGAACTTGTCCAGTTCGTCCCGCAATCTCCTTCCCCCGGCACCTGTATCCTGTTATTTTGGCCCACAGTTTGTCCGGCCATACGGCAGACATGACCTTATTTGGGTCTCCCTTGTTTGACCGAAAGGCATTTGACAAATTTTCACTTCCCAAAAAATTTTTCGCGTAATTTCATTTGCCAAATTATTACTTAGCAAAAAATCTATTCACAAAAAATTGTAACGCAAACCTAATGTTTGGGAAGTGAACGTTTAAACTATAACTTGTTTACCAACAAGTACTTTTAACATTTTTTATTTAGTCAAATATTTCAGTTGGAATAATAGTTTTTACGCAAAATCAAATAAGACAAATTCTAAACAGGTTATAATAATATGAATATTAACTATTCTTTTTTTTTTAGTTAGTAGCGTTTTTTTCCATATTTTTTTTTCTATATAATGTAGTCGTTCCTGGAGGTTACAGTTTTAACCTAACCTAACCATTTTTTTTAAAATAAGTAAGTAATTATCCTAATCTAAATAGTTCAGTTCCGGGTAACCTACTAAAAACAATCTCTTTTTTCTATTAATGCAAGTCGTTTCTGGCACTCGCCGGCCGCTCCCGCGGCACCGCGCGCTACGCTCGCTCGGCTCGTGCGTAGGGGGTCACAGTTTTAACCTAACCTAACCTACCCTATTTTTGCTTTAATATTTTTTGTCTTAACAAATCATTTCACCAAACGTTTATTGTCTGAAGATTGTTTGCTGTAATAAATCATTTGAGTAAATACCAAATGCCATAATGACATTATACTTGGTAATATTTTGCCAAGTAAAAATTTGACCAAGTAAAAATATGCGTACTAAAATCATTCGAAATATTGCAATGGTATAAAAAAAAGTTGCTAAAATTTGTTTGGGTAATGAAATTTGGTCAAAATCTTTTCGGCAAAATGGCAGGCTCCCCCTTATTTAGGTAGGTATTATGTCTTTGACTTGATATCGTGTCTTGCCTGTCCTGTTGCTTGCACATCACAGGTGCTGATGGACGCTGCTGAAAGTGCCAAACTTGTCGCCAAATTTTGGGCTGATGCAATTTAAATTGTCATCGACACGCTAAGAAGAAGAGGAATAGACGTCATTTAGCATATTTTATGGCTAAGCGTTTAATAAAGATGACTGTCAAACTAATTGTCAAAGATGGAGACGAAACCATATCTAAACCAAAGCAAGTGTTTAGTATTGTTTATTAATATCGGGCTTAGTGGCTAAGCAATGATTAACCATCTAAAGCACCGAAAAGTTTAAATATTCGTTCTCAATTTCAAAAGAAAAACATAAGAATATAAACACGCGCAGCATATGGCAGCCAATACCTTTATCTGTACAGTTATGCGTTTTTAATACTCATCATACGTTTATTGTAAACAATTTGATAAAAACTGAACCTTGTCCGTCCATATATGGGGACAAGACGTGACATAAGGATCCAACTTTGAATAAAGATGGTACGATGAAACGATATGACTGTTATGTTAAGCCTTTGGATTCGAAAAAGTCGAATTAAATGAGGTTGGTCTCATATATTTGATATTATCTGCTAATTTGGGCATGGACATCACAATACATGTGAAAGTTGAAAGCAGATGGAACTTCTTACCATTTGGCCTTTAACATGGATGAAATAGAACTTTCTTTCGTACTATAAGCCTGGATTAGATGTTGTCTTTGCATCGCCAGATAACTTCAAATCATGGCAATTTTTAAGATGCCAATGAAATTCCCCAATTTTGACTTGAATCTTCCTAATTCTCATTTTGCCAATTGCCTCTAAATTAGAATCTATCACCCAGTAGCCAACGGAAACTAGCTAACCTTTATTCATGCAAAGGAAGACAAAACAATAATATAACAGCTCTATGTTCAAAGGTAAAGGTCACAATCGTCGGTCAGTAGGTGTGCAATGCGTGTTAACTTCCATTTCTCTCCATATAGGGAGAGGTGACAACTGTGACACCGACCACACCCTGACTGTGCCTCTGTAAGACGGTACTTTGTTTGTTTTCCCGTAATGGGGTTAAGCTTTAAGACAAAAAGCGTGTTGTTCGATGATAAACCTTTTGAAAATTGAGACAAAGTTACTTTTTCAGCAGCGCTTGGGGTTATTTTGTACTTTTGGATTTGACTTAAGCGTTTGACAACTAAGCTCATGGGGCCATTTTATCAGTTATTGTCTTTTTCATGGTTACTGCCGACATATGTGGAAGGTGAAGGATAGGGTGTTGAAGAGCCACTTGGGATAGGCTAATGTTTAGAAGTAGACCGATTTGATTGATGATATGCATAATTATTCGTTTAACTGGTAGATTGGAGAGCATTTTTTACAGTACAGTACTTATTACAACGGAAAGTTCTAACAAACAAAACTTGCCAAGTAGACACGAAAAGTGCTAACAAATTGCATGTTAGCTAGAAAAATGTACGCCAATTTCTAAAAATATTTGGTGTAATTTGTAAAGTAGTCAAAATTGAAAAATAGATTCTGCTGATACATTACTCATACCTCAATTTCACTCGCTAGAGTAAATAACATTTATCTTCGGTGCATCAGCCTAAGATATCTTAAGAAGTATAGAAAATGCAACCGAATTTATAGTCTCAATGAGTTATGTATGAAGTAATGATTCAAAAGGAATACGAAAAGTAAAATTTATATTATTGTAAATTCTTTCGTGGGTTTAATAAATTCTGAAAGCTGAACTGGACTCGTTATTTTATTTCACGAAAAATTTCGACGTGGGCGAGCACATGTTCGAAAAAAGTTAATAAGAAACTGCACGCCATCACAGTTATTCCTCCTTTACATCAGTTGAAATTATTCCGCTTTGGAATCGATGCCCGAAACAGAAATCCTAAATAAATAAGTAATCATTCAGAATCGTTAAAAAGATTTCGTCTGTTTCTTCAGTTATCGTAAATTTTGTGTACAATGTGGGAAAGTGACGTTCCTGTTTATTTTAAAATTGTTACTAGCCGGTTTGTTACTAAAACACAAAACAGAACACATCGCAAATAGAATAAAGAATACAAGATATAGTCAAATATTTACACAGCAAATCGCGCATGAACGAAAATTTGTGCGTAACGTAAATAACATCAGTTATTCTATTAGCAGCAATTCACACAAGTGTGATTATATGAGCACAAACAAAAATAAGCGTATCAACTGCCGTCGAGGCCTCTCACGACGCGACGCTCGCAAATAACATACTCGAGGCGTGAAAGACGGCAACAAGTGTACATTGAGAGCATTGTCGAGTGAACCATTCAAACGACACTTTAACATCTCGCAAATCGTAACACCGATGACACGATCGCTCATAACTGATGACTAACGACCCGTCCATGCAATACAGTGTCTCATTACGCTACATTAACTAATGCAGTAACATGATTCTTGTGACACAATGCTCCACGAACGTAAAAAAATAAATTAAATATTCGATGAAGCGTTGAATTGTCAACATTGTGAGTTTGTAGGACCACCCTGCGCGGGCGTCGAACCTTAAACCTGCCCGATCAAATAAACTGTTCCCGGTCTGGCCAACGATTTACGTTCCATTCGCAATAGTAAAGGCTTGTGAAGCAATAGCGGCTACACTGGCCACAATGAAACGAGTGCACGGCTAGAAACAGAAAACGGTGTACGACTGCGCCCCGCGAATAAAAACGTTTCGCCATTTTACAATCCTATAAACGTCCACATCAAAGCTCTAAAACGACTTTAGGTGAACGATTACAACTTTCTGAACTCACTTTTATTTGTATCAAACAAAGTTTGACACGATCTGTTTTATTTCAAAGCTAAGTTGCTGTCTCGATATTCTTTTCCTTGAGTTTTTGGTATTTATTGAGGCAAAAAATAGGCTTCGGACGTTCCCATGAAATGCACTGATCGAATCTCGAAACAGGTGAAGGCCCTTGGGTTTTTCGGCCTCCTTTTTCGTAGTACGCCTTTAATATACATGAGCCGACCAAAATTTCTCGTAAATTGGTCACCGCTATCAATGATGAAGCCATTTTAAGAATATTGCACTTGTAACATTACATAAACTTTACAACGAAATACCTTGCGCAGTTCCTAAGAATTTGAACCGATTTTTTTGCGGCAAATAGTATCGCTGAATCCTTTTAATAAAAAGTGCGTCATTCCAAAGTAATCCGAGCTTTAAAGCTAACTATAGACTAGGTATCATCAAAATCCATTCAACAGTTTTTGCTTCGTAACAAGAAATTGAAAAGATTCAGTTGTTTCCGTAATACGATTTCCGAGAACTTGGTGAATTGTAGCACTCAGAGTAAATCGATTCCGCTAATTCTTAGAACAAAGTGGCGTGTTGTTTCTACGGAACTCTCTCGGGCTACCGTGCCTTCAGACCTTATAATTAACATAGCTGTTTTAATTAACATTAAAACAATCTGCTCAGGGATCACGAAAACCATCAGTTTTAAACAAGACTTTCAATTCAACGTCTCTCTTTATTGAATTCAGGTTTAACCTCGCCGCTCCGATTGACTGAGCGATTAATTTATTTCAATTTAGTAATTTTCCAGTGACGGCGGTACCGTAAATTACTTTATCTGACAGAATTGAGGCTTGAGACATTTTTACGTTGAAACTAGCAAGTTGAATTGCATGATTTAACATTGCATCTTACATAAACTTATATTATATCAGATTTCAGACAGACTTCAATTTCACCTCTTTACTTAATCGTATTTTAATTATATGCCCCGAAAGCCTACGTTGTACCTACTTACAAACCGCGAAGCCTTGAAATCGATCCAACCACATCATAGTATGCTAACCTACTTTATGATGCATAAGAAGATATTATTTTCCTTTATCTCCCACCTGCGTTTTTCAACTTTAAAACAAAGAACGAGAGGCTAGAATCCTTTGAAGGTAAACTCTGCTGTAGATGGAGAGTGACTTGACCACCTATGCGACACAAATCCAGACATGTCGTTAATTAGACATGTGTCAACACTGCCTTAATTCGATATATTAATTATATTTGATTTTGCATATTTAATGGTCCACCAAATGGAGCACATTTAGAAGTAGACCTTTCTCTTCACAACTTAGCATTAATCCCAAGACAGTAAGAACCATGTTGCTGAGAATATATTCCATTGCATTTGAAATTGTATATTCCGAGATCACCTTGAAATTGTCTGTGGTCAGTGTCAGTTTGTCCATCTAACATGAAGCTTGGGTTCTGTAGGCGATAGCCAACACGGGCCAACGTGGGCGTGGGTGTCATGGTGTCACCCGCTGTATTCCGGGTATGGAGACGAAAGCGAAAGTTGGTCAACACATTACTGAAGTATTCACAAACGAAATTATATTTTAAGATTTCCATACATCTGACGGTGCAATCATTTATCATTTCGTCATTGCAATGAAATACTGATAATTCAATGATTCACGTATTAAGAATTGTTACTAGTAACATCTATTGCTGAACTAACTGGGTAATAAATTCCATCAGCAACAGTGATACTTTTTCTTTGATTACTAATCGAACCACATCTGTAAGACATTACAAGATTTATTAATTCAGAAACGTGTTCTCCTTATTAAGGTTTCTGTATCGCTCAATAGAATCCGATAATAATAAATCAATTTAGATTTTCTATCTGACACACATTCATGAATAGGTTTTAGGGATAAATTATTACGATTTGATAGAACGAGGAGTCATCGAACTCTATAAATAGCTGTTACTGCTTCACAATGGCCACTATCTGATCTATTGAGGTCCAACTCTAAATCGTATTGACTGGTCTCTAACAGAAGGCCAATTCACGCCGTGAGCGGCTACAAAATGGATGGAGCCACTCACAGAATGGGCCCGTAATTGCTTTCAAAATTTTATTGAAAATATTTTCAATCATATTTTAGATTCACGGATTTTAATCACCAGCAGTTCATGTAACACCTCCGAAAGTTTCGAAATGGAGACAAACTAATGACGAAAAATCCTCAAATGACGGCAAAAAAACACTTCCTAATGCCCAATTTTATCAATGCTTTACTGAAACCATTTGCAAAAAGCCATTATGGAACCTATTAGAGTTTTACTTTGTTGGTAACAAACGGCTGGTTGCCTTAAGATACCGTTACATCTCGTGACGAGGTCTTAATTGAGCTTTTAGTGTTGACAAAGAATAATGTGAGACACGATTGCTATCGAATCCGAGACTCCGAGATAGCTGGCCTAGTTAGCAAATGGATGTCTCTGATATGTGATTGATAGACAAAAGTTATGTTTTGTTAATTGATACGTTTTACTGTTTAGTTGAGAAACAATACGGTCTAATTAAACTTAATGTAGTATATTGAATGGACACTGAAGAGTATCATGTATCCGCAGTGTCACGTCGGAGGTATTCTCATGTATTCCATCAACAATTGCATCTGCAATCATAGGAAATAAAAACGAAGTCGCCGACAGCCGAAAGTAAAGTTATTGAAGACTTTTAGTGTGTTTTTTTTGGAAGTTTTTATTTTACCCTTTGTAGTTGGAGTATCTTACACAAATTCTATCCATGAATTAATTTAACATTGTAACTAGAAGTTATTAACATAAATTATAATAACCTCCTCCTTTTTGAGAAGTCGGTTAAAAACCAGCAGGGTAGATGCGTGACACATTCACGATACCAATGCATTTTGACAGATGAACGATATCCAATCCGTTCTTGCGCAGATGAATTTTTCAAACATATATTTTTTCTAACGTAGCAATGCTGCCAGGCTTCTGGGCACTTTTCCTGTTCACAGCGATGTGGACGAATTTTTGGACGCCCTGTAACCGTTTTGACACTTGTACATATTTTTATTACTATTATAGATTTGTAGTTTGTAAATAATGTAAATATTCATGATAAAACATATATGTAGATCAATAGTCTACGCATTTTTCGGTTTGTGATGTGTGGTACGCAATAAGAGTTCTGATGAAGGCAAGCAAAAACGATGTAGTTCGTTAGGATAAAATATTAGCTGCATCTATCAAGAGGAACAATCAGAATCTGCAATTTAATGTCGTTTGTAAAACAGCTCGTTACATCATATCTGACCGCAATGTTGTTATTACAAACACAACTAGATGTTTATGTTGGAATTATCCCGTTTTGCTAGATTCATGTACTACTATGAAGGTAAATAGTCATAGTTTATATCACTATTCCATAGCTAGCAAAAACCGAGAACCGAGAGAACTGAGCTAAGAGGAGCATATCAAGATAAGACATTAAAAACTTATGGTAAAAAGCATTTTGAAAAACAAGCTTTAAATATATTGGTGTAACGTCTTTTTTTCGTTTTCTTCTCAGGTAACCCTTTTTCTCGTAATTGATACCCGTATCATGGAGGTGCATAAAAATAACTAGTCAGCTTCTTTCGGAGTCCGCCATGTTGGATTTAGAATGTGGTCACTTAGCTAACCATGCATTGTCAACAAAACTAAACGTGTATGCAAAATTTCAGCTTAATCGGTTGGGGGTAACTGTTTTAAAATTCAGTTGCAAGATTTGACACAAACAAACAAACATAGGTACATACAAACATTGTAAGTTAAATAAAAGGAAGCAAAAAGGTGGATGGGTCTGTCCCGCGTCCTATGGGCGGAATACGGAAGACAGAGCGTTGTGGCACAGTTTGGGAGAGGCCTTTGTCCAGCAGTGGTTGATTGATTGATATTTGCAAGAAACACACAAGTGAAAAGTAGTAACTTTTCCAGGCAAGAGGTCACAATCCCCTTAGGACCGCTGATACAGAAAGTTTCCAAGAAAATCAATTCCCCTTTTGTATTATGTACTTAGGAAGGAATACTTAAGTGAAGCCATACGAAGACAGGGTGCGTCGGCGTTACTACATGCACTCCAGTTGGTAGACTCGAAGGTTCAAAGTTCGCAAACCAGTTAATATTGCCTGCAGGCACAGTAACCAGTTCTCCCACAGATCTTCTACAAGTTGTCCAAAATCCATTGAATTGTCTGTTGTTCTCGTGTTGCAAGAAAATAGCTATTCAATTTCAAACCGAATCATCGTAATAGTGGAAACGGAGAGGTCATGGCGACGAAATAAAATGATTGCCTGGTGTCAGCCTGCACTTTGACAAAATGTTTTAATTTCTATTTGGAAGACAGAAGACATGCTGCGCCGACCCCAAATGAAATGAGATAAGGGCAAGAGAATGATGATGATCTACTTAGAAAATAAACTTGAAATTGCTAACAGTCAAGTCTCTAGAAGCTTACATTTTTTTACGGTTTCAACGAAAGTTTTCTTAATTCATTCTCTAAATGTGTTAAAACAGAATGCATATGTATGGAAGTAGTACGTATTATTTCCGAAGGGAAATTTCGCCAGGCATAAGGCTTGTCAAACCATAAATGAAATGCATTCTGTTGTTCGACTAAAAAATAAAGCACAGTTGTGGTGTCGCAGATTGCACAACTGTGTGCCTTATCTCAGTGGTCTGGAAGGTAACACGAGCTGATGTGATAACATTCCACGAACTAGCAGCAATAACTGCGAAGAAAACGCACAAATATGTAAATATGTTAATTACCACTGTTCACGCGAAATTGATTACATACGGTTCTTAAAATACTAAACCTACTTACTAGATGAAGTAAGTAGAAGTAAAATTAATACCTCAGCTCTGTTCTACTTACCAGTCCTCAGAATTCCAGGTCACAGACCTCTTAAAAAGGGACATAATACTTTAAGCACATTGCATTTAGTATCCACTGGAAGTAAATAAAGCGATAAAACCAAATAACAGCGAGCCAGACACCGTAATTCTGCAAGAAGTGTTCCTAAGCTATCATGAAACACTAAAATGACAATAAACTTTAGCATGAAATCCATAAAAATATAATCGGGCAAGATGATAAAAAAATATAAAGAAATAACAGGACAACAGTTAATGGTACTGAGTAAGGGCTATGAACGTTAATCGGATTATTGAAGAAAGGAACTTGAAAGGTTTCTTGCAGAACAAATGAATGGTGCGCTGCTAAAGATTCAGACTGGTTGACACTTGAACGAAACAGAACAGGTAAATACAAAGGGTATCCGGAAAAAATCTTCAGAAAAAAAGTAAGGTTAGCGCTACTGGCTTACCAGTAATTAGAAGTTCAAGAGTTGAAAGCATATATCAATACACGCTATCTATTCCCAACAGCATCGTAACGACGCAAGCCGATAACTCTTAACTAGACCTATCGGCCAAATAACTCGGCAATGACGCAACGCTTCCCACTACGGTTTGTTTTCACTCGATACCCAAATACGACTAGTTCTTAAATCTAATCGTAAGAATGCTTTCTATTTCATTGGAGTTTTCAACGAGACGATACAGCCACATATGGAGTGGATCCGGTGGTCGGTGGGATTGTGGGATAAAGGAAGCAGAATTTAGACCGGACACCGGACGGAGGAACGGCGGTTGTCAGCTAGTTAGATGGACTGATGACAATTGACATGGCCACAATAGTAGTGGGAAACTAGATAGAGAAGTCTTAACAAGGATAAACCGGAAAGTAGACCGGGCAACGCTAGAATTTTAAATAAACAACAAGAAGGAAAGAGAAAGATTAGTTGATTCTGATATTATACTAATCGTCTTAATCGAACGGGCCATAAGCTTCCAGAATATAGGAGCTGAATCACGCTACTGAAATTGCCAAACTCGTCGCCAAAGGGCTGACTCAATTTAAATTGCAATCGACACGCTAAGAAGAAGCTTCCATAGCTACTTTGTGCAACTGAAGGATCTAACAAGAAATACAGTACACGAGTGGGTACTCAATATATCAGCACTATGTCATTGCCTGATAAATCAAATCAATTAATCTTACAGAACCGGTCAATGTGAGAGCCAGAAACTGAAGTATGCACAATAACGAACATAATGACATACTAATTGCTTAGGAACTAACATCTTCATTTCAATGACAATGCAATTGAAAACAATAAGTATTCAAGATAAGAAATTCGTTTCGTGATGATATTGATTGATAGTCACAAACTAAGAATGAGATTTTACGCAAGATTCATCTGTAATTTACACTTACGAACAAACGAACCATGAAATTGAAGAAATACGTATAATTGGATAAAAAACGCGATGCAACAACGTATGGCGCGTATGGTGTAAACGTTTAAAGTAATAGCGGGGTATTACCGCTGTGCCATGGTTATAGCTGCGCGGACGCAGCGTTATCGCTTCAAGGTCACACAGTGTGATGCGCACGAGTCACTCAGGTAAAGCTTTTGTGTTGAGTTTTGAAGTTAGATTCAATTGAAAAGGAAGGAGAGCTCAAAATTAAGAAATAATTGTTCGTGTAATTGTATTTGCCTTTATAATTCAATAAGCTAACAAAATAATTAACGCGTTAAACTCTGAACTAGTTTTATCGCGAATCTCAACTCATTCTTACTTGACCCGAGCGTACTGGGCGCCAATGGATATCTAGCCATCTGACCCGCGGCCCGCTTGCTATGAATATTGATCGGGCCTGCATTAATATGGACGCCACGACCTTAATTATATCTGTTTACAGTATGCATGATCATGCACGTGGCCGCTCGACAACAGAATGGACAAACTCGGATACTGTATTAGTGTTTCCTCTAAACAACCTTCTCAGTACGGCTTAGCGAGAATTCAATTATGGATTTTAATGTTAAGATTTTTCTTGACAGTATCAAGATGGCGGATTACCATATAAGTTAGCAAGATTCATGATCTTAAATCCAAGCATTCGTAGCCCCTTTCAAAATGTCAATCTTAATGGAAATTTAACATTCATAAAATCCACTTCAAAGTAATTAAAGCCGTTATTTACCTCACAAACTGGCTGCACGTCCTGAATAAGTCTCAGATTACACGAAAACTTTCAAAGCATTTTGTAACTGCCCTACCAGGCTTCATAAGGGATTATGCGCTTAATTGCTACATAAATCCGAAAACCGTCTACCATAATTGCAGGTAAATATAGTAATTTACCTCGAGTCAAGCAAGTTCTCGACGGAGGCTGGTGCATGTGGAAGGCCAAATATTAGCGTGTGTGTCATAGCTAACGGAAAACATTAACTTAACGAGCCTTTTATAGGAACTGGTCGCTTCTCTCGGCCACTACGGAATGATAATCTCGATGATACAGAGTTTCTTGAACGCGCAGGTATTGCAGATAGTGCGCTTTCATCGGCACGTTTCACTTCTGCTAAAAAGGAAGCCGTTAAAACAAGCACGAGTCGCAAATGATCGATGAACCTAAGAAACCTTTTAGTAATTTCCTGGTCCAGCCAATTACTCCACATTTACACTTCCTTGTTTGGACAAAAGTAACAGGCAGGACGTTCATTATTTACCCGTATCTTGACAATAGCGCCACTATTCCTATATAATAGAACAGGCTTTATTTATTGACAGCAATAATAACTGCCAACATTGTCTAACAAACTACTTTCAGCTGTAGGGGAAAAGGATATCAGTTTTTCCATCAGAACTAAAATTGAATAACCTTATCATAGTTGCATCAGGATACGTTTCAGACTATAATACGAGGGGATCCAAAAAAGTAATTGAGTTTTCGCAACAAAAACATACAGGCAGGCAACCCAATTCATCGGAATCGAGTATGATTCATCGGCTGAATCGATTCGATTGATGTTATCGTATTCGTTTTATAAAAACAGTGTACACAAGGTTTGGGCCGTAAGCCCGTAATTGTGGACATGCAAAAGTGATTCGGCGCGGTCACTCGATAGGGATCGCTACAACCGGCTTCATTTTTGCGGCTTATCCGGTGTATGTTACACAACCACCAACCGTCATTACGTTATTCGTATTTAAAAGGCTTTGTTAATGAATAAACTTCCTTTTTAACACTTGACTGTATGCCAAAGTGTCATTAATTTTGGTTTATTTAAAGAAAGAGTTGAACTAATATCGTCAAGGAAGTCTGAGCCGTCAGGGACTAATAAAGGCGTGTTATGCAGAATTTTACTGGAGCATTGCACTGCAGCGGTGCGCACTGTAGGATAATTAAGGGTCGGTGACCCGGTGCAAAGCTCACAAAGGGAGCTAGTGCTAAAATTCAACCTCCCACTAAACACGAGTCCGGGAAATGTGCAATTCAATAGCTGTTAGTCAGGTTTATAGTAATGTAAATACTTAAATAGCCAATATTAACAATATTCATACGTTCTCAGTTCGTAATCTTCAAGTGGGCCTTATTCTTTTGGTGTTGCAACATCTCAAACAATGTGTTAAGTTCAGTTTCTCACTTATCTTTAGTCTGTTTTATCTGGTCGACCTTCAATATGGAACAATGAATGCTTTGTTTCTCAATTCCTCTTTAACAATTTGTACCATTTTTTGTGAGGCTCATGCTTCATACTGTTAGGGATCGAGAAAAGGTTGGTTTATTCAAATTATGATCTACTGCAGCATTTAGATCATGTCGGTTTTGGCAAAAAGTAAATAAATCCATGGAGAGAACTAAGTTTCATTCTACTCAGAAAGGCACATAAGCTTGAATCCTATCAGTTGGCAATTTGTTTGAATATAATACACACAATACCTCTCGTATATATGGTACCTTTTAAGGCCTTTTCTCCCCAGTCTACATTTCTGAACGTTTCTCCATGTTCGGGTAGCTATGTGATGTCACATGGTAAACGCATCGGCATTCAAGTGTCAGCCGGGTATTGTCCAAAACAAGTCGGCCCTGTTCCCGGCTCGGTTTTTGTTCAGATACGTGAGACTCTACGGCGCGTCTTAACGAGCATCAAACCAGTTCCACATATCATCGCGTCATGCCAAATCTGGTAGTAAATACTTCGACACTCCGTTTGTTCTCGCGGTTTTTGCATCGCTATGAAAATAACAGCCGTTTGATGGACAGTTATACCACATGCAATGCACAAAATGGGCCTCAAAATTTAAATTCTCCATTGAATCGTGTGGATCTCTTTTATTGCTATTATGTATAATTATGGACTTTCACTTGTCTGTTAATGTGACCGATGCCATAGTAATTGGTTCTGATCCGAACAAGAAACTCCAAGATTGGCGAAATTATTCTCATTATAATACCATAGGTGGTGTACAAAAAAAAAGAGTATCACGCGAGACTTTCGTTTCACGTTCGTGGAACGTAACCCGCTAATTACCGAGTTCATCGGTCTCAAGTTACATTGAAACCGATTTGAGAAGACCATTAGACTATTTATCATCGTCGACTAATATTGTAAGACTGCTAGCTTCTTTTTGTTTCGTAACCGCTCAAGCAGAAGTTGCGTATGATAATAAACAAATCTGTCTGGTGGTTAAATGAGACTAATAGTAGCGATTTGAAGTACTACAAAATATGTTCCTACTACTTATTTTCCGTGCACATGGAACCTGTGTAGTGAAATACGGAAACAGCTGGATTATAAGAGATTTGAACTTCAACGGAAGTCAAAATTTGACTTCAAATAAACTAATCCGTTTCGTTTTAAATCGCGCTTGCCTGACTATAATTAGAAACAGAACACTTGGAGACTTGTAGTTGGTTCTTGTAGGTGGGTACTTGTAGATTAGAAACTCAACGCAATTTGCGACAGATAATCACAGCAGATTTTTCCTCTCTCGTTTTTGGAATCACTAGTTCGAAAAATGGCGAGTAGGAGACCGTCACATTACACTTAGGCACTTTAATATTATTGATGTAGAATATTGCAACGCAGACAGGTTAAATAGTTATTCAAGCGAAACAGGTTAAAACGGAAATCTAGGCACGGATTTAATGAATCGCATCCGTGCCTGTCGTAAGCTGCGATAGACAAGTAAACTTCTAAGGAGGACTAAGTAAGCAGCCTCATTAATCGATAACTAGTAGGCCAGCAGCGTTTATCTGCGGCTGATTTAAAGGACTTCTTCCTGCCAATCTTCGATAATCACTTTTCAATGAGAGGGCAATTTGTTTTGGTCCGATGTAACTGTAATAAAAGGTGGTGTGTTTATCTCGATGTGATTGGAAATAAGCTTGTTTATGTGGTGCAAGTTATTCAATTTATTTTTGAAAGGTTTTAATAACTTAATCTGTTTGTTACCATACCAAAAATTATTTTAGCTTCAATGCAACATATGGCTGACAAAAAAGTCTCAGCTGCAAACACGTGGAGAACTGGAGACTTAAGAATGTTTATCACTACAAATTCTACTAAAACATTACCGCAGACCACAACTTTTTTCTAATACGGTTTCCATGACAACTATTCTAACCACTCTATACTACAAATAAATATAATACTACAATAATTGAAGTGTCTGTATGTAATATCAAAATAACAGCTTTTTACTGAATGCATATGAAAATATATACGGCACTTAGTTATAACAAAAACACATTTTTTTTCCATTTCTGTCTGTTTGTTTGTACCGGCTAGTCTCCGAAATGGCTGGACCAATTTTAACGGGAGTTTTACTGGCAGATAGCTTATGTTATAAGGAGTAACGAAGGCTACTATTTTAGAAAAAGAATTAGGGTTCCGTGCAAAAAAAAATTCAAACCCTTGAAATTGGTAACAAAATTCGATTCAATAATTTTACAATAATTTCACGCGAACGAAGGTCGCGGGCAACAGCTACTTCTAAATAAAACATTAACACTACGTTTCTTTAATAAGGTTTCTATACTCAGTTTATCTTCTACCATTGAAGTCGCACGCGCATCCAGCTAGTGAAGCAAGCGCTGTTCACTCCGGCGACGATACAGCACGCAATCTTTATCAAGAAGCTGTGCTTCGACCTTTGTCAGTCAGCTACTCGCTTGTAACTATGCCGTGACTTCCAGCAATTAGTTCGAACAACCATATCTAGATCTCCGTGTTATTGGTTATGTCAAGCCTGCAATGTTTAAGAATTATCTCCTTTATTTATTTACTATTCACATAATTTACATTTTTAAATATTCTTATACAAAATAATATAAAAAAAACATTTAAAAATATAAAAAATAGTGGTCTGCCGGTGTCGGGAGCAGGGTCCAAGCTACCGGTGGTTAGGGCTCCAGAGACAGGAACCTCCTCACAATGCGAGCCGTATCGATGAGTACTGCCTTCTGAATCAGGCCCTATGATCCAACCGCCTAAGGAGAGCTTCGAAAGATGGTCGTCGAGGCTCTTGGCCATAAGGCCATTGGCCGTCACGACAATCGGCACAATGATAGCCGAGTTCACATACCACATGTCGACAACCTCGTGTGCCAAGTCAAGATATTTTTAAGAATTATAAGCCTATATTGTCCCACTGCAGGGCAAAGGCCTCCCTTCCCTCCTTCCACATTTCGCGATCTAGTGCGATTGTACGCCAATCCTTTGCGAAAGAGTCCAGCTCATCCCGCCATCTCCTTCAAGAGTTATTGATTAGAGAAATTCACGGTTTGTTTTTCAGTGGAACTTTCAACGAGACTTGCTAACTAAGGGAAGTGAAAACAGATATCTAGTTTAACTAACCTGTATGTTCAAACATCTTCATGATCACTACATAGTATAAAGTAAAGTCGCTTCCCGCTGTCTGTCTGTCTGTCCCTATGTATGCTTAGATCTTTAAAACTACGCAACGGATTTTGATGCGATTTTTTTTAATAGATAGAGTAATTCAAGAGGAAGGTTTATATGTATATTGCAGCCGTGCGAAGCCGGGGCGGGACGCTAGTTACGAATAAATGTCTATGCATGCATGTTTATGTTAATTTTGATCACTTGCAACTTCAATTTCTGCGAAAGCGAACAGTCATGTTCGTGGTCGCAACTGGTTGTGTCTTCATCTCGTAAGATACTTTCGCGATGAAGTCTTGAAAATATGAAATCAATTGATATCTGCACAAGGGAATAGTTACACTACCTTTTAGATATAGTATGCAGCAAATAGCCAGTACTTATTTAATGCGGTTAGACCTGGGTGTTTTATTACAATGACGTCATAGCTAGAAATCGAACGCCCACCAACAATCTAGAGTGGTTTTTATCTATTTCGATAACATGAGTGGACACCACAGGTTTTAGTGTTGTGTAAAATCCGATAAAGTACCTACTCCATACTTAGGAAAGAAAACAGTTCGGTTTTAATCAATAACGGTTAAAACCTGTTTCGTACGTGTAAGGGTTATAAGTGGATTATTTAATACTTCGCCAATTTATTTTAATGAGCCTGTACCTGGTACACTTATATTATTATTTCCAGGCCGTATCATTGAACTTTGGGAATTATTTTTAAAATATAGACGGGCCTTTTTCCTTGTCCGAGCATGAAGAATGGGAGATCATAGAGTACAGTCTGTTGTTTATAAAAAAAAAAACAAACATGTGACGCGCAAGGGGTAATTTAACATGAGAATAGACAAAACAGCCGACAGGAAGTTTGACGTAAAAAATAGAATCGACTTGTCTATTGTATCTAGCTAAGTAGATCATCTGGCGTATTGTTTTTAACAGCACCTCGCGTAAAGTGGTTACCTACCTACATAACTCGCGTAAACAAAATGATTATGATCTTCATAATGGGTTTAATCACACCCATTCAAGTTACCTACCAGATACTTGTACCGGCGTGACCTGATTACACAGAGATAATGTACCTATCTTACTTCTTACCTACATTCAAAACCTTTGAAGTATCTCTGAATACATCTTAAGGAGATCAACCAAAAAGGTCGGTAATCAATTCAACTCTTCAATCAGTTCCATCGACAATCCTAAACGTCTAACACCAGATCATAAAAAAACATTGGTATAATCAATGCCTCGTCCTTGTTTCACTTTACTCCCTTTGTAATTCCTGTGGCGAGGTTGCATTCTCTCCGTGGCGTGGCGCGCCGCGCGCCTTGCGCCTTGCCTCGCTAAGGTGCAAGGCAAGCTTCGCGGGCCTGCTCCGTTGATCGCGACTTGAGACTTAACGCCAACGGAACGACCTACGTCTTTGTATTCTAAACTTACAAGTTAAGTTATGAGTTTATGACCTCTGTTGTTCACTGAACATTATGTTACGAACGAGTTTATGTACGTTTGTTTAAGCCTTGTATGAACTTCCCGCGTAAAAGTTTTCGTAATTATCTTAGGTTAGAATTTAAGTCTGAACAAGTTAGCTCTAAGTTATTTCTTGTTATGTTACAATAACAAATGGTACTTATTTCCTAAACAAAGACGTAGATGTATACGAAGTAGTCACAACAAGAATATAGGACAAACGATAAATAAACACCGTATTATCAGTACCGATAAAATAACTGGATGTCTTACTAACCTGATGGCTCGGCGCAGTCGCTCATAATCCAAGCTGCATTTTAACCTCAAAAGACACCTTTAGCACAGTCACGAAACGCGAAGGTCACGGTTATGCTATATTGCATAATATCACCAAGCCTTAACACCAGTAATTGAAGGGATTTACAAAAAACAATACACGACCGAGGATTACTGTTAATGCTGTTATCATAAACACACGAATGCACAGTTCGATGCACGTTTATAATTCAACAAACGACGCGAGTGTCCATTCAAGACTCCATCAAATCGCATATTTGAAGAGTTATCTAAATAAAACAAGCACCAGTGAGGACTCGATGTCATAAGTTTTATGCAGTTTACGAATAAACATGTCACAGCCGTGCACTGCACTCCGTCTGACACGACGAATATGGCGGATGAATTTGAACTACGCTTGCGCGGCGCGGAGCGAACGCCCGTTGTTCGCCGGGACCGGCAGGTACAAAAACATGGGCGGGAGTGCTGCCATCTAACATTTTTGTGCTGAACTACAGTGTAATGACCTTAGATGGCTTAGTGAAGTAGTTAGTTAAATGTTAGCTAGATGGCAGTAACTTATCGTAACCATTATATTGATGCAATTCAAATACTTTTTGTTTAATAAAATTATTAAAATACACTAGATAGGAATATATTTTATTGTTTTTTTTTACTGTTTTAAGCAAGTAGGCGTGCGTATTTAATTAGTTTGTATTTCTACAAAGTTTGTCTTTTTTTACGATATTGAGAGATGTGCAGGTACGGATACAGTTAGCACTAATTGGAAATAATCATCTTCACTTTTTCCAGAAATTCCAGAGTTACAAAATACCTAATGGAAAATAAATCTAATTTTAGGAAACTTATGTTTTATTAGTTTTATGTTTTTACAGATTTAAGAAAAACTGTAAATGTTGTACCGTAATTTTTGAATTAATTTTATTTATTTATGTTTTATCTCATCACTCATCACTAGAGATCGGATATTCGGATGCATATTTACCTAAAGTTGAGTGTTGACTAGTATGCAGTGCGAGTACGACTATCAAAATAATCATTGTTGTAAGTCCAGTCATATTTTCTATTTAATTCTATTTGAATATACAACAGCAAAATTTGAATTCAGTTATTTCTCACACACAGCTACAAAATTTTAAAGTTGTAGCAATTTTTTACTTGTTTCCACAAATTTCTTGCCCAGTTTTAAACAGAATATGAATTTTTATTATTCTATACTACAATACATTTTATACACACTACATATTTTTTTATGAAATCCCGCGAAATCGGGAAAAAAAATTATTATAAGAAGCTGCTTCCACACTTTTGTACCCTTTGCCTGAAATAAATGTACTTTAGGTAAATATGCATCCGAATATCCGATCGCTACTCATCAGTCATCATCATCACTCACCTGATGTTAAATAAGCGATCAGGCTTTCCATGATGGTGCAAGCTTGCCGCAGAACTGCAGAAGACACTTATTCACAACCCACAGTACTAGAAACTTGAAAACACAATCAAAAGACAAACCCAGACTGGCTGCAGAACGGGTAGGCCGGCTGATACTTACATGATGAATTTCTGATCAGTGCCAAATAGCAACATGACGTTTATACTGAGCGATAGATTTTTATAGCGATGAATGATGCTGGCATGATATCATAACGTAATCTTCACCCGCCTATATTTCATTGATTGGGATAGCTAGAGGTGTGATTTTTGGCCAGTAAAGAGAAGTAATGCCGATGTAATAAAGGGTGTAAATATACCTTTAACGAAGCCGAAAGGTACTTGTTCTCCCCGCTATTGCGATCATTTTTTTGTTCTAGACCATACCTTGGAACCTTCTAGTTACGGAGTTATTGGGGGTCAAAGTTCCAACTTTTTCACAAGTTTTTTTTTTAATTCTAATTTTTAAGGTTATAAACTTTACTTTAAATACCTCCATGACCCGTTTACTATTCAATACATCCATAAGCACAATGTTTTACCGTAAAAGGTTATTTTTCACCCCAAAAAAAAAGTCGTTTCCCAGCAATAATTTTTGTGTAGGGTTACTTAGTTTGATGTACAGAATGCGTGGTTACCAGCTTCGTGAAGGGTCTGTTTACACACTGTATTGCCATGAACCAGGCAGAACTTCAATTTTTGTATGAACTGACCCTGACGATCGAACCTAGCTCCCACTGATTTACCCGACTTCTTAAAAAGGAGGAGGTTGTGTATTCCACCAGCATTTTGTATGTAGCTACACCGATTTCTCTGTGATTTCTGGTTTGATTTTCCTGATTCTTTTTTAATTTTTTACTATTTGTTTCAACACTTTCATTTTTTTAAATTATTTTAGTAGCCTGTGCTATCCCACTGCTGGGCAAAGGCCTCCCCCAATTTCTCTCATTTGCTCTTTTCCCGTGCCTCCTCGCACCAGCCCTCGCGGTACATTTTCACATTTTCTTAGATAATTTTTAAATTGTCAGAAAATCTGAACTTTATATGATTCGGTTAGACTCGTAGCCGACCTCAACATGATGAACGCAGGTGAAAACTAAAACCACACAAGATCAGTACAATAAATTCTTTATTTAAATTATTTACATCTCGCGGAATACAAATTTATCATAATAGACACCATACCAAAAACAATAGTTATAAACCATAAACATTATAGAGTTATAGACTCATTTTCTTCTAGTCCTGTGCCTAAGGGCCAGGACGGCTAGGCTGTGGAAACCAAGGTAGAGGCCGAAGAGGGCCAGGACATCGGTCCATAGGTTGGCGCTCTCGAAGTCATAGGTGGTCAGGACTTCTTGACCGGTGCTGATGCAGGGTATTCCTATTTCATCGGAGATGCAGGCTGTAACAAAAGAAAAAGTGATGTTTAGATTTTGTTCTGCAACAAGTTTTTTCTAAAAAAGGTTGGAAAGTTAATGATTTAGGTCCTAAGTGGCACATGTAAGGCCGAATGCTAATATTAGTATACAGCACAAATAATTTATTGATAAAAGAAAATTTTTATTATATTTTGTATTGTAAGTCGATTAATGTATATTTCATACATAAAATGAAACTATGATTTAATATGCTCTTTTTCCCGCTAAACAGCCTAATATGAAAAATAGAAAAATCAACTATTTTTGAATTTAGAACACAAATAAATATTAATTTGTTCATAAAAGTAAATATTTGTTTTAAATAATCATGTTTATCTATGACATTCTATTTATAAACACAATTTAAATACCTACTCAAAAATATTTATTAAAAATAAAACAAACACAGCTGACTATAGTCATTGAACCCATTTGGACTTAGAATTAATTTTTACGCACGTGTGCGGAAACATATTAAAAATCCACGCGTGTGAAATACATTCCATGTTGAACCTAGTAGTGCGATAAAAACAGTTTTCGAGAAAGTGTATTGAAAAAGTTTTTATATGGTCACTGACTGGTTTGTACAGGGTACAGGCCTACTATCATAATTAGTGATCGGATATTCGGATGCATATTTACCTCAAGTACGTTTTTTGCTGGCATTGGGTACGAAAGTATGAAAGCGGCTTCTTAAAATGCATGATTTTCTCGGGATTGCGGTGTTTTATAAATAAAACAGTTTGTATAAAATGTAGTACTCATTAAGCGTAATGAATATTTAAAATCTATTATACAATATAAGAAATTTGTTGAAAATAACACGTAAAAGTACAAAATTATACGATTTAAATTTTTCTGCTGAATGTTCGTATAGGACAAAATGGTAAATATTACAATCAATCATTTGAATTAAAACACTAAAATGAAGAATTATATTGATTAAAACACTAGAATAAAGCGGGACTTTTTCCGTACTGACGCGCGCTCTATACTTGTCAACACTCAAACTTTAGGTAAATATGCATCCGAATATCCGATCCCTGAATTCATAATGTACCTAGAATCGAAGCCTCAAAGTCTGTTACAGACTGGCCCCCGGGGTCGACAACCTCAATTTGTCAAAAACCCTGTTACGTTAACAAAGGCGCCATGTTTAACAACAAGTTTAACTATGGGCTTAACACATTTGTAAATGCAAGAGAGATATTGCTCCTTTCAAATACATTATTGTCATAACTTTTTGCCCAATTTACCAGGTAGACCCTTTTTGTTGGGAATATCCCGGGCGCCATAATAGCTTACCTGTGCTTTGAAAAAAGTAAAACAGATGGTCTATTGCGGGAAGTGTTATTAAAAAACGAGGGTTCATTGATTTTAGATAAGTTATTAAGTGGTTTAAGAGCGGAATGGGTAGTTTTTTTTTTCTATCATATCACATTAAACCTGTTTGAATTTCTCCTGCCTTACGAAACGATATTGTTCTCAAGACGGTGAAGGTAAACATCGTGATGAAGGTATATAATTATCCTAGGAGTTAAAACTCGCTGGGTTTGATTCTCAGGTCGGGCAAAGAGTTACTTGAGTTTTTCCAACAGGAATTTCTCAGTAGCACCCACGGAACCTGGCGTAAAAAAATGTAACTGGCGACTAACTGACCTCTGCCT
This sequence comes from Noctua pronuba, assembly GCA_905220335.1. Lineage (NCBI taxonomy): Eukaryota > Metazoa > Arthropoda > Insecta > Lepidoptera > Noctuidae > Noctua > Noctua pronuba. The sequence continues at coordinate 3,500,067 of LR999901.1, read as the reverse complement.
AACCCTTCGCGAATTAAAGGCGTGATGTTATGCTAGGTTATAACTCGAAGACATGACCCGTGTTCCAGCTGTGGCAACATTACAGGGGTATTATAGGTACTAGGCATATGGCTTATGGACACACACAAATCTTTTATGCAAAATCCCTACACTCGGAACAATATTACTGTCAGAGCCATTACTGTCATCATACCACTACCATCCCAATATAATTCACCACTCATCATCATCTGCCTAACCTTTTCCCAACAATATTGGGGTAGGCTTCCAGTCTAACCGGATGCAGCTGAATACCAGTATTTTACATGGATCGACTGCCTATCTGAGCTCCACAACCCAGTTAGTACTGGGTAATACTATACACCGTGGTAAGACTGGTTGTGTACCTAACGACTGTCAAAGATCTAGAAATGACACCCGGGACCAACGGCTTAATATAATTCACCACCCACTACCCCTAAAAAGATTCCTACCCACCTAAGAACCTACGCTCGTATGACGGACTATTAATAAGACTACTAATTATAAACCTACAAAGCATTGTCAGAATTACATCTATCTAAATAGTTATTGATTTAGTGCCAAATGTCTTGAGGGCCTCCTAAAAATAAAATACTGTGTAGTATGCTTCCCTTTACCTACATAGTACATAAGGTATATACTTTGACGTAATACGGTCAACCGCACGTCATTGGTGAGAGGTGTTACACGCTTATTCAAGTTGGTACAATCAATACGGCAGTATTTGTTGAACAAAAAATTAAATTTAAAATTTAAAAAATCCCAACGAAAAAATAAAATATGAAAGATAAATACCCACTTTCATCCCCATATCTAGTAAATGGCTGCACCGATTTTAATAAAACGTATCTAAGAACCATCGCCAAGAAACTACCTTTCAAATAAAAAAAACTGCATCCAAATCGGTTCACTCGTTTAAGAGCTACGGTGCCAGAGACAGACACACACACACACATTGCGGTCAAACTTTTAACACCCCTCTTTTTGAGTCGGGGGTTAAAAAAGCAGTTTCGAATCAATTTATGCACATTATTCAGCTGGCTAGTAGCAACTGGATGAGAGTTGCCGAGAATCGAGATAAGTGGCATGAGGTTTAGGAGGCCAATGTCCAGCAGCGGACTGTTGTAGGCTGATGATTATGATGATTAAGCTTCGATCGGATCTGCCATCGCAGTATCATGTTAGGCATTCGGGTTGATTCGCCATAATTCGAGCAAAGCCGATACATGTACATAACAGTGGCGAAGTTTCAATACAACTCGATTCCTACCGGATTCCCTTTGAAAAATGGCACAGTCAGTATTCTATAGACAAATAATATAATCACTTTAAAGATTATGTACTCCGGCTTACCTCTTACAAAAATTGACCCTTCGCTACTGGTACATAATATTTAATATTACCACCCAGCTGTGCCAACAACTATATGCCAACCCTAATAAGATATAACAATTGACCCCTTATTTCACGACATAAAAGCGCTGTCAATGTCAAATTATTACTCCAGACATGGGCATTTTTGCGAAAAAGTGTACCTAGGTGAAATTGTAATGTCCCAGATCATTTTTATTTTTTTTAACCCTGCCTGTACCCATAAGATTACGACTAAGGATACGAACGTAAACTTTTGTTATGTGCCACGTATTTATAACCAAAATTATAGAGAAATAATCAATATTTATAGCTTAAAATCAAATTTCAAAACAGAGATATTTTCGTTTTCATACTGTCCCAAAAACTTTTTACTTGTTTAAGAGGCTATTGTTCGATTTTTCCTTATAAGACCTAAGGTTGTTTAGATTTTTGTAAGATAAAATGACTTATTATCTTACTAAATAATACCAAATATATCAATAATAATCCTTATTACTATTTTTTAAATTAATTTAAAATTTTCAATATATATGAATGGCGCCTGACAGGTCAGAGTATGTTACGATAATTACGTGATACTGAAACATTTTACCCCATAATTTTTTACAATTCATAAAATTGGTAACATTTTGACCACAAACAAGCAAATCTGAAGTCATTTTTCTGTCAGATATCATTGTAACGACTAAAACTTTTCGAGACGGACGTTGTTAATGGTTTTTAGCCAAATTTTATGTCAGGGTTTTTTACGCTCTAATATAAATGTTATAAGTGCTTCGGTGCTACTTTTCTTCAATCGTTTAGTCGACTTTTAGCAGAATACAGGTATGTATAAATTTGTGTGCTAAATGTTATACTAAAATTCTAAAATATTCTTTTGAGTTGAGTAGTGTTATGTTGTTACGTCAGTATCGTTACAATTTGCAGTGTAACTTATACGGCTGACAACGAATGTAACGTAACTGACAGCTAAAAGTTAGCGACACACAAAGCTTTTATAATTTTGGAAAAATATTTTTTTTTTATATATGATCACACATATTTTTTTTTTTTTATAGATAGTTTAAAAGTAATTTAAAATCATTTTTTTTCTAGAATGCCGCAAACTTCTGCGGAACGAATGAAAAAGTACAGAGAACGCTTGAAAAACAATCCAGAAAGGTATGAAGAACACCGGAAAAAGATCTTGGAGAGAGCTAAGTCTAAAAAGAAAAAAAAATGAAATGAGTGAAGAGGAAAAATTAAAGCAGAGGAAAATGACGAAACATTACCTACAAAAACCAAATTTAGGGATTTAAGAGTAATTTAAGACTAAGTGTGATCTCAACCTTACTGTGTCAGTTAAGTTACAAATCTGTCATGCGTTCAGTTGTCCCAGATTTTCTTTATGAATATTGCTGTTTTTTAGGAATGATTGTTTTTTGATGTTAATGTTGTTTTATAGTATATAATTTGGTTATAAATATTGATTGCTTTTTATTTAACAAAAAATGTATATAATTAAGACAAAACTATAAACGTGACTCGAAAAATTACCAGTCGGATTAGCTCCTAACGTAACAAAATGCGATAAAATACGCACTATTTGAATAGTTAGTTACAAAATAATTATTTTTCTCTTGTGCATTTCTATAGTTATAAAAACTATACTGAATAAATGCGATTTTGAGATATAAATTGTTTTGTTTACTTTATAAACTTAATAAAACTCTGTAACGTTTGTGTAATGTAACTGACAGAAAATTGAGTATAATTCTCACAAAACTTGATTGAAATACTATTAAAATAAATTAATAACTTAATCTATTGTATTTTCCTTAAAATTTAATATATTTAGAAGCAAAAACAGCTTAAAACTCCAATAAATTACACACTTTAAAATTGAAAGCTTATTTTCATTATTGGTACACTTTTTCGCAAAAATGCCCACATGCAGTTGAGCGTACTCAACCGAAAACTGTTACATCACATACAAAGATGAATGGCATGAAGGATCTCTGCGCACGCGCCTATCGATCCATGTCGGTATTCAGTGTATGTCACAGATGGCGACACTGTGGCGGTACCTATTTCTACTAGTCACGCTGCCTGTCACGTCAATTCATATTCGTGGGCGTAGGATAATATTTTAGAACACTTGCTACTAACATAACATCACGCTTTTAAGCCCCGAAGGGTGAGGCCGAGGAGTACTTAATAGTACACCCATAGTACACCCACATTTCGACAATTATGTTTTATAAGTCCCTTGTAATAGGGGGCGAGCCTACTGCGATCAACTGGGCACAAATCCAGACTACGTGGCTGCTACTGCGCAATTTTTGATGGAAAAACCAAATAACACTGCTCAACCTGGGAATCGAACCCGGGACCGCATGCTCAGTAGTCGCGCTTGCCAATACTAGACCAACAGGCTACATATTACAGGGTAGGGCTAGAATGTTATTTTAGCACGTTCAATCTCCGAAGATCCCATATTGGCCCAGATCCATGACGGATCTAGTGACGTCCAATCGTCAAGGTCAATAGTCAAGGTCCAATACCTACGTCACCTTATACTTTTGGGGAGTACGGAGTATCGAGCCCGTTTACGCTAAAACTAGGCGTCACCTAAACGGATGCCTAAATAAAACAGCACTGTTGAATTAATACACAAACATATACCGTGACTTTTTAGTCGTCTTACAAAGGTAGTCCAGTCAATGTAACCGACATAAAATAGCTCTAGGCACGATTTTATTTTTTTTACCTACCATAATAGGTACAAAGAAAAATAAACATCCTGTTAATGATGTTTCGTGTCAAACGGGACATACCTACCCAGCGCTCAAGTCCAGTAGATCATAGCTTCAAACAAGGTGTTTTAACTAAGTAATGCGTCATAATACTGAATAATATTTTTATTTTTAAATTATTAAAATCTCTTAATACCTATATTTTTTTAATGAATGTTTAGTAGTCATTGGATACATGAAGTGGGCTGCCGTTGTAAGACGACTAAAAAGTCACGGTGTATATTGGAGACCAAGCCAACCAATCAAAAGCGGTTGGACTGCCCACATTTCTATGTGACGCATTTACCTTCGCTAAACTACATTTGTTAGTTTCAAACGACAGGTTTCCAAGGTCGCTATTACCGCACACCATCGGAAGGTATGCTATGATACAATATTGCATAACAATTGTTAAGTGTTGCTGTCTACTTTTAAAGGGTAATAAACGGATAGTGTATTTGGCTAAAGTTCAAAGAATAAGTAATATGTGGATTAGTTAATGCCTCCCTATAAAATCCCGGAATGATTTTTAAGTTCCGGAATATATCTGTTTAAATCAGGGAGTTATTGCGATCTCTAGGGGCCTAAAGTGACCGTTATAGTAGAATCATGATTCTGCTAAATCAGCCATTTTAGGCAACAATAACACCCAAAAATAACACCCCCAAAAATACCACCCCAAAAATTTAAGAAACATTTAGTTTTACTTCCGCAAAAATTCGATGCAGGCTTGGATGCAGGATGCAGCACAGCTCTCCCGCCTCAAGAGTAAACACATGCAGATGGTATGATAATTATAATGCCGCTCCGGTCGATCTTTAGGTTAAGCCGCGCTTGCCTAGGTTGTTCCGTGGATGGGTAACCACCCATTACATACCGAGCTTCCTCCGTGCCTCGGAAAGCACGCTAAGCCGTTTTGTAGATCTTTGACAGTCGTTACAGGTAGCCTGAAAGTCTGACTACCAGGTTTTACCAAGGGGTATCATAATATTACCCAGTACTAACTGGGTTGTGGAGGTCAGATAGGCAGTCGCCCCAAGTAAAATACTGGTATTCAGCTGCATCCGGTTAGACTGAAGCCGACCCCAACATAGTTGGGAAAAGGCTTGGCAAATGATAATTTTCATGGAATTCAAACTAAATATTTTTCTAACTTGAAAATCCATAAAGTAACGCCTGTTACATAACTGGGGTAGTAAAATTCTGAAGACGTTGCGTTGGAAGGCCTTCCACTAGGGACCGATGACCTGGTGAAGGTTACGGGGATCCACTGGATGCGAATCGCACGGGACCGGTCAATGTGGCGGCACTTGGGGGAGGCCTATGTCCAGCAGTGGTCGCCTTTCGGCTGAAATGATGATAATGATGAAAACTCCAAAACTTACTTATATTCTGGACTCCATCCCACTGCAAGATGCTCATGGCTTCATTGGAGTACATCAGCCAGGATAAATGTCGGATCCAGGACACATATTTTGGCATTGAACTGAAAATGAACGTTAAAACAAGTCAATAAAATATGATTTATTTTATTATCTTCGACAAAAACCAGTTAAACATAAACAAATGTTCCTAATAGTCACACGCGTTTGAGTTATGATAAATTTATTATATCTAGGCTTTCATAAGGTAATAGCTAGACTATAAAAAAACTTGTTTTACCCGATCTACCAAAGTAGTAGCTAATAGTAAACCCACATTTCGCCAGTTATGTTTAAGTCCCATGTTATAGGGGGCGAGCCTATTGCCATGAATCGGGCACAAATTCTAACTCCGTGGCTTCTGAGAAATTTCTGATGGAAAACCCAATAACAATTTGCCCGACCCGGGAATCGAATCCGGGATCGATCCGGGATTCGCGAACGAGGCATCTAAGACTACAAATATTCGCCTATAGTTTTCTTAATCATATGCCTCTCTCAAGTCGTTCGTAAATTAAATGATTATTACCTATCATTGGATTCGACATGTTCTTGAACTTGTTGACATCTTTAACGGTGGTAGGTTACATGTTGGTACATTGAAATATATGTTAAAATAATTAAATAACTGAATAAACGATTCACAGTTTGCCCCATTAACGACTAAAACCCATGTTTATGGTATTGTTTACTAATAAGATCACAATGGGCAACACCGTGAAATATATAGAGTAATAAATGATAATTGACATATTTATGTGAAAGATTTAATTATTTTCGAAGATTTTCCAGCATAATAAAATCTTAACCATTACACGTGTCGTGACAAAGAAATAACAGCTATAAAAACTGTAGTTAATGTGAATTCTTTACCTTAACTTAATGAAGAGACCCGAGGTCATCATGAGCGCGTAGTCGAAGGGCACGAGGTACGCAATGGCTACTGGCATTGAACCAAACGCACACGAGAAGAACGAACCTGGAAACAAACACCAGTAAGTAATGAACATCATGAAGATTTTAACAAACAAAGGGAAACAAAATACAACACATCCTGCAAAATAGATCACTGCGAACACACAGTATACATGATACAAGATACAGTATACATAGAGCAAGATTAGTCCCAAATGAACGAAATCTAAGAAGTTTTGTAGTTCTGTAGACTAAGGTACTATTAAAATTTAACGTGAGGCAGGTAAGATTTTTGTCATTGCCTGCAATTGTTTTGATTGTGAAGCTTCCGAATTTGAAGGGAGCAGTGTGGGGGACTTAAGTGATGGCATCCAATGACTTACCACAAGCAATAGCCACATTAAGCACCAGGATAGCCAAGAAGACTGTGAAGCTGAACGCGTACAAGGAACCACGTAGACCTGCGATCCAGTACACCACCAGGGTGAAGAGTGTGGGCTCTACCAGCAAGCCAGGCAGCTGGAAACAAAAATATTACAGTGTTGAGTGGTACTCCGGAATTAAAAGACAACTTTTTAAACAAAATCAATGCAAAACCGGAAACTGCTCGAAAATGATTCCATAATCTTGACGTGTGTTGCCAAGCAGTATTTTACAAGCACGTGGGTATTCGTACCTACTAACAAAATGATAACAGAAGGTACAGTGAGTTCTATTAAAACATAAGACTAATCTAGATTAGCTTATTAGCTACTGAATGAAAAAAAAATCTTCAATTTTATGTATCGGATTGATTTGAAAAGAGTGTCCATGGAGTTTCTTGCCCATCTTCTCCATGAGATCTACTATTTTCGAACGGGCAACTACAGTCCATTCACAGTTATTATGCCTGTGGCGGGACTGTAGGTAGCTTATTTTTGACTATGCAGGTGTGCCTGTCACGGGTCTATTTGAAATAAACACTGAGTTTGAGTTTGGATATTTAAGAGCTGATTTTTACTACGCCAGATATTTTTATCCGAGGAATAATTTTGCATTTATCGTCAGATTTTCAATAAAAAAGCTGTTGCAAGTAAATTTTACTCGATGGATAAGAGATATCCGACCGTATTATCATTCAGCCCTAAATTAGTTTATCCTACAGAGTTGGTCTGAGTTGGCCTTTTGGATTTATCGATCGATCTCTTTAAGGTTCCTCCACGTGCCATATGTTAACCAAACAAGTTTTTAATTAATCGGTCATAGTCAAATGTTTTGTCTCGCAACCACGAGTTGAACTCAGCTGGTGGTTACTAGTTTAGAGAATATTCGTATTTGAAATTGATTTTAAATAACCGGTAGGTGCGTTTATATCATTGTAATTTATGTTTTTTTTTATTTAATTAAAAGGCAATTTGTATTCTGATGCCCTTTAGTGTGACAATTACTATTTAAATGCTAATAAAACAAATTAAATGAGGGCACGATTAATAGGTATAGGTATGTAAGGGCACGTGGACTGTTCTACTAACTTTATAACTAACCTCACCTCTCCAAATATTTCTTTGTAAAAATATTGCACAACATTAAACAAAAACGAGTTGTTGTTATTGTTGGAAAAACCTACAGGCATTACCATCAGCGGGCTTAATTGATATTCTCGGCAACGGTTTTTTTTCCTTTCCTTCAAAAATTGGAGAGACACGTAAAGATTCATAACGAAATGAAAAAAGACACCTAATATCTGCAGTTTTTGCACTTCCTGGCTGGGATAGATTTTAGCCACGGTTCTCAGCAATAGTAGGTGATTGTGCAAGAACTTCGGCTTTTGAGTTCCCGAGTCAACATAGCTCTAGACTACAGACAAGATCCGAGTTGTTTTTTGAAAAAGAAACTCTTATACGTATCGATTATGGTTAATTTCCACAAAGCCACAACTCACCAGAGCAACCATCCTTGCAGTATAATAAATGGGCGCTGTGTACAATCCTGCTTTCAGCTCTCTATTCAGCAACGGGAATTCTTCAGGAAACATATGAAGAACAGAATACATGGGGCTGAAGGTGTTCTCTGCGATGATGATGAAGAGGGCACCCTGGACGTCCTGGATTCCTGACTGAGTGAGCCGGGCGGTTCCCATAAAGCATAACCCAGCTGTGAGCGCTATGGCCTAGAACAGAAAAAGTCGTATGTTATGAGAACTGTCAGCGCTCATACTAGACTAAAAATACGATACGAAATGCTCTCTGGAAGTCTGGAAGTAGGAATTCCAATTCGTTGTAACTATATGGTAGCCATTCGTAACTTTTGTTTTGTACAAGAATATACTAATCAGATATCGATTATGTAAGAATTTGAAACAGGTAGCACCGCCCGCCGGCTTTATATCGAACCATAATTCACTAGAAATTTTGATTAAAAGTACCATATTTTTGTTCGACTCACCAATTTCTGGAATATCCTTACGAATTGAACCCGTGGGTCCCTGACTACTATAAGTAAATATCTGTATATTAACCACCACAGCTTCGTCAGGAAGAATGGAGGTTCGAAGGTATCATGTGTTTCATTCATCTGGGAAAAAAAACAAAATTTAGTTAGCTTTGAAAACGAAGTAGAAACTCCGATCATAAATGGGCCTAGAATCAAGCCTTGTGGTAACCCTTAATTTTTATGGCAGTCCTGTAATAAATCGTAGCACTACACATGCTAGGCTCGAAAGCGGCACGGTCTAGAGAATGAATCATCCTTTTAGATCTAGTTGACAACTATTAGAAGATTCGACAATTTACTCTCGTTTATTGACCAATATTTTTGACAGAATATTCATTTGACTACTGTATTCTGACCCTGAGATTCTCAATATTGACGGTCATCGTAATCTCTTAAAATATAATTTTTGAAGATTATTACTTATCAATTATTATTTATGGTTCATATAATTTTTAGTTAATTAAATACTGGTTCAATTTGTAAACTTACGGATCTTGAAGAATCCTCATTATCCATTAAATGGAATTCGAATTGTATTTCCATGTCAAGTTCTTTGGCAGCGTCGCTAACTGCGAATCTATCGCAGACATTCTTGATGGCCTGTCGTGAGGCTGACTCGGAGCCAGGTGTCAGGGACAGCACCTTGATGAAGTAGTCTGTGGGGTTGTACATGAGGGGGCATTGGTAGCCCAAGCTGAAACAAATGAATGAAGATTAAAATAGGAATTGATTGAAGAGGAGATGCCGAATTTCATCATAGTGATGCGTGATTCGGAAGGCTGGTTAGACTAGTTTTTGTTTCTAAGCGGGCATTTAAGGCCAATTTTGTATAGCGATAATCGATGATAGGAAGTATACGACCCTTATTAGTATCTAGACAAGATTGGTTACAAAATAGGCCGAATTAGGTACATTTGGGATTTAAATCAATTAAAGGTCGTCGTCAATTTTAAAATGAATTTGAATAATTTAAAAAAATATCTTAGTGCCAAATCAATTAAGTTTTTCTTCATAGTTATGCGTTGGTTTCATTAATCATAAAATCTTCTATCTGTAGGTACGTTTGGTGCAATTTCTTGTTCTTTGATTATAACTTTTATGATATTAACGTGATCAAAACTAGTTAATCCGGCCGGTCTAGGTCCTTGCCCCCTCCGAAAATAAGTATAACTAAGCTTTGTTTTAACCTGAATTGTTATTGTGGTGCAATTAATTTGAATAAAGCAAATATTTATAGAATTCTCAGAAGAATTTAGGGTTTTTCCGCTTTATTAGTTAATAAATTTTGGAACGATGACAGTATAGCACTTCCAGACACACTTGGATCGTATTTCATCGCATAACTAACAGCGTGTCACTGCTTTTTCATAAGTCTAGCTTGTCTTTATCAAGATTGGTGTGTCAATGATATGACAAATGAATCTGGCCCTCGAGAAATCTGATACGAATCTGCCACCTTTTGAATACGTAGAGCATAATCTGTTACGTTTCTATTGCTGATAGTCAGGCCTCCTTTCTGTGATAAGGAGTGGACTGTACCCAATCCACGAAGAGAGCCCAGTGCGGGATAGTAGATCTCAAATGTCTTCAAAAGTTTGTGGTGTCCTTAAGAATTTTCTTTTTAATCATCTGCCTAGTCTTTTCCCAACCTTTTTTTTTGGGTTCGGCTTCCAGTCTAACAGATCAAGCCTGCAGCTGAACACCAGTATTTTACATGGTGCGACTGCCTATCTGACCTCCAAGACCCAGTTAGTACTGGGCAAATGATACCCCTTGGTGAGACTGGTTTTCAGACTTTCGAGTCACTGACTACATGTAACGACTGTCAAAGATCTACAAATGACAGCCGGGACCAAAGGCTTAACGTGTTTTCCGAGGCACGGAGGAAACCCGGTATGGAATGGGTGGTCACACATCGACAGAGCAACCTAGGCAAGCGTGGCTTAACCTGGAGATTATTTCGAGCGGCTATTATTATTAAGCCACGAGCTCCTCGATTTTTGTTTTGAATGATATTCGCCAAGCAAATCTTCCTGTAAAGGCCACAAGCCTTATCTAAAGTTCTAGTTATGACGTCAACTAAATGCACAAGATGCACAAAATCAAATGCACTGTGCTAATTTGCGACAGAATGCAATTGTGGAACGTTTCTTAGAAGTCGGGAAGTCCTATTAAGGTCACAGCCTCGACTGGCCCATTTAAACGATGGGACGCAATTGTATTGGATCAATAGTAATTATGAATGGCTTGCCAAATAAAACATGTTTATCTGACTAGATTTTGATGCCATTACTATAGGTAATGACTGGTGTGCTGATCGGCAGCACTACTGCTCATGAGGTTAGGAGGCAAAGTGTTATTATTCTAAATCAATAACTTAATAATCTAAAGGGTGTAACAAGGCCCTTAACGAAGCCGAAAGGCTTGTTCTCCCCGTCAGTGCGATATTTTTTTGTTTTAGACCATATTACCTGGGAACCTTCTAGTTACGGAGATATTGGGGGTCAAAGTTTCAACTTCTTCACTAGTTTTTTTTAAATACATGTTTTTAATGTAAGATTTTGACTTTAATCTTCTCCAATACCCCGTAATTTTCAATCCATAAAATGATTTGAGTGCGTTACATGGAGTCCTACCGTAAAACGTGATTTTTCACCCCCCAAAAAAAAAAGTCGTTTCCCAACAATAATTTTTGCGTAAAGTTACTTAGTTTGATGTACAGAATGCTTGGTGGACGGCTTCGTGAAGGGTCCATTTACTCCCTGTATACTAATAATATAAAGAGGTAGTTTATAAGTTTGTATGTAGGGCGTAATCGGAACTTACATTATCCCTGATTGTCATAGGCTAAATTTATAACGTTCCCGTGATTTTTTTTTTTGACTTCACCAAAGTTGTCGTGCAACTTCCATCTTCATCAATAAAAAATGTGTAAGTATAAATAAGCGCCAGTTTTTTTTATAATAAAATGATGAATGAATTTAATGACAAGATAATGGTTGTGACTTCATTTTTTACACCTTAATCGATGTTTTTGATAAATTGCAACATCATTAAAATGCGGCTTTGCATTCTGTTTTTAGTGATTAAATGAGTAGTTCTCTAACGATACCTTAATAGCATCTTTAAAACATTTTTTGGTGATTAAGAAGTACCCAAACATAACAGTGACCTATTTTTTAATTGACCTTCTATAAAAATTGCAAAATTGCATCAATGGTTTTTTATTACGTTTTTGGTGATTAAAAAGTGTATTATGAATCTAACGACTTTTTAATGACAATTAAATTTTTTAAAAGTTAAAAAATTACTACATCAATGCTTAGCGTTTTTTTGTAATTAAAAAGTTACTATGCTAATTATACAATATTAGCAATAATTTCTTTTTTAGTTCACCGAAACAATTAATGTTTTTTGTGAAATTGCATTATCAATAAAACCGAATTCAGTATTTTAATCTGTGGTAAAACAGTGAAATATACTTATTGCAAGTTAATAAAAAGTAACGATTTTGCCATAAGTAGATGCTCTTAGATAAGACAGCTCAATGCTACGCGTGCATTATGGTACTTTGATCGGCAATCACATGCATGCATGATGACGTGATAGGCATGTTGGTAAAGTCCGTAGGTAAACCTGCACCCGATTGCATAAGACACTTTTTAGCCCAACGCTATGTATTTTGTCATTGTTCGTAGGTCCATACAACAAGGACCAGAAAAGTGAGATCATACCTACTGGGTGTAAAAGTACTGAAATAAGGAGAAGCAAGGGTATGAAGCCAAATTCAAATATTTTTAAATTTAGAACTCAAATAAATGTTAATTTGTTCATAAAAGTAAATATTTTATTAAATAAACATGTTCATTTATGATATTCTGTTCATAAACACAATTAAGGCCTTATGAGCATGCGCCTCTTTGCCGAGATTAAAAAAAAAAACCGCCGACTATAAGAATATAGAAATTGAAGAATTGTTTATTATTTTCTATGGAAAAATAAAACACTGGTTGTGATAAACAAAAAAATCTACGAGTGTGAAATATATGATGCGTTTATTGCTGCGAGCAATGCGAATTTCCCTCAAAGTCCTTCCTATTGTGATATAAAAGTTTGTTTTACGCACTTGTGTTGGTATTAACTAAAGTAAGTACGTATTAGGTACAACTTATTTTTTACATTGTGTTTATGATGAACAACGTGTAGAGGTTTTTAGTTATTTTAAAATTTATATTTCTTTACTGTTTTAACATGCGATAAAATGAACGATCTTGCAAAACAACGAATTTGAATGAATGTGTCATCCATTCTAGACATTCCTTCTACACGAAACGAAACAAATAAGAACATAAACAAATTCCTTTTGTCCATTTGGTTGAGAAATATTTATATTATTAAATCGGATCTATCAAAAAAATGGGCCATTAATAAAAACTAGTATTTAAGTTTTGAGTACTTACCTACGTTTTTTTGTTAGTCAATTCGTTTGTTGAATTCACACCTGTGACTTTTGTTATAAATTGGAGAATGGAGGAGCTCGTGGCTTAATAATAACAGCCGCTCGGGTCGATCTTTAGGTTAAGCCGTTCTTGCCTAGGTTGGTCTGTGGATGTGTGACCATCCATTACATGCCGAGTTTCTTCCATGCCTCGGAAAGCACGTTGAGCCGTTGGTCCCGGATGTCATTTGTAGATCTTTGGCAGTCGTTAGGTAGTCAGTGGCCCAAAAAGTCTGACAACCAGTCTTACCAAGGGGTATGTACTAACTGGTAGTAACTAACTGGTAGTACTAACTGGGTTGTGGAGGTTAGATAGGCAGTCGCTCCATGTAAAATACTGGTATTCAGCGGCATCCGGTTAGACTGGAAGCCGACCCTAATATAGTTGGGAAAAGGCTAGGCAGATGATGATGACTTATGTTATAAATTCGAAAATTAAAATAATTTCTGCATCATCAAAGTCTGCTTAGCTTTTACCCAATATTTTGGGGACGGCTTCCAGTCTAACCAGATGGAGCTTAATACCAGTATGTTACATGGAACAACTGCCTATCTGTACTCCACAACCCAGTTAGTACTGGGTAATACGCTACCCCTCGGTAAGACTCTTACAAACTACTGTTATATTGTAATTTTTCTTTATTTTTAAATAAGTACGAGTAGATGGCCTAGGCCTAGTGCGTATGTAAAATTATTTTATGTAAATATATCTATTTATAGCATGGAAGTTAATAAATACCTATTTTAAAAACTAGTTTTAGAAATACCTACGTAACGAACAGATTTGACGTAAGGTCTACGCATAAAACGTCCTTTAAATGACGTCCGCCATACTGATTTAAATATATGCATTTATTTAGAAAATAAAATAGATTGCTGTTTTGTATTGTATTGTATTGTATAACGGGCTGGTTTCCGCAACTCCACGTCAAACCGCGTATTATGCGTGCGGAAAAGTATCAAAATACGCGCTATGACGTGTATTTTGATTCTTTTCCGCACGATTGATTAGATTGCTGTTTTATAACTACCTGGTCCCTTGTCTTATTTTAGGCTCAAGGTTTACTATTAGGTACCTACCTATTAATTATGCTAAACACAGTTTCCTACACCCTGCAGAATAGTAACATGACGTCGATAGGATTAACCATTTTACAAAAAACATCCGATAAATTGTTGTTTGCTAAACCAAATCAGAGAGCGAAAATGATGATGGAAAAGTAAAAAATTAAGCTATAGAAAAGTCTATGTCAATCCTAGTCTATGTCTAAAGTCTATGTCAAGCCGTTGTGGAAATATACGAAAATCTTGAAACCGATTGTCACTTGTATACAACTTGTTACTTAGTATTAGTACCTACCTTAGATTAGTTAAACAAAACACTTCAGCATCATAGAAAAATTCAAAGCCGAACAAAAGTCGGTTTCAACTTCTACACAAATAAGGAATACGGACCCTTCACGAAGCCGTCAAACAAGCACTCTGCATCAAACGCAAAAAAAAATGGGGGAAAAATCACGTTTTCCTCAATGTAACGCACTCAAAACGTTGTGCTGATGGACGTATTGAATAGTACGGGGTCGTGGAGGTATTTAAAGTAAAGTTCCAACTAGTATTAAAAAAATACTTGTGAAAAACTAGGAACTTTGCACCCAATATCTCCGTAACTAGAAGGTTCCCAGATATAGTCTACAACAAAAAAAAAAGATCGCAATGTCGGGGAAAACAAGTGCCTTTCGGCTTCGTTAATACTTTTACCATCCATTATACGGGGTGTAAACAGACCCTTCACGAAGCCGTCAACCAAGCATTCTGTACATCAAACTAAGTAACTTTACGCAAAAATTATTTCTGGGAAACGACTTTTTTTTTGGGGTAAAAAATCACGTTTTACGGTAAAACTCAATGTAACGCACTCAAAACATTGTGCTAATGGATGGGTTGAATAATACGGGGGTCGTGGAGGTATTTAAAGTAAAAATCTTACATTAGAAACATGTATTTAAAACAAAACTTGTGAAAAAGTTGGAACTTTGACCCCCAATATCTCCGTAACTAGAAGGTTCCTAGGTATGGTCTACAAGAACATGATCGCAATGACGGGGAGAACAAGTACCTTTCGGCTTCGTTAAGGGTCTTTTTACACCCTTTAGACATTCTAAATATCTCTTATAAAAAACATTCAAAACTTACCTCTTAAAAAAACTTAAAGCTTGCGTAGCAGTACCGGCAAAGGCCACCCTCCCTTCAGCGAAGAGCACCAGCTTATCGAACTGGGCCATCAGCTCCGTGTTGGGCTGGTGGATGGTGCAGATGACCGTCTTGCCCTGGGCTGCGCTGGCCCGGAGGAGGGTCATCATCTGGTGGGCTGAGGAGGAGTCCAGGCCTGTGGTTGGCTCGTCGCAGAAGAGGAGACCAGGGTCGGTTAGGAGCTGGGAAAGAAGGTTCTTTGTTAAATCGTTTTTATGTGGCAGTACTTTTGTTGGCAGAATGTTTTTTACCCGAGTCCTATTTTTTTTAATGAAAGTTGGGTCTTGCACAGGACAATAATTCCATGACTTACTAGACTAGGCAGATGATGATATTTATAATGGGCTGATCAAAATTTTTTTTTGCCTTCGAATATTCGCTGATTTGTTTAAATTTTTATATTTTATATTGATGCTTTTTTCTCATAATAGTCAATTAATAAAAATAAAACATATCTTTTGACAAGTAAAACTAATAAAATGTAAATATCCTCTAAATGGCTGATAAATGGCGCTTCTAAGTAAAAGAAAACCTGTATGCATATAGGTTTCTATTTATATTTACTCACGTTTTAACTTTTTTAATTTAATACAATGCTTGAGAGATGGCAAAAATGATTGTATAATTATATATTTTTAAGTACAATAAATAACATGTTGAAACTAGTATACACATTGCGAATTTATTCAAAATTGTATTCTATCTTATTAAAATTGAATATGTTGTCTGAAGTGGAGTAGATAGGATAAATAGGAAAAGTGTAAAAAAAAACTTAGTAAAAAAGTATCATTCGAATGAAAAACTTCGAATAAACAAGCCAGATCTAGCATAAACTAGCTTGTACTCCAGAGTTCACTGATGGTCCTCAACTACTTTTCAACTTTATAATTCAGGGTGAAAATGGCAGACCCTCAGTGGACTCGGGAGTACCTATGACAAAATAACATAACCTGTTAACATTTTGAGACTAACTTCGGGAACTGGAATAAAATAAGAACGAGATATAAGTACCTCGTCATCGTTATTTTATCTGCTGATATTTGCAATAAATATTCAAATGTTTATGTATAAATAAAAACTGACCTTTTACATTATTCAGAAGTCATAACTTGTTTCAGTGAAAAAAATTATATCAGACTCATACATAAGTCATCAGAATTGGGTGTTTATTAAAATTAATGCTTTGAAAAAAAAAAACAAAATCGAAAAGTATGAAAGAGTCACATTATTTCACACATAAAGTAATTCTATTTTAAACCGACTTCTAAAAAAGGAGTAGGTTATAAATTAATATAACTACTTAATAGTATAATTATCCATAGCTTGTCTAATTAATTAATTGAACGCAAATTAAAATAATAATTATTGCACCAGCTTCCGTCATAAGTTGACAGTTCCAAAATATTAGCGGAGCCATCAAAAAGACGAAATATTAAAATAAATGGTGCAATGAGGTGAATAATACTGGTAATGAATATGAATGCTAATGTGATTGTTTGTGCAATTAGGAACTAATTACACCGGAAACCCACAAAGGCAAGAATCTTTCTTTTAACTAATTAATTACTCTGAGGCTTGTGACTCGTGGCTAAATAATAAGTCACTTGGGTCGATCTTCGGTTGGTCCATGGATGGCTGGATGGGTGACCACTAATTACATACCGAGTTTCCTCTGTGCCTTGGAAAGCACGTTAAGCCGTTGGTCCCGGCTGTTATTTATAAATCTTTGACAGTCGTTACAGGTAGTCAGTGGCACGAAAGGTGTATCGTATTATCCAGTACTAACTGAGGTCAGATAGACAGTCGCTCCATGTAAAATTCTGTGTTCAGCTTAATCCCGGCCCATCGGACCCGCGACACGCAGCGCAGCAGTCAATCGCTCAGCCGCTGCGCCAACCGTGCCGTCCATTTCAGCTCTGGCCAAACTAATTCTGATAGCCAAGCCCACGATATGCTAAGGCTCAGTAAAGAAAAAAGATCAGTAGCTGCAAATATTTCTTACCTCTGTCGCAAACGCCAGTCTCTTCCTCTCTCCCCCCGACAAAGTCTTTCTTCCATCCAGGCCTCCGATGAGGGTGAACCTGGACCCATACAGGGAGAGCTGGCGCAGGAGTTGGTTTACTCGTCTCTTGCGAGCTAGGGAGGATGTGCGTCCGTCCATGCGTAATCGGGCCTAAGGGAAGCAAAGTTGTTAATTTCATGAAAAATACGTTTTGGACTAATCAAATACTAAAAAACGAACCCGTAATTGGTTTCTTTGATATTTTTAACTACCTAAAGATATTATGTGTTATGATTTTGTAATCCCGGAAAAATAGTGGTCCATCATGGGTGTCGCATGGATTTCGACATTCGTATCAGCTAATGTGAAGTTATTAAGATTATATGAATGACTTTAATTAAATCTACAGAACCAAGAATTTTTATAGCGAAAATATTCATAAATAAACGATTAAATGCGCTCTAATAAAAAGATAAATTAGGTACTATGTACCTATGTATATTCAAATGTCTCTGAGCTGCGTTCAGTCAAACCGATACATGTATGACATACAGTGTGTGGACAGGTGTGAGTTTTTCTATCAGGAATTTCTCAGTAGCAGTCACGGAGTATGAATTTCTAGCCGGTAGCTGGCAATAGGCTCGCCCCCTATTACAAGGGACTTAAAAATACCTGGCGAAATGCGGATGTACTGTTAGGTACACCTCTGCCTAACTCTTCAGGGATTACAGGCGAGATGTTTGGTGGTGGTTTAACTTAAGGCTTTAGTGAACTAGTTATTTCTACTTACCATAATAGTGAGATGTTCGATAACAGTGAGGTTGTCGACAAACAGGTCGTCTTGGTGCATGTAGCCGCTCTCTTGGTGCATGAACTCGCCCAGCTGTGTGCCGTTCATGGCTATTTCTCCATCGACTAACGTTCCCACTGGTGAAAAGGAAACTTATTAAACGCCATCTTAGGATAAATCAATGAATGAAAATAATTTATTGACTTTTCAGAAATTGTCACGCCGAATAATTAAATATGTCATGGTATTTTTATTGAGCGAGTTATAGCGATTTCTATTTTTTAGAAAATATTATATTTGTATAGAAACCTAGCCTTTTCATTTACATTAAGTGACATCTAAATGAATGATATATTGGATACAGGGTGTAAACGGACCCTTCACGAAGCCGCCAACCAAGCATTCTGTACATCAAACTAAAACCCTACGCAAAAATTATTGCTGGAAAATGCAATTTTTTTGGGGTGAAAAATCACGTTTTACCGCAGCACTCAATCGCAAAGATGGGGAGAATAAGTGCCTTTCGGCTTCGTTAAAGGTATTTTAACACCCATTGTTATTGACATGTTGAATTTTCAAATCGATCACGAGCGTTGAAAATCCAACGCTTTAATTTTGGTATTCATTACCTAAGTGATAGAGAAAACGGGCAGTAGATATACAAAGTAGGGAAGTTACTCCATTATTTTTTTAATATTATGACGTTAGCATTAATTTATCTAAACATATCACCTTTAAGCACTCAAGTACTTTAGACACATTTAATATGTTAAATTATTCCAATTTGTTGTTTAAATTCTTTTTCAAACTCTGTTGCAACACATTAAAATAATTAACATAATTAAAGTTACTTGCATCGAATTCTTTTTTTATAATAAAACAGATGAACTTTCAAGATACATAAAGTGTGTACTTATTAGCAAAAGGTTACAGATCATATTTCATAAAATAGTATATACGGTACTTATAACAAAAAAAAAATGTTTTTAAATTTTTGCTCTATCTATATATTCCGGCTAATCTCCGAAACGGATGGACCGCTTATGACGGGGCTTTAATTGGCAGATAGCTGGATAAGGAGTATCTTAACCTATTTTTATAAATTAAAAATAGTAATTAGGGTTCCATGCAAAAAAATAAAACCCTTGAAATGGTTGACAATTCCGATTGAAATAGGAAAGTAATATTTTTATAATCATTTAAGAAGAAGATCGCGGGCAACCACTAATCCATTAATAAACACGTACACACGACGGCACATTAAGCTGTACATTTCCAGTATAACTTGGCGTTGCATTGTATAGATTTCCTATACAATGAGAGATCCGCATAAACTAGTTTAGTGTAGCTTGATTGGCCGTCGTGCGTACACTAGAAAAACAGGTACCCTCTTCCTGCTTGCCTAGTAGATGCCTACTGAATCAAAGAATACCTATTTGATAGTTCAAAAAGATATGATATACCTACATTAAACTGAGCGTTAATTCTTTCGTAGGTACGGAGCGGTTGCAAAATTTTGACGCTAACTTTATTTCTGTTCCCGTCCCTAATTGCTAAATGTGCTCTCCAGCTTTAATGACCTAATTGAATTACCATTAGGCAGTAAAAAAATATAAAAAAAACAAATTTGCAAATACAAATTGTTTTACCTTAATGTCATTTAATTATTTAAAAAACTGTTTCACCAACCAAAATACTTCGTAATTTAGGCGTAAACAAGTTTTAATTGCCAAATCTTTTTTAATGGCAAAAAATGTGACTTACAATAAAAAACGTGAAAGTTAAAGTGAGTCGTGAAAAGCCATACTTAATGTACTTTAAGCATTAAAAAAATAAAAAAATGCGATTGTATAATGAAATGAATATCTAAAACATTTACTCCTTATTGATCCAAAATATTTGTTACTGCATTTGTCATTTTTTGTCATTTTGTATGATGCACGTATGCACGAAATATTTATTTGTACCTGCGACAAATAAATATTTTTTCATTCTTTAATTAAAGAATATTCTTTAGAGAGATTATTCTTTTTTTTAAGTATTGAATGAATATATTATTGATAATATACATATGTATTGATAGGAGGAGGGAGAGGGTGGAGGGGTTTATTAATTATCCAAATAGTGAGGTAAGGTCAGGGTGGTATATTCCGTCTATGGGGCATAACCGTCTAAAGTCTGTTTTTTAATCCCTGAGACTAAATTGACAAGTGAAAATGTCAAAACTGACACTGAACTGAACTGTTTGCCATTTTCACTTGTCAATTTAGTCTCTTTAGACGGTTATGCCCCATAGACGGAATATACCACCCTGAACTTAATTTAAATATACTACTGTTGGTCCTGAAAAATTGGCCCACTGTGAGTAGGTGAATTGACCCTTAAGGAAGCACCAGGTTAGCCTGGGTAATAAAATTTATTTTTACGGTTTTTGCAATTAAAAGATTGCATGAAAAAGTCATTCAGTAGGATTAAATGATCTTAGATGGTTGTATTGATAATTTTAATGATTACAACTCTATAAAGGGTGTAAAAAGACCCTTAACGAAGCCGAAAGGCACTTATTCTCCCCGTCAATGCGATCATTTTTTTTGTTCTAGACCATACCTGGGAACCTTCTAGTTACGGAGATATTGGGGCTCAAAGTTCCTACTTTTTCATAAGTTTTTTTTTTAAATACATGTTTTTAAAGTAAGATTTTTACTTTAATCACCTCCTCGACCCCCGTACTATTCAATCCATCTATCAGCACAATGTTCTGAGTGATATACATTGAGTCCTACCGTAACACGTGATTTTTCACCCCAAAAAAAAAAGTCGTTGCCCAGCAAAAATTTTGGCGTAAAGTTACTTAGTTTGATGTACAGAATGCTTGGTTGCCGACTTCGTGAAGGGTCCGTTTACACCCTGTATAGGCATATTTGTTACGATCGCGACTCATATTTTAATCAACATACTACTTGACTGACCTGCAAATTATTAAGTTTGAATTTTGTGGGCTACCCTGGCTATCACCTTAATGAACTAAGCTGGTCCAGTGAGGGTTTACAAAAAAATAGCTGGCGAGATCTAATCTTAATAAATTAAGATTTAAAATATTAAGTATTTAATTTCAACGTTGTTGTCTAAATAAAAGCTTCCTGTTCAATTTGCGTCATAATTCACCCGCATGCGTTTACTTGGGTCTTTAAAGAAATAATTTGAGGTCAAATACTGCTATAAAGTATCACGACTGAATGTGCGTCATTTAAAAAGTTTTTTTAATATTTTTTGACGTATGTTAAAACATTTGACCTCAAAAATATATTTGTATATTTGTGTGTTTGTTTATAAATAGATTAATTAATTAAAATATTTGAATTTATTCGCATAATAACCGTTAATACAGCGAGCAGTGCATTTGACATAATATGTAATTAAATATATGTACACGAAAGATATCTTAGCACCACTTAGATAATTATGACTTAGTTCTGCCAAAATGAGCCAACATACATTTTTTTTATTCTCTATTCTCTATGCTCTCTCACTGCAGGGCAAGGGCCTCCTCCTAGTCCTTTCCATGAGATTTTATCCAATCTCTTATGAATTCAGTTAAATGCGTCAAACTAATACAATATTCTACATGTGGTATAATATTATTATTCAATCAAACCAGTCTAATATACAACCAAAAGGTTTTGAACAGATTTTTTTCAAAAAACAGCGCTTACTATCCAAAATAATATTACAATTATTTCGGAAAATTGGAGAAAAATTGGCTGGTATATTTTAACAGAACTACGCTTAATACATCTACGAAGGTTCATATTGACGTTGCCACTTTAATAGTAGTATTAACAATCCATATAAAGTTTCAGCAGCGTATTTTTAAACGACATTTAAAAAAATCATAAATTGAATAAAATGTCAGCACTATATTTGAAATTGGATCCTTCTTCCTAAAATTGGTTCGATTGACAAGTGTGATAGGTAAATTCTGAAAAACAAATACGTTGTTCGAAACTTCGAAATTCAAAATAAAAAAAGAATATAAACTCACCAGGATTTCGATGTGCCAATGCGGTCATTAGTGTAGTTTTGCCTGCTCCACTGCAACAAAAACAAAACAATTTAGCAAAAAAAAAACTTTGGGAGGATCTTGTTGTCTGCAAAAATAACATAAAATCACGCCTGTAACCCCGAAGGGTTAGGCAAGGGTGTGCCTAGAAAAAAATACTACAGACACATTTTCCCCAGTTCAATAAAATGAACCAATTTTCTGATTTTCTCACTTGTAGGTAGTTACCTAAATAAACGAACAGTTTGTTTTTTATTATATTTATTTACCTACCTACTTGTTACCCAAAAAGTCGTACATTTCCATAGAACCGTATCACAGAACAAACAAACATACTTATTATCATACGGTTGTATGTCTTAAGACTATGTCCCTTTTTCGCCATCAGTAAGACACCTATAAACAAATATTACTGTAAAGTTGGAATTTCAACTCTCGACGTTGAACCTAACGACCAAAATCGAACAAAGAACATTTATTTAGGCACTGTTTTAGGTGACGCCTAACGTTAGTAATAAGACAGTTTGTAGATTAGAAATATCTCAGAGTCGAGGCCTAGATGCAGATGCATTAGATCTATTCAGAATGTCGATCATAACTTTCCAGTCTAGTTATTTCTACCGATAACTGTTCGTAATGAGGAAATATTATGTTTATGTTTCAATGAAGACAAAACCAGTAAGTTCTGTGGTTTCTGCTTACCCCCATGGGAAAAAGGCGTCAGTTTATGTACGAGTATGTACTTATGAAAAACTAAAAACATTTTTTTACTAAAATTTAGGTGCAATACGTCTGTTCGTCCGTTTTGTAAATATTTTTTTTCCGGGTTCCTATTTCTTTGATTTTAAGTTTTTTTAAGCATTAGTTTAGTGTAGTAATAAATAACATTATTTACAATCTAAAATTTATAGAACTACCAAATAACAATATGTACAAGCAGCAAAAGGGAAAAAGAATTACAGCAGGGCATCAAAAAACTCGTCCACATCACTGTCAATAGGAATGATAGAAAAAGTGCCCAGAAGGCTGGCAGCATTGCCACGTTGAATGGGATGCTGATTCTTTGGCAAAAAAATATGCCCGCCCTCTGGTCACGTGAAGACCAACCGCTTGGCGATTTCCCGATACATTATTTTGATCTATTATCATATTCATTTTAATATACGTATGAGTGATGCATATTTTGTTGAATGAAATTA
This sequence comes from Noctua pronuba, assembly GCA_905220335.1. NCBI lineage: Eukaryota > Metazoa > Arthropoda > Insecta > Lepidoptera > Noctuidae > Noctua > Noctua pronuba. Next base: position 3,476,291 of record LR999901.1, on the reverse strand, counting down.
TTTAAAAATATATAATAAATTATTTAAACGACGTCCAAGATCGTATTATAATTAATGATTTCATTGATGTGTGGCGTCATGACGAGATTGTCATATATTAAAATGAATAAAAAATCTAGTTTTATGAATGAAATATGCAAGAACTGACGCAGACAATATAAAATAATTTAAAAATAATGTCCATTCAATACTATTGATTAATTGACGAATAAAAGCTTTTATTTTTAACCGATTTCATTTAAATTAAATTTTAATAATGCGTCCTTTACATACTGTGATCTATTTTTTTTTAATTATTCTCTGAAGCCAATTTTAGCGCCTTTTCTGTTAAAAATATTTAGCACTAGCTTTTTAAGAGACAGTATTGCTAGCTATATTACTATGCTAATATTTTGCTATTTAAAGTTTTATCGAAATCCGTACAGTAGGTTTTGCATAAAAGAGTAAAAAAGTTCGATCTATCCATTTCCACTTTTTTGCGTTTATAATATTAAGTAAGAAGATAAGATGTTGAAATACTAGAGGTATTTATATAGTTGGTGCATCAAGAAAAAGAGCTCGTTATATTCCACTGATTTTTTTTAAACTGAATACCGGATTCTATGTAAATAACTCTTATTCTTTACAAGGTAAGGAAGGTTAATATATCCTAAAAGTGAAATACAGATGCAGCATATCTAGGAAAAATTAATTAGGGAAAAACATTTTTCTGAATGAAGAGTTTTCTAATACTACTTAGTATTAGAAAACTCTTCATTCAGGAAAACGTTTTAAAATTAATAGTTTCTAAACCCCAGCAAAAAAGAGGGGTGTTATAACTGTAACGTTTGTCTGTGTTTGGCATAGTAGCTCCTACACGAATGGAGCGAATTTGATGCAGTTTTTTCCTGTTTGAAAGCTAATGTCATCGAGATGGTTCTTAGCTATAATCTGTTCAGGCGTTTGAAGATTATCAGCTCATATTTGTAAGACTTATAATGGTTTAAGAACAGCTGTTACAAGTAGTAAATGTAAGAGGGGTCAGATGGTGCAAGGATGTACCTACCAGGTGCAGCCGTATAGGACAGGGCATAATTAACAACAATAAAGCTAATTTGACTCACCTAGGTCCCATTAAAGCTGTCATTGTACCAGGCTTCGCGATTCCGCTCACTAAAACAAAAAAATATCATGAATACCTGGTACCTATATCAGATAGCAAGTATTGTCTCTGATAGTGAAAAAAAAAAGTGACCGTGGAGTTTTTTTACTTCTTCATCTCGACCAATTGAAGTGTGCACCTAGCTCCTGACATTTCATAAGTGTCCATGGATTTTTGTGGAAAAAAAGGTTCTAATTTGACCAATCAGTACAGACTCCTGGATTTTGTTCGTCACATTCATAGTGTGGTGATAGGATACCATTTATTGCCATTTACTACTTCTTAGCTATATATTTCTAAGGCTTTCTTCTTGTCATATACAAGGTGTAACAGAATAAACGCAAGACCTCTTGTGTGGTCTCTCAGACCATGAAACTGAACAAATTCTGTTCGACACGGTCAAGAAATTCGCAAAAAAAACGGACTTTCTATAGGAACTGACGTGATCAGCTGATCAACATGTATGGTGGAACTAAAGAAAAGTTATAAAAGTCATTGAAGAAAAGTTGCTCAGTTTCATGGTCCAACACCTCTGGTCACGAGAGGTGTTGTGTTTATTATGTTACACCCTGTATATCAAATAACTAGTGCCAAGTTCCTGTTATTTAAAAGGTTATTCCTAATTAATCAAATCACAAATGTGGTTGTATTTGTTTAGAGAATACATTAAGACAACATATTTAAATGTCATCAAATGCCACAAACAAATATAGAACACTAAGCAGACGCTTTTAGTTCATGTTTCACATTAACATACATTTTAACCTTTAATAATAAATGCATTTTAAAGTAAATATTATAATTCCCTAAAGTGGCAACATTGACTTAAGTGGATATCTACCTAAAAGCTATTTTTTTGCAATAGGAATAACATAACATAATATCTATTTATTTTTAGGCAACTTTGGCCCATAAATATATACCAAACAGACTAACATAGACTACATATATATAAACGATCCGATAAACTTGTATTGTATTGTATAACGGGCTGGTGTCTGCAACTCCACGTCTAAGCGCATATTTTGCGTACGGCAGCTTACTTTAGCTAACTTTTAAGCTGTTCAATGCTCTAGCTATATACAGAGACGGTGAAAGAAAACATCATGAGGAAACCGGTATGGCCTGGAACCAAAAATATGACATCCACCAATGCTAACTGGATCCACGTGGTGGACTATGAGCCAATCGCTCGGAGAGGAGGCCGAAGATTGTGACCCTGTAATATGCTGATTATCCTTGAATACGGACAGCTGTAAGAGCTGTAATGTCAAGAAAGGAGGTGTCTGATGAGATGACGAGTAATACAGAAGTATGGAAGAAGAAGACATGCATCCGACCCCAAATGAATTGGGATAGAGGCTAGAAAACGATGACGGACAGAGCTATATACATGTTCAGAGAAAACAATGTTTCAAGTACCTACATAAAATCATCACTTTCAACATAAATTCATAAAAAGAAAACATATGAGACAGTCACAGAAAATTGAGGTGTTAAATGGAGTGGAATGTAATACAGTAGCCAACATAATTATAACGCATCGTTGCGTCGGCACTATAGATCGTGTAATCGATCCGTGAGACTCTTACATAGGTGGGACTATATTGGATTGGATAAAAAACTTGGTCCCATACAGCAGAAAATATTTATTTATACCCATATCATATTATATATCTACGATTTGTTTCTCACGAATGTAAAGAAGCGGCGCAATTTGATATGCGAAGATTGGATTTGGTTTTTTTGTTTGATTGTTTCCCCCTTGCGCAAATGTGTACTGTGAAAGGTTGATAGTAACTGAAATTCATGTCATACTCCGGTATTTTCTGGAAGGTTACGGAGTGGTGTTTCAGGCCCACGATATTTCGCCAGTTATGTCTAATTTCCATGTTACCTTCGCGGTGTAATCGGGCCGAAATTCTAACTCTGACTTATAAAATAATAAAAGACATTACGACCAATAGATATCATGTTTTTCGCAAAAGGTGTCGATTGATTCAGACAGAAATAAACGCAAATACTAATAATTATATATGGTAAAACACTGGTATGACAGAGCCACGTGAGCCGGAATATTCTCAAATTCGTTGATTCTACGTGGAACCACGTGGCTGAAAGGAATCAATCCAAAATCGTTGGCGATCTGGGATATTATGGTACTTTTACACTATAGCTAAATTAATTGAATTAAACAGGAGGTATTAGATTAGCGTGCATTTAGAAAAACTGCAACTACGCATCAACATTCGAGAAACTAACCTCTCTGACTGCGCAAAAAATAACAATAACATAAAAGGATATACTACGTACTAATAAAAGAACCATAGAACTGAATGGAAAACATCGTGAGGGTCCTGATTGTACTCCAAACCGCACTGGCTGTCACGGAGAGACAGAAAACTGCGTCCCAACTGTGGGAACATTCAAGGCCTATTGTCATTACTACCTACTTATACTTAGTACCTGGACCACCGAGCTCTGCGCTGGTGAAAATAAAGAAAAGGAATTTTCCCAGATATAAGACCTAGCTAGATAGATTTTCTGCTTCCTTTTAAACCGCTATATTGTAACTTTCATCGAAATCTTCAGATCCATTTTCGAGAACGTGTTAAATTACAAATATTTAATTCGGGAAACTTACAGCTAAAATACATTTGAATGCCATTTACAAGTTTCCACTGATAAACAATTTTGTAATATACAAATATTGCTTATTTAATAGTATAGGATAAGAAACGAGAAACAGTTTTATTAAAACTAGCATGAAAGAAACTCGTGGCAATGACGTAGCCATTGGTGAAGCGCTTTGTAGAAAAAGCAGAGTTAAATTGGGGCCCTAGCGACAGTTCAAATTACATGAAGCCGTATGACGTTGAATATTGAATTAGGAATCAATAGTACAAAGTTTTGTTATTGTTTCAAGCAAGTACTTTTTACAGAATTATTTCGTATTAAAATGCTTAAAGAAGTTCTATTAGAATTGGGAATTTTCTGACTACTTCGATCGTCTAAAACGCACTTTCTGATTGGACAAAAATATAAGATTAATGCCCGGTTTTTAATTATGATGCCTACATGGCCTTATAGCGAATGTGTAACGTGACTTAGAAAAGTCTACCATAAACAAAACAGGGGTCGCCTACTAAGAGTCAAAATGAGCTTACGCAACACCAGCCGATGAAATCACTTGAAGAAATGAGATCAACAACATTTTTCAGCTACCACAGATTCAACAAAAGTCACATTAGAAAATAAATATTTTCAAGGAAAATAAAAATAACTTACCATTATTTACTAGTCTCTTCAGCTTGCCATCTTTGAGTTTGGTGTGCACTGTCACATCTCGCCAGACCAGGGTACAAGGTCTGAAGGTCGGCGCTGGACCCAGCACCTCTTCAATTTCGGGGAACAAGAGGTCATGTTTCGACCTCATGATTTTTGTCTTCGAATTATGAGGAAACATTTCCTATAGAGTAAAACGGATACTTTATTTTTCCTGTGGTATTTTCACTGGCGTTATAATTTATTTTAAGTGTCGAATTTTTACTAGCGCCGCCGCATTTTCAACAGGAAAATTGACATTTAAATATAATTCTTCGATATAAATTGATTTAAGTATACCTACGATTTGAAATTAATTGCCGTTTGCCACTCAAGATTCTGAATAAGATAGAAGCTAATTTACTAATAAAACACCAACTTGCAAATTGAAATAGATCTTGAATTTTTTTACCACTTATCAATTATGAATCTAGAAAAGAAAAAGACGTTTAGTATATAGAATTATTATTGCCTTTTAATTTCCCATTAAGTATAGTGACAACATTTATTTTGAATCACTTAATTATACGGAATTCAGAATGAAAGAAACAATAATGCTACGAACTTATTATAGAAGCGCCTTTTGAATTCATTATATTCGGTAATCTATTATTTGTAATTTATTCAGTAATAATTAGAAAAAAATTCAAAGAAATTAGTAGCTAGGTACAACTATTCTGATTATTGATACATCCATATTTACATTAATCATGTAAAATGTAAGTACAGGCACGTATGCCTGTCTATACAGGGGCCCAGATTTGGAACGCCATTAAAAAAAACACAATTTAAAAAACAAATGAAAGTTTGCTGTTCAGAATCTAGCAAGTAAATTATGGTTTGAACTTGGAACACTAACGAAACAATAACTTTGAAGTTTCAGATAAGTACGGTTCACGTTTTACTATTTATTTTTTGAATTTGTTGCAAGAAGTAGAGCAGAAATAAACTGGCGGTTTTTTACACTAATTAAAGCTTTTTAAGTTTCACTGATTTCAAACGGAAAACTATTAAAATGCCTGACCCACGAAATAACGAAGAATCTCTAACGAAAAAAAATTATTAAAGACAATTATGTCTTGTTCGATGAATATTTAATTAAATAGGCGAGATAAAAATTCATGATAAGCACATCCGATACAAAAATATTCTAAACTAAAAGTTTAATATTTTATATTCACCTGAACTTCACTAAAAATACACTTTAACACTTTCCAAAGAACTTATAACGAAAAAAAAGTTAGTAAATATTGTGAAATGTTATCACTACATACATATGTCTCCTCAGCGGTCTGTTCTGCTGTGAAACTCAATCTGTCTCCATTCAACTTTGGGCTGACACTCATTTTCTATTGCACAGTATCGTTTACTAATTATAATTATTTAAAAAAATAAAAACAATTAAGTAATTTTTTAAACTTGTAATGGGAGCGCTCTGGACGGTAATGTCAGCGCGTTCATTTTACCGATTGCTGAGAAGTTTTGGCGCCGGAACATAGCGCGTCTGTCTACGAGTGTAGCGTTGATACTTTGACGTTACGACTTACGCATGCTGTTAGAAAGGGACGGAGGTGGATTAGAGAAGGACGAAGGTAGGCCTCTTATTGGAAACAAAGGTAAAATGTGTCGGCCGGATAGGTAGGCCTATAATGCATTGATAATAAAAAAATGTGTCTTGTAAATGCGTCTTTGTTTTCTGACCTTATTTTAAGATTATGTGAAGTAATAATACTACGCATACGTAAGTTTATGTAAGTATGGATCTTCGTTTAGTAAATTCTTCCTGTCTAAGTCTGGTTTAAAAATGTTGTAAAACTTCTTAAAACTTAAGATGGCGCCAGGGTAGCCCGCGGTATTAAAATTTTCTTGCGTTTTTTACAATTTGCAAGTCAGTGTCAGGCTGTATGTTGTGTATGTGGGTTATAAAGTATGAATTTAATTTAAAAGAATACTAAATAATGAATAATACTGAATAATGTACTTACATTATTTACAAACTACATATTTATAATATTAATAAAAGTATCAAAAGGGTTACAGGGCGTCAAAAAATTTGTCCACTTCGCTGTCAACAGGAAAAGTGCCCAGAAGGCTGGCAGCATTGCCACGTTGGATGTCAGAGCTGATTCTTTGGCCAAAAAATAGGCCCGCCCTCTAGTCACGTGAAGAGTCGACCAACCGCTTGACGATTTCCTGAAATACTAGGTGGGCACTCGAACCCCATAGCCCTAGTGTTTCAACCCCAAACGGCCCAATACAACTACCAATTAATTTATTGTATTTACGTCGTTTGAGGTTTTCAGCCCCTGCAGCAGCCGCCAGTTATCATCATTAAAATCATCACAGAACACAGAACAGAGGTTTGTGGTTTGTTGGCTATAATTTTTAAATTTAGGTTGAAATTCCTCCTAATTAATTTTACGTGCAATTAAGCTAACAAGTCGCGCTAAACTTGCCAAATATAAAATAATGTTATGAAATAACAATGCAACTTTAGTTTTCGAAAAGTAGTTACTAATTAGGAGGAGCTGGTGGTGATGGTTAAGCCGCGCTTGCCTGGGTTGGACCGTGGATGGGTGACCACCCATTACCTTACCGAATTTCCTCCTTGCCTCGGAAAGCACGTTAAGCCGTTGGTCCCGGCTACCATTTGCAGATCTATGACAGTCGTTACAGGTAGTCAGAGCCCGAAAGTCTGACAAGTAGTCTTACCAAGGTTTATCATATTACCTAGCACTAATCCGACTGAATCATCTGCCTAGCCTATTCCCAACTATGTTGGGGTCGGCTTCCAGTCTAACCGGATGCAGCTGAATACCAGTTTTTTATATGGATTGCCTATCTGACCTCCACAAACCAGTTAGTACTGGGTAATACGATACCCCTTGGTAAGACTGGTTGTCAGACTTTTGGATCACTAACTCCCTGTAACGACTGTCAAAGATCTACAATTTTCAGCCGGGACCAACGGCTTAACGTGCTTTCCGAGGCACGGAGGAAACTCGGTATGTAATGGGTGGTCACCCATCCACAGACCAATCTAGACAAACGCGGCTTAACCTGAAGATTGATCCGAGCGGCTGTTATTATTTAGCCACGAGCTCCATTTATAATAGAGACTGTTTAGCTTAAAATTATAATAATCACTGTTATCTGATCCTCATCTAGGAATCTATCTACCTGTAGACCTGTTGGAAATTAACTCAAAATTTTAATTTGTTTACGGAATGTTGTGTTGTAGGTAGTCCGGCTTATTTTTATTTAGATTCAGAATCAAAAAGCCTTGACATTTAAGTTAAAAGATTTAAAAAAAAATTAACTACCTATTAGGTGGTTAGGTGCTTTTTAATTTTTTTAAACTGGTTCAGTGGCACTTGTTTCAACCCCCAACAAGGCCTATATTTTTTTTATTTTTTATTAAATGGGCCTACTCTTATCAGCAGTGATCGGATATTCGGATGCATATTTACCTAAAGTACGTTTTTTCCTGGCCCTTAGGCCAGTACGAAAGTATGGAAGCGGCTTCTTAACACGCCAATTTTTCTCGGGGTCGTGGTGTTTTAGAAATAATACAGTGTGTATAAAATGTAGTATTCATAAGCATAATAAATATTTAAAATCTATTTAAAACCAGGCAAGCTATTTGTTGAAAATAACACGTTAAAGTACAAATTACTGCTGAATATTCGTATAGGACAAAATGGTAAATATGACAATTCATTTGAACTAAAACACTAAAATGAAAAAAAGACTATGTATTTAAATAAACCGGGACTTTTTCCGTACTGACGCGCGCTCTATACTATATATATCGAATATCCGATCCCTGCTTATCAGATAACCATTTAATTGTGATGGAAAGTGTCACCGTTATAAGCACGTGTTTCTGGCCAGTCAACTAGATTCAGTGCTTCCTTCAAGTGTTTACTACAGGACTATTGGGTATCACTTCCTGAAGTGTATTTTACTTCTTCCAAAGCGAATCCTCCATTATAATCAAAAAATATCAATTAATCTGTAAGGTTGATGTGGAACTCTCTGCCGGCATCTGTGTTCCCTCCCACAATTTACCCATCTGCCTTCAAAGCAAGAGTGAACAGGCATCTTCTGGGTACGCTCGTTCCATCATAGACTTCATGTACCGCTTTCCACCAGGCGTGATCGAGGTCAAGAGCAGGCCCATTTTGTAATAAAAAAAAAGGTTTCAAAGAAATCTGTTTCTCCAATGTTGCATAAAAATTGTCCCCTAAGTTCTAGAACTTAAAAAAACCTCCAACGAGAATTGCTTTGAAGAAGATCTGTCCATTGAAAGAGTAAATATTGTCTCCCCTTCAAAACCCTTCACTGTGCTTGAACTGAAACACAAACATGACTGTTTTTTGGAATAAAGATTTAACAAGCGATATTATAACATAGCATCATAACATCACGCCTGTAATCCCCGAGGGGATCGGCAGAGGTGTACCTAATAGTACACCCGCATTTCGCCAGTTATGTTTAAGTCCCATGTAATAGGGGGCGAGCTTATCGCCATCACAAATCACATTCCGTGGCTGCTACTGAGAAATTCCCAATGGAAAAACCCAATAACTCTTTGCCCGACCAGGGAACCGAACCCAGGCCCTCATGCTCAGCAGTTGCGCTTGCGACCACTAGACCAACGAGCCAAGCGATATAATATTGATTGCTATTAGATATCGGGCCACTACCTAATCCAACAAGTCAATCATCCATACAAATGTGGAGTCCATTCACCTCCCGTCATAATCCCTCGCAAATTGGATAGACCTTGTCTCTGAATTTTCTTTAGGTTCAACCTAACATACAGTACGGCGACAACTAGACAAACACCAAACAGTTCGATTTTCAACCCTCAGCATAGCCATGAGAGTTCAAAATCCTACAGTGCATTTGCTTAGGTGTCGTGAAAACGCGCAAAACTGTGCTGTATGGCGATCGCTGATTGGTTCAGGCGGAAAACGATGTGACGGCGAGTTTGAAAGGTTTCGGTTTCCATGTAACGTATCCGAGTCATGCGACACCGTCCCACAGTCGGGTCACTGCGTACAGCCACAGGATAAGAAGATCAGTATGCTAACACCCGAATGATCAATCGATGGCTACCACTTTCCGAGTTCAAATTGTTCAATGACTTATTATTATCAGCCGTTTGTGTCCCACTGCAGGGCAGGCCTCCCTTCCCTCTTTCCACTTATCCCTATCCAGTGTTTTTATTTGCCAATCCTTTTGAAAAGAGTCGAGTTCATCCCGCTATCTCCTTCTGGGCCTGCCGCGTTGCCGTTTGCTGCTGTTTGGGACCCATTGTGTGGTTACTTTAGCCCATAGGCCATACTCTGGTCTATTTTTTAATTCTTGTACGTTACAGGATAATATAGCAGTAGGTATGCTAACGCCCGAATGATCAATCGACGGCTACCAGTATCAGAGTTCAATAGGAATTTCTTCTTCTTTAGTATCGATAGTACAGACATAGCACATCAAGCTACTGCAATCTGTCAAATTTCTATAAAAGATTTTTAACTGTATCACTAAAACATTAGGTTCAATGTTGATTCGGAAAGTTTGTCAGTTTCGGTGAAAGAGCCCTTTTTTGCCATTGCCATGCCATTAAAAAACAAACTGTCATTAGAGTGTCACTCACTTATTAAACCGTTGAATGAGCAAAGGGATCTTTTCCAGTGATGACGCCATCAGCCATAAAACTATCAAATTGTACTAGCCATTGAATTTCAAAATTATTCAAATTAGAATAGTGGTTTGGTGAAAAGGTAACAAACAAACTGGCTTTCGCATTTATTATATTAGTAAGGAAAGGAGCAATATTTGTAGGTATACTACAAATATTGCTCATTTAATAATGTAGGATACTTTCTGCCCAAATGTGGCCTCATAGAGATCCACTTTATCTTATCACGACTAAAAAACAAAAGGTGGCAAGCGCGGACGATCGTCAATCGTCTAGTTTAAGCGCAGACCACACCGCCAGCTGCGGCGAACGACGCATCGTTTTACCTCTTTTCATACTTTAGTTCACACCGCAAACTACCGAAAGATACGAACGAAGTATGAAAAGGGCCTCGCGTCGTTCGCGTCGCTCGCCCGCTCGCTCTCGGTGTGATCTACGCTTTAAATAGACGAATGACGATCGTTCGCGCTTGTCACCTCTATATCCATCAACAGATTCATTCAAATAATATGAGAAATAAAATAAATTCAGAAGCGAAACTGATGAATGAAATTATACACATACCTACCCATCATTTTACATCAATACGTGAGATAAAAGATTAGATAAAATCTGATGTCTTTATAGAAAAGATCGTAATCTTTTAACCGTTAGAATAATTTATTAATGTGAATCATCAATTAAACATACATTAAGTTCAGATCAAGATATGATAAGGAAATTGTCAACTTTAAAAATGAATTATTTATTGAATCATAATAAAGGGTGTAACAATACCCTTAACGAAGCTGAAAGGCACTTGTTCTCCCCATCATTGAGATCATTTTTTTGTTCTAGACCATACCTGGGAACGTTCTCGTTACGGAGATATTGGAGGTCAAATTTCCAATATTTTCACAAGTTTTTTTTTAAATACATGTTTTTAATGTAAGACTTTTACTTTAAACACCTCCACGACCCGCGTACTATTCAATCCATCCATGTGCACAATATTTTGAGTGTGTTACGTTGAGTGCTACCGATGCGTGGTTTTTCACCCCAAAAAAAAGTCGTTTTCCAGCAATAATTTTTGCGTAAAGTTACTTACTTTGATGTACATAATGCTTGGTTGACGGCTTCGTGAAAGGTTCGTTTACACTGTATAATAAAGCTCTTTATTCCGAATACTAAATTTTTTCACCTAAACTCTAGAAAATACAAATTGTCCCTTAATTCGGTCACGTCCTCCTCCAATGATTTCCACTGTTCTCTGTTTTGGGTACTGACCCAAAAAATATTAATTTATAAAACAAAAAATAAATCTTTTAGCCAGTACTAAACGTGCTATTTTACGATTTACTTAGATTTAAGCAACAGAATTTCTAGAAATAAAAAAAAATGCTAAATAGTCCACTACTATATAAGGACCACATTAAAATTGATGGTAAATTTGTAAAACATGATAAATGTCTTTTATTTGAATATTTAGATAAAACATGATGATAAGACTTACGAATCAATATTAATGTAACTGGGTGAATTATGAAGTTCTAATTAAATGATTCTTGAATAGTTTCACATAAATTAAGTACAGTTATTCAAAAGATGTAGAGTATATGCAGTCAGGCTCGCGAATGCTGGCCTCGACCGAAATGTTGACCTTATACGAGCTGACCAAACTCTGTGGTAACTGCTACACGTGGATGCAAGGGGGTTAAGGATCTTTAGAAAAGATAACTTGGGCCTCCGGCCCCGGAGTAGACCTAGAATCTTAAATTATGAAAATTTCCTTTAATAAAAAATATATCTAAAGAAATTGAAATGCGAGCTGATGATTTGGGGTTAAATCCACATTCGAATGGTCGGCAGGAGTCAGACATAACCCTCCGTTCTCCCCAAGTGATAAAAATATTGAATGATTCATCAGAAGGACGATCATTTATTTCACTCGCGGCTTTTTGAAAATCAGAATATAAGGCTGAACTTTCAGAAATTCCAACACTTTTTTAAATCATCTATATTCGTCTCTAACCTTTTTCTTAACAAATGATCGTTTTTAACACAATCTAAAAGGAAACCATTATCTTTTATCTCTTTGTCAGTAAGATAAGACATCCTGACATTTACAAAATGTATTTTGAAATTTTAATTTGAGGAAATTTTCCAGATAGGACCCCCACATTCTGATTAGAATCTAAGGCTGTATTTTACTCGTGCAGGCCATTACTCGTGAGGACTAATACTCTATCGGGGTCAGGGTGCAGATTTGCACTATCAGAAGACTTTACACGCGTTTTAAACGTCCCTGTCACTAAGTAACTATCACCATTCCAAAGTTAACACATGGTCAAACTTTGCATTGGAAATGAGTGACATTAGTTTAGAAACACGTGTAAAGTCTTATATTCAGGTTAAATATGTAAGACGTATTTCGATATTTCATTTTACATCATCGCATCAACTCATCAACAGCATGCAGCAGGACCTGGTAGCAGGCCTGTGGACGGTGAGTAATGGGCTAGCTCGCCGTCTGTCCGTGTCTTATGACGACAGGCTGTGTCGACGGGGCGTTCGTATTCCACGCGCGCCTCAAAGAGATGTCAGCAACCAGGAAGGCAAGGGCCGATGCCTGACTGTAGCGAAAGAGATACCGCGGCCCTGGAACACAAAGGGCAAAGAGGGAACATGGATGGGTTTTAGTCAGTACGAGTCTGACACTCCCTCCCACTCTGCCTAGAGCGGGAGGGGTCATTTGATGATATCCCAAACGAAAAAAAAAGGGACACCGACGCTAGAACGGTTATACCACGTATTCAGAAAGTTCATTCTAAACCCCCCACATAGAATTTTTTTCATACATTTTGATCGTGCAGATATTGCAGTTTTGTAGGAAACAGCTGTTTTTCTTTTTAAATAACCGATCAAAAATTTGATTTCATTGTCATTGTTCAGAATGCTGTACTGAATACGTGGTAACCGTTTTAGCGTCGCGTCGGTGTCCCTTCCACACGTGTGTATGCCTACCAGAGAAAAGATTCCGATTGATTAGTTTATGTTAAATGATTTTAAAATATAGAGTAATATCTTTAAATGATTCATCATCATTTGTCTAGCCTTTTCCCACCTATTTTGGGGTCGGCTTCCAGTCTAATCGGATGCAGCTGAATTCTACATGGAGCGACTGCCTATCTGACCTCCACAATCCAGTTAGTGTCATCTTTAAATGATTACGCGCTGGCTAAAACAATACACGATCGGTCAAACATATCAATACAACAACGCACCCCATTGAAGCATACTATCAAAAACAGAAGACAACGTGTTCTCTGTTGACAAAATACCGAGAATTTTAGAACTTTGATCCGGGTCATATTGTTACGGAGATTAAAATACGGCACATCTTTGTGGACAAACCTTTCCTATAGATTTGTTTTATCTATGAACTTGCGAATAGATTATAAGACATCGACATTTATTTATTTATTTTAGCTACCTAAGTTTAACGCTCCTGGCTAAATAATAACAGCCGCTCGGGTCGATCTTTATGTTAAGCGGCGCTTGTCTAGGTTGGTCCGTGGATGGGTGACCACCCATTACATACCGAGTTTCCTCTGTGCCTCGGAAAGCACGCTAAGCAGTTGCTCCTTGATGTCAATTGTAGATCTCAGTCGTTACAGGTAGTCCGACAACCAGTCTTACCTAGGGAAATGGTATTACCCAGTACTAACTGGGTTGTGGAGGTCAGATAGGCAGTCGTCCATACTGGTATTCAGCTCTATCTGGTTCGACTAGAAGCCGACCCCAACATAGTTGGGAAAAGGCATAAGCAGATGACCTAAGTTTAAGTTTAATGCATTGTTGTGGTGTAAACCGCATGAAAACCCGTTGCGAAGTTTAAATGAAGACTAAGACATAGCAAGATACTTTAATTTAAAACAGGTATAGGATATACTGATACTGATACTGTTAGCCTGCATCATCCCACTGCTGGGCAAAGGCCTCTCCCCATTACTTCCAGTTGTTTCGATCCAGGGCTAATGTGGGCCACTGGTCGTTGGTTTTGTCCAGCTCGTCCCACCATCTTCTACGAGATCTGCCGCGAAGCCTTCTGGCGGTGTCAGGGCTCCAAAACGTGGTTATTTTGGCCCAGAGCTCATTGGGCATGCGGCAGACGTGACCAGTCCAGTCCCACATAAGCTTAGCGGGTTTTTGGGCAATTAGTGTTTTGGAGCGCAGTGTGGTGTTGCGTACCTGGTCGGTTAGTTTGACGCGTAAAATGCTGCGCTCCATTGCACGTTGCATAGGATATAGGTATACAAATTATTTTTCACGTGGATATTGATCCTACCAAGAGACACCAAACATCACCAGTACTAACTGGGTTGTGGATAGGCAGTCGCTCCATGTAAAATACTGGTATTCAGCTGAGTCAGGTTAGACTGTAAGCCGACCCCAACATAGTTGGGAAAAGGCTATAAGCAGATGATGATGATGAAATTGATCCCAGCTCGCTCCCTCCTTCGCGTCGCGCTGGCCATACCTTTACAAAGAAATAAAATTGAAGTGTCTGTTTGTAATTTCAAAATAACATTGTTTTTAATTTTTGACTGTATGTATGTTCCGGCTAATCTCCGAAACGGCGGGATCGATTTTGGGGGACTTAACTTTTTAGAAAAAAACTAGGGTTCCGTGCAAAAAAATTAAAACCCTTGAAATAGTTAACAAAATCCGATTGAAATAGGGTCATATTCTTATAATAATTTCAGGCGGTCGAAGGTCGCGAGCAACAACTAGTTCATTATATTATTATTCTTCCATTTACCAATCCACAACCATTAATCATAGGGCATAGGAACCAAACGATTTATTAAGATCACACCCAAATAGATCTATCGAATTGACGACAATCACCACTTCCTTTGGTGAGCAATAGCTTGCGACATCACAATGGAAGTTACCCGCTAATCTTCGAACGTTATATAGCTCGTAAAAAATCTAAAACACATAATTTTATTTAATATTAATACATAAACTCATTCATCACACGCACGCTGGTAAAGTAATCTATACCTACTAATATTATAAAGACATAAAATTTGTTTGAAAGTTTGTATGTTGGGGGTAATCTCCAGAACTCTCCAGAACTAATGATCCAATTCTCAAAATTCTTTCACTGGCAGAAAGCCTCATTATTCGTGGGTGCTTTAAATGTAGTGCTGGCTATATATTAAATTTATATCGTGCAAATTAGCCGAGCTATCTCAAGTCGCGAGTGAAGTGCCTCCATGCCTTCCGCCAGCGCCTTCTTGTCCAGGCGGTTATCCTTTGGAATGCGCTCCCTCAGAATATCATGACGGCCACCAGTCGATTCACATTCAAGGTAAAAGCTCGCGAACGCTTACGTAAGAAGTTGGCAGACCTGTCTCACGATTAATTTGTTGATTTTCTTCATCTATGTATTTTTATCTCTCTTTACTTTGTATACTTTGCTTGTATGTATGTATATACATATGTATTTATTATTATATTTTATTCATGGAAATTTTCTGTACTATTGCACCTACTGTTTTGTCTCTGCATCACCCTAAGGTAGATGGTAGAAAATGCCCAAGGCATTTAGTCCGTCTTTGTACTTTATGTGCATAAATTTTTAATAAATAAATAAGTGCCAGTCAAGTAATATAGACGCTTTAAGAAATAGTAAGTAACCGTTGACATTGTTTCTTAACACACATTTTTTATTTCGTTAGAAATTTGTTAGTAGCATCCAGGAATTTCTAAGTGGCGGTACGATACCCCCGTGCCTCAGAAACCACGCTCAGCCGTTGGTCCTCCGCCTGTTCTCTCTCATCGTGTCGAAATGCCGTCCCATCGGACAATGATGAAGAGAGTGCTCCTGTTTTTACGCACACACTTGTGCAGTGTAATATTTCCTGCGTCGATGGCTAGTAAAGATTGGGCGATGACTGCAAACGGTTAGACTTCAAGAGGACTATTTTGTGTATAAAGAACAATAATACCACACTCTCTCAACCGAAATATGTTCCAGATTTTGATTCTTTATTTCGAAGTCCCAAATGAGGAACAGCTGATGTTCATATTCATCTTTCACTCTCAAGAAGGATTCATCTGATTTCTACAACCTCTTGCAGTGATAGAAAAGTTTTTTAATTACCTATTTATCCCAGTTTAGAAAGCATTTTTTTTTTCGAGTGCTGTTGTAAATTGCATGGAATAAAAATGAAAAAACAACATATTTAAAATAAGTTTATTTTAATACAATTTTATAAACTAATTAAACAGTTATACAATAAAGTTTATTAAACTCTTTTTAACAACTGTTGTCGAGTTTCTTAGAGTGTATTCGGTTTAATCCTTAGTAGGTAGAGCTATTTATTCGTTTCATGAGATATTGAACTCAATTCAGCTACTTCATTCTTTCAGATTTCTATTATTCAATTAATTGAAATGGGCGACATCTTTAAATTGAACAAGCCCCTTTAAATAAAGAGAAAAGAAAAAAAAATTGAAATGGTATAAACAATTTGCAAGAATTTATTTTGTGTGTCAAATAAACAATCATACTGAATTTATTTTTCAATTGTTCTTACTACTTTTATACATTCATCAATTATATTTGAGTGTACGTTAAATATTCTGTTTTTAAGGCATTTAAAAAAAAACTCTGTAACATGAGGTAGTGTTAGTTTAATATTGGGAAGTCAATTCAATGTTTACAAACAACACATAAAATACACGTAATAAAATACCCATAGATATAACTTAACATACATAATTACACTTATTAAATATACGTATAAAATGACATAACAACAAAACATTTATTTTTCATTCTTACAAAACTTTGAATAAACTAATTGAGTAAATTGGCCAATTTTAAAACATATTTTTATTGGTCAAATACCATACGTTCATTCCGCATATACATGATTGGATATAAAATTAAGTTCAGATCAAGAGCTCTCGGTATCTTTATATATATTAACTAGGTACGTATATGTATGAAAACGCTCAATAATATAATTATCTCATATCATTCCAATATTACCCAAAGATTTTAATCGCTAGATGTGCCCGCAGCCCTCATCGAACTCAGTTCGCGCTTAAAAATATTTAAACTGAGGAGAGTGAACTTTTAAATCCTGCATCTATAGAATACAAACAAAAAAAACAACAAACACACCGACACCGGCTGACTACTATTTTTTATATTTTTAAATGTTTTTATATATTTTCCAAATAAATATTTAAAAATGTTAAAAATGTGTAAAGCAAATAAATAAAGGAGATAATAATAATAATGTATTATGTATTCTATAGATGCAGGATTTAAAAGTTCACTCTCCTCAGTTTAAATATTTTGAAATATTTAAACTGAGGAGAGTGAACTTTTAAATCCTGCATCTATAGAATACATAATACATTATTATATTTTTATTGGTCAAATACCATACGTTCATTCCGCATATACATGATTGGATATAAAATTAAGTTCAGATCAAGAGCTCTCGGTATCTTTATATATATTAACTAGGTACGTATATGTATGAAAACGCTCAATAATATAATTATCTCATATCATTTCAATATTACCCAAAGATTTAAATCGCTAGATGTGCCCGCAGCCCTCATCGAACTCAGTTCGCGCTTAAAAATATTTAAACTGAGGAGAGTGAACTTTTAAATCCTGCATCTATAGAATACATAATACATTATTATTATTATCTCCTTTATTTATTTGCTTTACACATTTTTAACATTTTTAAATATTTATTTGGAAAATATATAAAAACATTTAAAAATATAAAAAAATAGTAGTCCGCCGGTGCCGGTGTGTTTGTTATTTTTTATGCATTTTAAATACCAGGGAGCAAGTTAGGTACATATTCTGAATTACATTTCAATTCACTTTTTTTTTTAAATAACACTGAAACTTTAATTTTATAGCTTCAATGTGGACAGACACTAATTTACTGAAAACCGACCTCTGTAATTAAAACATTACCTTAAATACTTATACTAGTTACCCAAGATTTATATGGCCAAAGAATTAGATGGTCTATGAAGTGAGAATAAAGATCACTTTCCCCTACGCGCGCGGTATAGAAGGGCGAGGTATGCGAGGAATCGGAAGCCGATGAACAGCAGCACCATGCTGACCACGTCCATTGTGAAGTCATCCTAGGAAAGAAAAAAGCATTTGTCAGTTGTTGGATATAAAATCGTATACACCGTGTTAAGGAAAAAAATGGTTACCATGAATCTATACAATCACGAGCACCAATATGTAAACACTTAACAACATTTAAAAGTGGTTTTCTCCTACTGTTCTAATTAAAATTTCATTTTGTTACGAACATAGTATTCTGGAACTCATATTTTTAAGAAAAAGATCCTATCTACAATTTACAATCGTTATTTCTAGCGAAAATTGCTTTTAAATTTAGGAAAGTGTATTCATAGGTGCTCGTGGCTGTACATGATTCGAAATTAACCAGTAATAAAAAAAATCATTGTAATTTAAAAAATAACACCCATATATATTGATAATCCAATTATTGCGCTTTTATAACCGGCTAATTTCATCGCTGAGGATCTAGAACGATCTCGTACACCGTTTATAAAAATCAAAACTAAATCATGGAATAAGACAATAATACTAGATCAGTCAAAAAAAAACTACAGTGTCCTTTAAAACAGTTATGTACAGACGCCAACACGTCAAGCTACCCGAAACTGTCAAATTTTCCCAATCAACCTTGAACCTAACGCTTCAGCGATAATGTTGAAAATCTATTGAAGATGTGCTGGCATCTGTAGATAGCTCTTTAACATTTGCCGTCGATATAAAGGACCTTGCCGATGGCCCTCTCCCTTCAAGAAGATTATCGGTATCCTGTTTAACTATAGTTTACTGTTGTGTACTTGTGTAACACGTCGTAGACACGGCGATCAAGAGTGTCCTTCCTGATTAAAATAGATTTTAGGACACAGACAAGCAATCACCTTCAAATCCTTTTGTATTTCCACGACGCCTTTTAAGAGGTGAATCTTGTTGAAAGTCGCGTTGATAGCTTTTTGGTAGCGTGTTTCGGTTTTTTTTTTCTTAAATAAAATATCGTAACGATATATTCTTTATAAGAAAAAAAAAATTGTTGTGCTGACCCCGAGTATAACACTAGGCTCTAAGGAGAAAAACTTGCGCAGGAAGAAAATATCTAATATATAATATATATATATATATATATATATATGGATATTTTCTTCCTGCGCACATATACACACACACACATATATATACATATATGCACATATATATATATATGTATATTTTTTTTCCATTCCCGATACAGCTGATGCAGTGCTCCTTAGAACCTTGTGGAAAACTAATTTTGAATAAGCTGAAGTCGAAATTCTATTTGTTATTCTTCTATGTTATATATAAAATGTTCCCATATGATCACTTATGAGAACATGAGACAAAGAGGCAAACACAATGAGGCAAAGGACAGAGCTGTCGGACAAAATCTGAGTCATCGATTCGAGAAAAAGATTTTTTTTTACTTGGTATTTTATAGATGCGTTTTCTTACCTCAGAAAAGCTAAGCGTATCGAGCACGACCTGCCCAGACGCAGGACAGGTGAAGTTCTCCCGAGTGCAGGCGATGGTCTCCACTCCTGCCCATTGGTTGACCAGCAGCGCCTCGTTGCCGTAGTGGAACCAGGACAGGTATGATATCCAGCCCAGGTACGGGGGCACGGAACTGTTGGAGGTAAGGTGTCAGGTGAAATTTCGTTTTTTAATGTATTATCAGGAAATTTGAAGTGGACTAACCAGACAGAAGAAGATTCCTAGGTTTTACCCGACTAGCGCAAAGCCAAAGGAGGGTAATGATTTAAACAGGCTATTTAATACAAGTTTCTTTCTAAGCTGTACAAGTTTAACTAGAAATAAAATGTGAACCTTTTTTAGGATTAATAGCAACAACGACATTTTTAAGGTCAAACAGCTTCATTTTTTAACTACAAAGGATATTCTTGCAACATTTCAAAATGCACAATATCACAATACACAATATTCGTTGCACAATATTTTTACGAATTCGCTTTGCCCATGTGCTTATAGATTTTTTTGGATATCAGTTATTGTCCTTTTATACATGTTAATAGTATTTTTTGTCTATTATGACTATTAGTATTTAAATATGTATTAGTTACTATTTCAATAATAGTTATTTAACTGGATCGAATGGTTCACTACTCGAATATGCAAAAACTGAACACGTCGAAATAACTGGTTCAAAACCTCCCACGTTTGTGAGAGTATTATAAAACGTTGACATTGGTGATTCATAAACATTTTACAACGTGGTATTCTGACCTTGTTATTCCTTCAACAGTAAGATAGGTATTCTTTTGGTCATAGGGTGAAAATATTATGTGAGGAGATTATAAATAAAATAAAACAAACATATATCTGTCAAAATGTGAGTGTTGATTTTTATGCACTGTTATGCAGTGTTTAACTCTCTCCAATTTGCTTGGTGATTTTACTCTCAATGGCAAAAAACAACAAGCAATTTTGTTTGCGAACCGCGTAGCAGTTACGAAGAGAATCCGTAGACCTTTTGCGGCGTAGCACTCAACGGTCTACGGTTTTTTGCAACGTGTGCGTGTGAGTCGACTTAAAATTGTGGAAATGTGCAGTGTGGTTCCAGGGCGGTACATTTATGCTCTAGATTATTCTAGAAATCACTTACCCAGTGTTGAGGAAGAATCCTCCGAACAGCATGAAGGGAATGATGATGGGTGGGCCCACTGACGCTGCCATGCTGACACTGTTGCTGGCACACGATATTAGGTAACCTGTGGGAGAAAATATTAAATGAATAAAAATATGGCGTAATATGGGAAACTATACAATTTATTTTATATTTTTTTCATCATCTTCATTTTTTATTAAGGTGTTATGTCCGGAATAAGATGAAAACATTCAATTTAATAAACTAGTGGGTTTTTATTTGTAAACGCAGCATAGAGTTTATAAGAAACGGTCATACGTCAAAAATTAATGGTTAATCAGACGTTGGTCGTTTTATAAATAATCCCTGAAAATGTAAACAATGATTTACGACACGACATTATTCCATCGTAAAATAAACATTCTGGAAATTAACAGTACGGAAAGATTTAATAACAAAAATAACGAAATGTTTAATTCAACAATCAATTTAATTACTCCATGGATAATTAAGTTTTTATGACCGCTCGGACTCCATCAATCAATCAATGTACTGTTGATTTTACATAGACGTAGGTTGCATATATTATACAGATTGGTTGTTGAGGGCCGGTAGAAGGAGTGTTGGTTGACCAACAGCCAGATGCGTAGAAAACATTCAGAAAATCATGAGGATGACCAAAGGGGCTATCAGCGATAAAGATGGACTTGAATGAGGCATCCGATTGCTACGTACTGTTCGGACAAAATCTGGGTCATCGATTCGAGAAGAACTAGAAGCGATAAGATGATGGAATAGTCACAAATGTTTTGGGTTGACTTATCTTGCTAAAAAGCTTGTCACGTGAAAGTAGATGTAGAAATAGGAAACACCACCGATAGATGAGAAAATTGATGTAAAATAGGGAGCCTCATGCTGAGATGGAGCCTTTTGGCATCGTACGGACCAGTTTAATTTAAGTACCCAATTTCTGATTTATTTGGTTTATTAAAAAAAAAATGTATTTTTCTTTTGCAAGTCATATAAATTATTTTTCTTTCTTAAAACACTTTAAAAAGCAGTTGCCACTTGCGTAATGTCTAGGTTAAAAGCCCTCTGGTTGAAACTCGCACAGACCAGGGAAACATGTCATAATAGTATACAGATATAGTCAGCTGATGGTGATCATCCTCTTAGCCTTGTCCCAATTATGTTGGGCGTTCAGTCTAACCGGATGCACTGGGTACCAGAGAGCGACTGCTTATCTGACCTCCACAACCAAGTTAGTACTGAGTAATACGATACCCCTTCGTAAGACTGGTTGTCAGACTTTCGGACCACTGACTACCTGTAACGACTGTCAAAGATCTACAAACGACAGTCGGGTCCAACGGATTAACGTGCTTTTCGAGGCACGGTGGAAACTCGGTATGTGAACAACCTAGGCAAGCGCAGCTTTGCCGGAAGATAATCCGAGCGGCTGTTATTATTTTTCCACCAGCACATTTCATATTTCGAACATATTTTACTTTAATTAAAGCAACGATGGTTATAAAATGAATTATTTTTCCTATTGACGTATGTAGTAGGGCCTTAACCTCAATAGTAGTGTACCTTGTTTATGTAAATTGTGGAAAACCGCGTAACTGTGTTGTGGTAGTATTATATTACACGACACGCGAGAAGCTGCGGTCCAGAGAAATTTGTCTCCCGTTTCATCTCATATTGATCAGGAGAAATCGCGAGAGAATGTTTAAATTAGCTGTTGCATAATGTTGGCGGTTTGTACAGATACGACTTCGTAAGTATAGACTTCTTGTATTGTTTTAATTGGCAATAAGAGCAGAATGCGTAGGCGTTAATTACTCCGAAGCTTTTTTACCAGATAAAATCCCTATAACTAGTTCTCGAATAGCAAGGTCGTTGATTCGAGATCGGAAATGGTAATCGGTTGTGGTAAAAGCACTGACCAAACTTTATTCATTAATCATTACGGACATATTATGTACCTACAGGGTGTAAACGGACCCTTCACTAAGCCGTCAACCAAGCCTTCTGTACATCAAACTAAGTAACTTTACGCAAACATTTTTGTTGGGAAATAATTTTTTTTTTGGGGTCAATAATGACTTTTTACGGTAGAACTCAATCTAACGCACTCAGAACATTGTGCTGATGGATGGATTGAATAGCACGGGGGTCGTCGCGGTGTTTAAAGTGACCCCCAATATCTCCGTAACTAGAAGGTTCCCAGGTATGGTCTAGAACAAAAAAATGATCGCAATGACGGGGAGAACAAGTGCCTTTCGGCTTCGTTAAGGGTCTTTTTACACCCTTTATAGTTCGGATGCTGAACTAAAAACTGTGCCATAAAAAAATAAACAAACATGTAGCAACAAGAACACTGCTCTAAGTATTCAACCTACATTATATTCCAGAACTCATTATAAGAAACAGAAAACAACAGAATTCTTCATAATTTATCACCGGCTGACTGTTCAAGGACCAACAAAATAAAGAGACCTCACACTTCGGTCCTACCACCTACCTACATTTATAATCTATGGCAAACTTAGCATTGTGAACTTAATAAAAAGGTTTAAGATAAGGCTACATTCTTGGAGTGTTCTATTCCGTAATCGTTGCGCAATGTTAAACCCGTTTCAGAGTAATAAAAAAGTTGTGGCCATGTGGACGTTTAATAGTTTTATAGAGGTCTACTAAGGTTTATACACACGTTTAACCATGGTTGCGGCTCGACGTTCGAGTTTATTTGTAAAATGTAGGGTTCTTATTATTTCAAAAATTTTAAGATGAGTATACTTTGTCTCGAACCAATCTGTAGATTATGATTATTTTCATTTTGTGACTTTTTTTGAAGGATTGTTTTTGATGATTGTGTCAACATATTTTCGAATGCATTATCTACTTTCTGCCCTTATCCCTGTTAAACAATGCATACTAATCTCTTTCTCTCTTTTATAGTCTCGTAGTCTAGTTATCGTGTCGGTACTGTGTTACTAATTTAACCCAATACGTGCCTCCGCCATCAAACTCTCGATAGCTCCAAATTCAAAGCGAGAAATAGTAGTCAACTATCGAGATGTCATAGTAGCTCCCCAGTGAATCAACTACTTACAAATCATTGTGAAATTGTCATTTAATAAAGGCTTTCATCAAATTAGTGGCTGTGGTATTCTCTATTAACTTACCTAATTAGTAAAACCATTAATTTGGTAACAATATTTTGATAATAAAACCACAGAGATATTGCGCAATATTTCTTAAACATTGAGTGGCTAGTAACCCGATTTTGACTATAATTGGACAGCACTGTTTTTTAGTAGTTTTTTTGTAGATAGCGTGCATAACATTTTTTTTTATAGGTAGACATATTTGTATATCTTTGACAGTCGTTACAGGCCCAAAAAGTCTGACAAGCAGTCTTACCAACGGGTATCGTATTACCCAGTACTAACTGGGTTGTGGAGGTCAGATAGGCAGTCGCTCCATGTAAAATACTGGTATTCAGCTGCATCCGGATAGACTGCAAGCCGACCCCAACGTAGTTGGGAAAAGGCTAGGCATATGATGAGGTAGACATATTTAAAAACCAGCTAAGTAAAAAACGACAACGTATTGTTCAGTATTTGTTAACGCAATCAAAATCATGCTGTAATTCCTTATTTTAAAATGAACAAAAGAGACCATCGTATTTGAGTTTTGAATTGCTTTCTTCCGTGTGGTCACTTGATGACGATTTGGATTAGACTGACTAAAGCCTCAAACTAGGAAAAGTAATATTTTCATCATAGGCTTCCAACAAGTCTCGTCATATCGACCGGTTCTGTGTTTCTCTCATCCAGCGGATTCTTACGACCTCCACAAGGTCATCGGTACACCTCGTGGGAGGCCTATGGAGGTCAGGTAAGTAAACCCGTCCTTCTATTACATCTGGCTGAAAAAGAACTCGTCACGACTTCGTGAAGCCCAAAGAACACTGCTTCCCGGCCGTGCACTACAAAGCCCTATTTTGAAAGCAAATGCGAGCTGTACTTCAGCTTGATATTAATCTCAAAAAACAGCGAATATGTTTGATCGTTTTACTCAATGTTGACAACGATTAGCCCGCGCATTTAATCAACAGCTTTCCCATCAATGAACCGGTCACAACCTCAGAAGATACGACTTGAGACGTAATTTATGTCCATCAACACACGCGACTTGTGCTCTCCACGTTAGTACCGGCGCGTCACAATTCATGTCACTATGACTCGTAGCGTGTCCTTAGCAATTTGTTACTGTTGTTTTCGCAGTAGCTATCACGACACCCATGACAACTGAGCCTGTAACTCGTGGCCAAGCGGTAAAAGCAAGAAATAATGCAAATCAAACTCACCAAACGAAGTAGCAACATTAGTAATCAAGGCTGCCAGTCCCGAAGCGATGAAGAACCGCTTCGGTTCAGGGTTGAGTCCTATCATGTAGTACGCAATGGTGGTGAAGACCAGAGGAATGGTTGCGAAGACCGGCGCCTCTGCTAATGTCTTCGATAAGAAGTAGACGTCGGCTCGATACATCCCTGAATGGTGCTCTCGTATGAAGATTGGCAGTTCTGAACAGAATACCTGTGGATAAAAAGGTTGGTTTAAAGGAGGTTTAATTTTGACAAAGAAGCTTAAATGGCTAATATTCACCGCAAAGTTTGCAAATGAACTGATTGCTCAAATAACGTCCATTAGGAAATTAGGACGTAAGTCAAGAGACACACCAGACATGCAAAAAAAACAAAAAGTGTCTAACACAAAAATAGGCCAGGATTAACGCGTAAAGCTACTCTTTAAACTTTTTTTTGCTGCTTATTTGCATAAACAATAAAAACAGCAGCCAGCCAGCTAGGTGATAACAGGCTGAATGACTGCCCAGGGTGTGCGTGTGTTCTTTATTTGCAATGCAGGCCAGAGTCAAAAATAAATAGTTTAGTAGTAGATGTAGGTACAAGAACCAGCTAATGAAGAGATCTTTCCCATCCCATGCCGATTCAGTAACGGTGACTTTTTGTTTTAAAGCGACTAGCAGTTCCGCGGGTGTGCTCTCAACCTATCTTAGCACTGAAGTTACGTGCACATTGCAATATAAGTGAATAAAACGGATACTTACGTTAATAACAGCGAAGATGTTCTGGAAGGTCATGTTGGTAAGGAACATGAAGATGGCGCCGTTGATGTTCATGACGCCGTCCTGGTCCAAGTGCTGCCCGAAGTATATCACGCCGATCAGGATCGACACCATCTATAACAATGCAAGAGGTTAGGTTAGAAGCAATCATCAGAAGAACTGTGGAAATTGCGATGTATCCAGAAGAATGAATGGTACCCATAAATGTGGGATATGGTATCTACATTCCATTCAGTAGCAGCTTGAGTAGTATATGGAAACTATCAAAATTCATAGGAATCGCACAAAATCGTCCAAAGGAGAATGTAAAGTGAATCTTGTTTTGAGTGCCGAACTGTGGTGTTGAGTGAATTATTTTTTGTAGAACAAAATTTTTTAGTGTTCAATGATTAGTTGGCTAAAATAGCAATAAGTTTGTTTTACATGGCTTTCTGACACAAGAACATACAACATATTTCAAGCAGTTTTGGTACTGTTCAGCAAGCAATGGAACACCATGTTATGTAACCCTGCGTGGTATACTTGAACGTTACAGAAATTAATGGACCTTACTGAGTACTGACTAATAACTCTCTTGTAGTTCAGATTGCCGTTGACACCGCTAAGAAGAAGTTCTAAACGTGTAAAATACTCACAATAGTCTGCAGGAACCGCACTTTGATGAGCATAGGCTCCTTAGTGACAGAGAGCCAGGACCTCCACAATACTGCGCGGAACTGTGCGCACCACGACGCCTTGTAGGGCGAGCGACGCGCCCGAATGGCTGTAGCCTCCGACCATGCGGGATCTGCCCAGCCTGATGAGACCTTGCGCTGGAGAGAAAAGAGATTAGAAAAGCATTTAACAAAAAAAAAATAGATAACGAAATATAATTATTGTGAACTAATGATGATGTGCCGCTTAAAATGTTCGTTTCTGAAGTTTTTTATTTTATTCACGATAATTCGAGAGAACGTTTGGTTTTGAGGAAAGATGAATGTAGCTCGGTATATAAAGGTGCTATAGTAAATCTTGGAACACCAATAAAGAAACACAATCTAAAACATTTCAATCAACCATACCTCAAAATACAACGCATTCTCAGCTTCAGCAGCGATCTTGCAGCCGACCTCTGAGCGTGCGAAGGCCGTGCACACCGTGTCAATGGTTGTTCTAGTAGTCTCCTCCCTGCCGGGTACTCCTGCCAGGAGCTGGATGAAGTGGTCCGCTGGGTTGTAGTTGGGAGGACACGCTGCTCCCAGGCTGGAGAAAGAAGAAGATGGTTAAGACTTTGAATTCAAGAAAGAACAGATGTACTAAAACTGGTGGTTTATTGATCCACCTAGATTTAAATCATAGGTCCAGAAAAAAACTTTCAAACACAATTGTGAGGTTTACTATTTCAGTTACGGATTTAGTATATCTGTCAATAACTATGAATATTGTGGTCAAGTTCTTGGTTTGTATCAAATATTCTTTGACTGTGGCTGATCGGAATGATCCGGAATTCAAAATTGATAAATCTGGCAAGAAAATATACAGCTTATTCCACGTTCTAGTTATTATTATCGCTGACTTAGAAACATCAGGCCCTCAAAACGGCGGATATGAACGTGACAAAAGTAGGTAGAAACTACAGCTTAAGTGGAATAGTGATTTAAGTCAATTAAGGGTATTATGTTACGTAAATGTGTCTTAAGAGGTTAAACCACAGTGACACGAAATACTATAAGAATAATGTTTGTGTGTTCTTTGGATATTTCAACAGGTTTAGTTACTACGTACCTAGGTACTGCAGCAATTTCATATTATATTCCGAAAATGTGCATCTGACATCTACGATATCTGCGACGAGGGACGAAACCATGGTTTTACGCGCCACTAGACATGAATTAAGGACCTACTATCTTCTGATCTGGTCAAAGACCTCAAAAATACCTAAAAAGTCGTGTGTCTGAATATAGAGCCAGCTACCCTCATCATAGTGGGGTCCAGTGTAACCGGATGCATCCAACAACCCTCAACGAAATCATAATCTACTTACTCTTTAAAGAAGTCGTTAGCTTGGTCCGGCGAGCCGAGGAAGGCGACCTTCCCGTCCGCCATGATGAGCAGCTTGTCGAACATGGCGTACAGCTCCGACGACGGCTGGTGAATGGTGCATACCACCGTCTTACCCTTCTGAGCTAGACCTTTCAGTACCTGGAGATTAGAATGGATAGATTAGAATTCATTTTGGGGACTAGCTTATATTTTGACTAAGTATGTCATGAGCGGCCGAAGTGGAACGTCAGTGGTAACAAAATTAAAAAACCAATATAAGAATTTTCTATGAGAACTGAGTACTACACTAGATGAACTCAGGGTCCAAGTTTTACCACTGACAGTACGGCACGCAGTTCATGGCGATATGAGATTTAAGGATTTTGAGCTGCAGAGAGTATTTATGTGATTTAGTGAGTGCAGTAGTAGACTCCAGAGGCTACGCACTGTCAACAAATCATGCAGCGCTTTTGTGTGTTACTGACTAAAAACCTTCATTTTGTTGGCTGCTTTTTTGGATTACTGATTTCGTAGCTTGCTACGAAACGCAGTTATGGATATTTTTATGCCTCCAAAAGGTTTTTCCTTTCACCTACTCCATAACATAGCTATTTTGTGCCAATTTTTTTCTCTCTTCATTCTTCAGTGTGTGCCTGAGAGTGGTAAGTAGATACTGATAAGCTTCCTAGTTTTAAAAACACTGAATTAAACATACCTGCAAAACATTTTGTGCCATAAAAGAGTCCAGTCCCGAGGTAGGTTCGTCGCAGAACATGAGAGGAGGATCCGTGAGGACCTCACTGGCGAAGGAAAGCCTCTTCATCTCTCCTCCTGAGATACCCTTCAGCCGACCAGGGATGCCGATGACGGTGTTCTGGCATTTCGTGAGCGCCAACTATGGACAAAGTGTTAGGTTAGACATGTTTTAACAAGTGTTGTCAAGGGTGTTTTCGATTTACGAAGAGTCGATCGTAATAACTGATAACATTTCAGGTAGAAGGTATGATATAGCCCATTCTTGTTCAGCAATGGCGTCTAGGATGTGGTGGCATAACGGTTAAAAAATGACTATAATCATATGGCTGTAAAAACTGTTGTTGAAAATATTATCTTCATTTATTTAATTAGCATTGCCATCCAACCTGGTAATGCTGCCAGCCTTCTGGGCACTTTCCCCGTTGACAGCGATGCGGACGAACTTTTTGAAGCGCTTTAATTTTTTTCTGCTTTTTTATAAAAAACGTGATTGAGCTTAGACGAAAAGTCTCTAAAACCATTTTTCGATGTTTCAAGGATATCATCTTTCAATAATAGGATCCCTCCTAACCGGATGTTCATCAAAGCCTTGTATGTAAATGAAACGAGCCATGTAAAAATACAGGTGCATATAATATGTAGATATGACATTTGGGGGTCTGGTTTACAAAGTAATTAAGTGCCTAATTTTATCTTGATAAGAAGTCTCTGACAGATAAAATAGCAACCTGCCATATATCTTGCGAGTTTGAGAATCATAATCAAATAAGATAAACGTATGTGCATGACAAAAACATCAACAAAAAACTGTTCAGTGTTTTGACTGTTTTTATTTTTTAAATGGTACATTTTGGTGTAGATGATTTAGTTTGGAACCCGTAGCTAGAGTACACTACATTTTTTTCCATATAAGCCGAAAGATTCCTTAGAAGTTTTTTTTGCCTATTTTGTCCCAGTTTATGAAAACACCAGATCCAACCATTACACCGATATTCTAAGACCGGTCTTAAGTCAATTGCTCAGCTCAGTTAGACTCAGTCGTTATGAGAACGGTTCAAAACGGCCACCATTTGGTATTCTTAGCCGCAATTGCTGCATTTAAATTTGAAGGATGGTTTCTTACGAATACTCGTATCTCAAATCGTGGGCGTTTACATCCATTTATAAACAAACTATAGCAGTCAATGTGTCTCATTTAGGTCGTTTCGAGCTAGACTTGAGCTGAGTAATCGAATAGGAATATCAGTATATGATTGGAGGTGCTCAGGAGCGAAAAATAATGATAACTAGTATCACTTCTAAATTACTTCAACTATTGTTAATTTAATTGAATCCTAATGTAATTTCGTCAGAAATAAGTAATGAGTTAAAAACAATGGCAGAATAACGGAAGAATGCAGGGTTTTATGACAAAGTATTTTAAATGCTAATTGAAAAGTTTAAAAGTACCTATAGTTGCTTTCAAATAAATACTAAATCACAATAAAGCCTACTTTACTTCTGGTCCTATCTTTAAAAGGCTTTACACCGTTGTAAAATCCAAGTTTCCAGAATTAATAGCACGAGGGGCTGGTTCCGCAAATATTCTGGCACTACCACTAATTTAGATAAATGATGTTTATTTTGCAAATAGGTTTGTACAAACACTTTTACACGTCATTTTTTTTTAAACTAGATGAGGCCGGTGTTTCGTAGCTGACTACTCTAAGAAGAAACAGCCGACCAACTCAGAGGACATAGTCTCTTTTAAGGTCCAGACATAATCATGGTCAACTGACTTGAGGACTATGTAGATTAGTATCGTTTGTCACACAAACATTACTATAAAGGGCATTACCATCCTATCATTCAACATATTGTCCAAAGTACCGGTACCTACGATGCTCATAAAGCCCTATTTCGTGTCTCACCTCAGTAATGACTTCTTGAACTCGCCGCATCCGCTGTGCGTACGGTATGTGTCGGTCCATGCGCACCAAAGCCTAGAGAAAAAACACAAATAGAATTATCATCATTGATTCATAAGACTTAACATCACGCCTGTGTAATCCCCGAAGGGTTGGGCAGAGTGACTTACAATTATTACACCCACATTTCGCCACCCGAGCTTTAAATATCTAAGTGCTATGTAATAAGGGACGACCCTACAAGCCCGTCACACTATTCCAAATCACTGTACTGTAAACTGGACTAGCCCATGGCCATCTACCTGACACAAATCAAGACTGCGAGCTAAAGAATCCCTTATGGAAGAACACAAAAACACTTTGCCCGCCCCAAGAATCGAACCCAGCTCCTTCACGCTCAGCACCGATAGAGACCACTAATACCAACGAAGTCGTCATTCATAAGAGGAAGTAAAAAAACTAAGTTCCCAAACATTTCGAGTTCATTTTCCACGGTCTTGTAGCCATAAAGCAATTATTTCTATATCATTAGTTTTTTGTTTGTCCATGGTGTCAAGGCCCCACCGGTTTGGGCTGCCATGATTTTATTTTTAACAAACCGGTTTGAAAATGTTACTTATGTTTAAAAGATACGCTCAACTAGTAGGCAAAGTCGGAGCTATCGTTAGTCAATGATAAATGTGTGATTCAGACCAAATACATATCTTCTCATTGATGTTAACGGTTTTTTAAGTAACAAAGAGTGTTTGTTTTGCGGTATAACTGATGTTATGTAAGATCTTGTTTATGCCTGACATATTGTTGATATAATATTTTTTTGAAATAAGTTTCAAGATGTTCAATTTTGTAGCCCGGCAGTGCCTAATGATGGCGATCCTAACATTTGTGCAACCATCATCATTCTCTTGCCCTTGTCCCAATTTATTTGGGGTCGGTGCAGCATGTCTTCTTCTTCCATACTTCTCTATTACTCGTCATCTCATCAGACAACTCCTTTCGAGTCATCCTTTACACAGTCCATCCATGCATCCTTTTTTGGTCTTCCTCTACTCTTATACCATCCACAGTCATACTCAAAACTTCCCTAACGACATTTTCCTCATTCCTCCGCATCACATGTCACATATACCATGACAATCGCACACCACACAAAACCGTTAACAATTATCTTTTTTTATCCTTAACTCACCTGGAAGATCAAATGCTCCTTCACCGTCAGCGTCCCAATGAACAGATCCTGCTGCTGCACATACGCTGACAGTGCTGAAAGCGCTTCAGGGGTAGCTGGCTGTCCATTCAGCGCTCGTGTTCCACTTGACAGGACGCCGCTAGGAGTACGGAAGGTCAGCGAGTTGAGGAGTGTGGTCTTCCCGGCTCCTGAGGAACCCATGATGGCCAGGAGCTCGCCGGGGTAGGCGGCGCCATTTACTGTAGAAGAAGATAATGATTTAATCAATAATGGAGACAAGACTAGTGGGTACATAATGATTAATGAGCTATTAATCCTACTAATATTATGAATGCGAAAGTTTGTGAGGATTTATGGATGTCTGCATGTTTGTTACTCTTTCACGCAAAAACCGCTAACCGGATTTAGATGAAATTTGGCGAACAGATAGTTTATAACCTGAATTAACACATAGGATACCTTTTATCCCGGTAGTACGAACCCTTGGGGCAATTACCGAACTCAACGCGGGCGCAGTCGCGCGCATATACTACTGAATAATCATTTAAGATTCGTGACGTAGAAAGACCTTTACCATATCATTTCAGACCCAGAGTGAAGAAATCGCAAGTCGACCAGCCCCCTTAGAAGAGTGAAATTAATACTTTGGCTTACTTTATACCAAATCACTGCGCGGAAGCCAGAAAATTTTCCATTAACCAAAACTGGTAAGACCACTCTTCCAAAATCTTGTTGCATTCATTAACTCTTATCGTATTTCTAAAGTTTAATAGTTTATATCATCGTTATGTCCAGAAACGTCAAAAAACCGGCCAAGTACGTGTCAGACCGAGGACTGACACAGTAAAGGATTCCGTAGTATTGATGACATGCATTATTATTTATTTTATCGATAGTTAGAAATATGGTATATTTAGATTTTATCGGATTTCTCAAAGTGACTTCAGTTTGGGTTTGTATTCGAAAATATCCAATATATCAAAAGCTATTAAAAAGTTAGTTACAAAAATCATTTTTCTCGTAATTTCATTAAACAATGGGTTTACCGGTTGAATTCACCTTCATTGATGAAAAGTTAAACAAAAAAAAAAAAATATTATTTCAATTACATAAGGCTTAAACAAACATGATTTGGAAATCACCTTTTAAGCATAGAGATGCTTGTGTTAGGTGTTATAGACCGACCGCTTTAGCGAGTCCTCCGCCTTGCCCCATAAAAGGCCCATTAAGCGTCCACAAAGTCCTAACAATGTCCCACAGGTTATTTGCTTTAAAATAACCATAATCCACGTAGATATCACGATACTAATTGAACCAATCCGTGATCAACCTTCAGAATATTCCATTTAAATTGATACCTTCGCGAGGACTCATCAAAGCGGTCGGTCTATAGATCAAAAGCCAATAATAAGTTAGTTAGAAAAATATTTTTTGTCATAGATAAAGTTAAATCCAATAGTATGTGATTAAAAGTGCTGTATAACAGTCGGATGGACGCAAAGACGGCCAGGACGAAATTATTAGGTTCCGTTTTTTTGCCATTTGACCAAAGAACTCTAAAAACGAATGCCCTTGACATAAAGCAAGGCTTTCAAGTAAAGCTAAGCTGCCTTATCGGACTTTTGCGAAGTTTATCTATACAAAATAACATTCCAAGATCTTATAACTGATAAGAATCAATCAGTTGAATATGTAACTGGATATTAGCTAGAGATTCTGTGAGAAACTCCGTCAATTTGTTGATTAATATTCAATTCAGTAACTGTTATCTCTGCTGATCTTGCTTAATTCATTAT
Organism: Noctua pronuba; assembly: GCA_905220335.1. Lineage (NCBI taxonomy): Eukaryota > Metazoa > Arthropoda > Insecta > Lepidoptera > Noctuidae > Noctua > Noctua pronuba. The sequence continues at coordinate 3,442,550 of LR999901.1, read as the reverse complement.
ATTATTCATCTAGTCTTGTATATCTGACTAGATTACACGGAGGTGAAGGCATTCGATAGTAGCTAAAGATTAATTTACCGGTTTTACTACGTATTGAAATGAGCATACGATACTTGGCAACAAGGGATTGAAGAATTAAGCCTTTTCGCGCCAGATATCGTCTATCACTACAGTATTGATAATATCCTGGGTCATTCACATCCAGCCGTTACGAGCTACCTTGAAAATTTCGTAATTGTACAATACTCTGATTCCGCGTGATCGGTTGCGAAATTCGCGATCATCGCGTGCACGTCACAGCTTGGTCGCAGCAAAGAAAACCTGCTCAGGTGGAGATTAATTAATGACTCTGCCCGGAATTGCAAATGTGGTGCTGTTCTACAAACGATGGGGCACTTAATATCGTGTCCTGCGTGTCCTGTTGTTTGTTTACTACAGGAACTGATGGACGCTACCGAAAGCGCCAAACTAGTTGCTCAGTTCTGGGCCGACACTATTTAAATTGCCCTCGACACGCTAAGAAGAAGATTTGGTCGGACAAACAATCGGAAGACGCTCTCTGTTGACGCCACTACGCGTTTACGTTTGGCTTTCAAAATCACGGTCGTGTATTCACGCAACTATGGACGCGGTGTACCCACAACAAATGAAAGGTGGCTGGAAAATGTCCCAAGAAAACAAGGAATCTTACCATTTCTCAAGAGCTGTTTCCTCTGCTGGAACATGCCACTCGCGCTAGGTTTCCAGAAGTTCCAGATCCTTCTAGACCTAGACCTGGACTCAGTAGCAAAGGCATTGATGTCTGCCCAGGTGTAGGTGACCTTCTCGATGCCTCCAATGGCTCCATAGTTGCGGTGGGATGGTATTGCCAAGGTCACTTCTCCACCGCTGCCGCGAGGCGACGATTCTGGTGTGTTAGCATCCTGGAGAAGAACGAAGAAGATTTAAAGATATTATTTAAAAATATGGTTAAAGACTAAAATTAGGGAAAACAAACATGGCATGTTATTCAGATGTTCTAAGACATAGGCATCACGAATATCGTGGTGACGATTCAGTCACACGCACCCGACATCGGGGTGATACTTCTCGTCACACTCAACCACATTCACTGTGAAGCTCATCTCCGATTCTAGAAATAAAGACAAGTTCCTAGACAAGTTCCTATACAAGACTTTTGCTTGAAAATAGTATCTTTTTACGAATCTGATATGAGCTTCATGAAAGTTGGTTAGTATGACAGATAGATTCACCCTCTTTGATGGATAAAGGTGACTAAATCACCCTGTATACCTCCGTGCATTTCAGAGCTTTGTGACATTTATAAACTGACTGTGCATTAACACATAACATAACATCACGCCTGTAATCCCGGAAGAGTGAGGCAGAGGTGTACCTAATAGTACACCCACATTTCGCCAGTTATGTTAAAGTCCCATGTAACAGGGGGCGAGCCGCCATCAATCGCGCACTAATCCAGATTCCGCTACTGAGAAATTCCTGGTAGAAAAACCCAATAACTCTTTGCCCGACCCGGGAATCGAACCCAGGACCTCTTCCTCAGCGGTCACGTTTGCGACCACTAGACCAACGCGTCAGTCGGTCATTTACAAACTACTTAATCAAAAATTAAGTTTATTGTTACTTATGCAAATTTTTTAAGTGCTAAATAAAATTATGCGGCAAAGCTTCTAAATACATTTATTAACATTTAAACAATTGGCTTGTGGGTCAAATCTTGCGTTGTGCTAGTCACCTTTATCTACACCTGCATATCGCATACAAAGCATTTTATTAATATTTTAAATACTAGATTCGAAAGTTGACGTTTAGAAACGAGTGTTGCCCAGTGGGATATAATTAAAACAAATCTGGTTTTACACCTGCCTCAACTCAATATTCACTAAAATGTCAGGCAGGTTCATTAAATAAAATAGCATAGCAGTGACAATAGTATACATTAGCATAGCAGTCATAGCCTCGCGACCGTCGCGTCGGACTGCCAAGTCATAGATTTCGAGTTCGGACTCAACACAAGCACCTCTGATTTTCGGATTCATGAGCCTATTGTATAATAATTATCACTTGCTTCGGTGAAGGAAAACATTGTAAGGAAACCAGCATGCCTGAGAAATATTTCTCGACGGCGTGTAAAGCCAAGTCAGAGGCCCATTGGTGGCATGAAAACTATGACACCAGGTTAGGTACTCAATTCACGAAAAAAAAACTATTTACAAGTTCAAAAGATGGTCAAGTAAGAGCGGGTATTGTATTAATAACAAATAGAAACATCATCTTGTATGGTTATTTTTACTTATGCATAGTTTTAATAAATAAAATAAAGTTTATAAACTTAGTCCCGTTTGACCTGGCTGATAATCATATTAATAATTATAATACATGAATGTATGTGAACTCGGCTATCATTGTGCTGATTGTCGTGACGGCCAGTGGCCTTATGGCCAAGAGCTTCGACGACCATCTTTCGAGGCTCTCCTTAGGGGCTTGGATCAAGGGCCTGATTCAGAAGGCAATACTCCTTGCATTGTGAGGAGGTTCCTGTCTCTCGAGCCCTAACTACCGGTAGCTTGGACCGTGCTCCCGACACCGGCGGACCACTATTTTTTATACTTAGTTATAAATGTTTTTTTTTAAGAAATATTTAAAAATGTGTAAAGAATATAAATTGTAATACCTGTGTCTCAAAATAAAAACTGTTTTCCTTCTTTATTTTACTGTTTATTGATCCTAGTAACAACTTTACCAAATACGTAACCCACGTTTATTTATAATCAATAACTGTGATACCATTCATAAAACAATCTATGCATTCCATTTCTGTACGACAGTCTTGTAATATATACCTAGGTATTACATAAAGTAGTACATACAGGCAATTCTTGATAACCTCTTACTCAACATATGATACTCAGTTTCTGATACATATCTTATTCCGTGTTCCTTGTTCTGGGTTATTTGAGACAGCGTCCTTTGTTTTTTTTTACGGTGTAATTATGTAATATGCCATAAACACATGGTCGTTAACATAAATTTGGGACAGCTAGCAGTCATTGATAAGTTTTTTAATATGACTCTTCAATATGCAATATAGATTTGGTTCTCCTTCTTCTTTATCGTGTGGTTAGTTCGTAACCTGGTGTCAGAGTTTTTAGGCCGCCCATGGGCCTCTGACTTGGCTTTACATGCCGTCAAGAAATATCTCTCAGGCATGCTGGTTTCCTCACGATGTTTTCCTTCACCAAAAAGCAAGTGATAATTATACTATACGCACATGAATCCGAAAAATCAGAGGTGCGTGCCTTGGGTTCGAACTCGAGACCTATGACTTGGCAGTCCGACGGTCACACCACTAGGCTATCACTGCTGCTGCTGCTGTTTGGTAATCACTTATTAGGTAATGCAATGGCTTACTGAATTAATGAGTAGTTAATTAAGAACTGCTGTAGTTAAGAACTTAATAAGGATTTAAATTCTTTCCATTGATTAAACGTGTATGTGCAATTAAGTCGTACATTGTAATGTTAATCGTAGCAATTTACTGTGATCGTATAAGGTTACCCGTCCCCCTGCCGAAGTATCCGTTTCATGATTAGCGTTAAACGTTATCGCCAGCAAAACTGTTAAAACGAACTGTACAATACTTTTTATCTTTGACGGCTTCGTGAAGGGTCCTTTACAACTTGTACATCTATACATATGGTCCAGCCATTTCGGAGTTTAGAAAAAAAATATCGCTATAGTAAAAAGCAAAATAACAGCTTTTTACTATAGCGTTTTTTTTTTATAGATTATGACGTTTTCGTGGGATATCTCTCGACCTCGACGCGGATGAAGCCACGGCAAACGCCAGTTACTTCTTATATTATCCCACGATCAATACCACCAATAAGTTAACAATACAATGAACTCCTAATTAAGAAACCCGCCGCTAAATTCGGTGTTTTATTACGACGGAATTAGGGGTGGCCCGATATCCGGAACTAGTGTCAGGTTACCAGCACGTGGGAGTTACGTAACACCCTGTATAAGCCGACAGGTGCCGAAGATTAGGTGCTAAGTTTGTCGCTACGTGAAAATATTAAAAAATATGGAAAGAAATATCGCCAGAGAAAATATAATGTAAACAAGGAAATGGAAAGGGCAAAAACCTGTTGCGTCTGATTAAAAAAAAACTGTAGGATCTGTAGAAAAACAAAAAGCAAGAGAAACTCAAAGAGGTTCACACTTTTCTTTCTATCTACAAAATAGTTTACAGCCTAAAAATAAAAACCTGTATCAAGAAACAATATTTCGCTGGTATTGCCTTTCAAAGTCAAAATACTAGATTTTACCTAGACCTACATGGGTACTTATAAAACATCGAGAAAAGGTTCACAGTTCGGGTTGGTCGTTTCCTATGGCAAGAAATTCCATCCTTTGCCAAGAATTTGGTCCTTGCTAATCATATCCGGTGAATTCATTATGAATGACACCATTGAATAATGTGTTTTATTTTTATCTAAGTACCTACTTGTCAAATATTTTTAACCGACTTCAAAAAGGAGGAGAGGTTCTCAATTCGTCGGAATCTTTATTTTTTATATAATATGTTCACCGATTACTCGAAGACGCCTAAACCGATTTGGAAAATTCTTTTTTTTTGTTTGAAAGAGTATTCTCCCAAGTTGGTCCCATAGAAATATTGTCATGATCTGATCATGGACAGCAAATCTGTCGAAATCGCCTCATCACATCACATAGTATGCTCTGAGGGGTATGCAGAAGTGTACAGTACTCCCAGATTTCGACAGTTAGGTATGTTAAGTTCACTTTGATTAGGGATAAGCTTATTACCATGAAATGTATTGTTAACAATGCAAAATAAATGCAAAGCAAATATTTGTTAGGAAATTACAACTAAAAATGGAAGAATAAAAAAAAAATTGAAAACCGACTTCAAACAAACAAAAGTCATCGACATCGGAAGCTAAAGTTATTTTTCACTGTTAACTTACAAAATATGTTAAATGCACTCACAAAGCATGCGTCGAACGTCTAGTACGTCGTAGTGACGTCTTCAGTGACGGTCACTACCAAACCTTTGATATCATGGCATTGAAGTCATGGGCTGCAATAAATAACGCTTTTAATTGGGACAATATTATCATCATGTGGTTATTTATACCTAACCTTTTCATAATTTACTTAACGTTAAGAATATTAATTAGTTATATTTCTTACTACTTAGGAATGTTAACAATGTCGGAGTCATCATCATCTGCCTTACCATTTCCCAAGTTAGTACTGGGTAATACGATTGGTATGACTGGTTGTCAGACTTTCGGGCCACTAAAGATCTAGAAATGACAGCCGAGACCAACGCTTAACGATTAACAATTTCAGAGTACGGAGTTTAAAATACCAGTATAATCTTTTTTTTTTTGCGGGATGGGAAATCATCAAATAACTCCTCCCGCTCTGATTGGAGTGGGAGGGAGTGTCAGACTTTTACTGACTAAAACCTATCCATGTTCCTTCTTTGCCCTTTGTGTTCCAGGGCCGCGGTATCTCTTTCGAACAGTCCCGCAGCCCCGGGACCAGTATAATCTTTACGCTATGCTGAGGATATTTTGGTTATTTTGCCGGTATATATGTGGCCTTGTAATAATAAGATAGGTGATTCATAAATATGGCGATTATTAAATAGTTTATGAGAGTATAACGACATTTTGAAATCGAACATTTTCAACGGATTATCTCTCAATTTATAATATCTTAATTTTTTGTAGCTTTGTTACGCCAACTTCTACGACATAAGAAGTCTTTTGATGTGATTTTTATTAATATTTTTTACCTAATACATATATAAACATAACGGATACATAAACAAACGAATAGATAACCTATAAGTATACAAATGCGTACATTATGTATTATTTATATTGCTTCTAGACGTTACCAAATTAAAATCATCTTTATCCTGTTCAAAATACTTGTAAAATCAAAGCAAAGGCATTATAAAGTAAGTCCACAGTGACTTGTTTTTGTTCCACGTGTAGTTCACCAACAATAAGTAGATAAAATTAGGTGGGTTGATAACAGGTTCCACGCATAGACATCTGACTGCAAACTACGAACGAAAGTTCTGTGTCAAAATGTGTTTCTATGTAGTCGATGGTGGGAAGATAACGTATGCTTTGCAAAGAACTACGTCTTTTAAGGGCCCAGTCCAGCAAAATTGACAGCCTGTCGAAATATTCGCGCAGGTCTACTAATTTTTATTTTTTTATTTTGCAATTATTTTTAGTGCAACATAATATATGTTATATGCTTAATAACTGCGAATTTTTTTGTTCATAAAACTGTCTTTTTCGAATGCCATTATTTTATACGGACAACAACGTAGAGCATCTTTAGAATCATATCAGATTATTTGAGTAGGGCAGGATGTCAAAGGAGAGCTTTCCCGAAAACACGATTTGTTTGTGTTTTTGCTGTGTATTAACTAGTTTTACACAGGCCGACTTAGGCCTTAACGGTGTTCGAAGCCAGCCAAAGACAAACTACATTTAAAAAGCCAACTAGTAAGTCCGAATCCTGACACTATGCTAGATTTCTATTAAAAACTTTGGTGTAAGTACTGAACTATGTTTTTTTTTCGTTTCTTCTGTTTCTCTTTCAAACCTATTCAGTTGTTCTCCTTCATTTGAGACTATATTTTCAGCATTCGAATCGTTCTCACACTCTTTAGTAGCCTTTTCGTTTTATTCAAATATATTCAACGTAAAGTTGCATAGATAGATATGAGTCTACAAAAATGATGACGAAATATAGTTTGATAAGATCTAAATAAAAATGGCTTCTTCGTCGTTTAATAAGTCTGACTAATATAGAAACTTGTAGCTAGCTAATAACAATATAATATAAGTATTTGATCTTTATAAAGTTGAAGGAATTCTCATTTGTTATTAAGATTGTCTGATGATACAGGATCTAGATATAGCTCATAGCAACAGAAAACTTGAAGTATCGACCTTTAAGGTGGGTCCATTTTCTTGTGCAATAGGAAGTAACCTATTGTACTAAATTGAAGGCGATCAATGGAGTAACAGAACAGAGAGTAGATCTACCTAGAGCCGACAGACTAAGTTATAGAGTATTGATGTACGTATTCATATAGCGAATAGATTTGGGTATGTATTTAGTTTAAGAATAGGAACCTACACTTATCCTACTTGCATAAAATCAGGGTTCGGTTCATTGAGAATTTAAAAAAACATAACAATTAATAAACTTCACGTGTATCCGAATGCGATTTACCGCTTCCGCGCGTATCCTTCGTTACATAATATTTTAGTACTTAACCAAATTAGCATTTGTTGGTCAAAAAAAATTAAGAGATCAAGTTTTCAATCAGCACTGATAAATTATCTGATAAATATCCGATTATTATCCGATAATTATCAGAATAATTATCAAAAAAATTTATTATGTTGATAATTTCCAATCCTACTCAAAAATAGATCCCAAAAACGCAAAAAAGCAAAATTTTTAATTACTACTCAAAGTTCAAGATGGATTTATAACCAATTTCTATTCATACTGAGGTTTTCATAGCAACGATTCCTGCGCATACGACATTCTTAAATAAAAATACATCAATTAAGTTGCTTATAAACCACATTCGTGCCTCCAACAAACAGCTGTTGCGACATCTTCACAACCTAACTGTTGATAGGTCAACAACTCGACGGCGAAGGGCACGAAAGCCCTTCTATACTAATCATGAACGTTTTTATCCAAAACGATGTCGCAACTCCTACAATACCGACTTCTAAATGTATGAGCCACTTAACTTAATAATGAGCCAGGAATCTTTACCTTAATTGGGATATTTAAATCAAATTAGAACAAAGTTCGAACTAAAAAAAACCGGTGCATTAGGAAACCAGTTCCAACTTTTTTATAAGCTCGTCTAAACCCACGGAATCGACGATACAGCCTTGGTAACATTTTTCTTGTAGGTATTGAGCATAGAGTCCGGTATTTTTTCTTTTCGCTTGAAACATTAATATTATAATCATGTCGTTTGAACGTAGAATGGAATTTTTGGTAGCCATCTTGCTAATGTTTTATAGATAAAATTATTGTTTTAGATATAAATTAACTTGTAAGTAATCGATTGGTTTTCCCGATTGTTGTGCTGATACTTGCACTAAAATGTACTAAAATCACAAATTAATAGTCTTTGGGTGGTACTAGATAAACATAGATACTATTGGTCTGTTAAAAAAACTAGCTACGACTCTACTCCATTCTCCAATTATAAAAAAAAGAATGGAGTTCAGACCAGATTTCTGACCTTTACAAATCTCTAAACTCTAAACCTCTATTTTAGAAGACTTTTATAGAATTTTTGGAAGCCCTTGTACCCTGTAAATATGCCTTAAAAACACAACATCTTATAAAACCATTACCTATGTTAATGCAGCCAAGTCTATTTAATTTTATTCCATGTGGAAATCAAGTTTAGCTTTCTGACGCCACACCCTATTGATATTCGTAGATTACGATATTTCCCCCATTTCCTTTATGTAAAAAATATACAGTAGAAGTTCTTTTACAGTATTATAACTACGAATTTTAGCCACTAATAAGAATTACCGACCTCCAACTGAAAGACAGTTTCAATTGAATGAACGCGGTATAGCCGAACACTTAAATTGACTGGCTAGCTGTATCTAGGCCTATAGTTACTCTATTAATGGACTTAGTAACTAGTTCTAGTTATCTCCAGCCTAGTAATTTATCTAATCAAAACACCACAACATCTGCTCTTAATTTTGTAAAATATTCTTATTTTAAAACGAGCGCCTTTGAGATTTGAACAAAGAACTTTCACGGGAACCCGGGAAAGTTTTTTTTTCTCTTTACAAGATTATGTTTTAGTAAAAATAATATATTTTCAAAACTAATTTACTTACAGGTGGCGTATTGTATGCAACACGCTGGTTGTCAACAGAAGATGTGATGAGGGGCTCATGCTCCTCATTCCCGGCCGTCATTTTTAATTTTGTTCCTTTGTCACAATTTCAATAAATTAAAAAAAAAACACTCTCATATTCACACAGATCACGGAAATTGTTACGTCACAATTTTTGGCGGGAGACAGTGAAGCGCGCTTGGGCAGGTTACGTAGTGGTGTGGCTGCGCCGCTTCGAACGAACACACTAAAGCTGGCTATTGACTAATCAATGTCTGACGGACATTAAACTATGTTTTGTCAGTCTATCTCGACCACTAAGCATTCTTGAATTTATACGAACACGTGCAATCTTATTAACTTAATGATAATTACCTGAGTTGGTTTAACGTTGACTGTAATTATGAATCGTTTTGAATACTAAGGCTTTCGTTTGTGGACTTTGTGGTGCAAGTAAATGAAATGAATAACGGTATGCAAAGAAAAATGATAAAGCGGATAACTACATAGCATCCAATGCACCAAGATAAAGACGTTATTTTTCTAATATAATGCTGGTTTTTTTTTCAGCATTGCTGTTGTGAATATAATTCTAGCTGCGAAGTTGATGAATAATGTTAGGTTTTCTTTCAGTTTTTGAATTTTCAGTTTTTACCTTTATTGCCAGTTTTTCCGATGCCAGTTAATCCGACCGAAGCGAGACTTCGATTTTCAAATAGAAAAACTATTTTTTTATTATAATCAAATTGTTAAAAGGAAGGCCCACAGGCTGATAAAAGAAAGCGTTGATTATTCGAATAAGTTTGAAAATCGAACTTAATTTGTTTTTGTTTTTAATTTACATTATTTTTCGTCAAGGTAGCCTCGGACCACTACACAGAGCGCGATCACAAATATTTAAAGATTTTCAAATATTTTAAATATTTCAAATTCTAATTTAAATATTGAAAGAAAGTAACGTTTTTAGTTCCACATTCATTGTTTCATTTTTGCTCGACAAAGCCGTATAGGCACCACCTACCTATTCCAAAACAAAATTTTTAAAACCGAATACTCATTTTGAAACATCTGAAAGAGTACCTAAAGAGAAACTCCTTGTTAAAATCACAGAGCAAAGTTGTGACCATCAAAACTCTAAAAATGTATGGTTAATCTGAAGCTAAATAAATACTGATTATATGTAACGTTTATAAATAAGGGATTAAGGGGTTAGTACCTCTTCCAAGGTTCCATTGTACGTAACTAGCACTGAGAGGTCGATCTCAAACATTTTGAATACATTTACGTTACGAATGACGCGCTCGCGCACCAAATCATTGTAGATATTTTTTCACAATGCCACGCACATGAATAAATCTTTAGTTTTTAATGCATTGTGAATCCCCCCCAAATGAGAGACAGAATTTATTACCATAGCATGACCTTTGGCAAAAATATATGCGAGCTTTCTAATTAGGCGAACTTTTCAGTCCAAAGGACTATGGGCATTTTTCTAAGAACTCTGGGCGTAAGACCAAAAGAATTGAAATAAATACAAATAGTAGCTTATTACGAGAACTTGTTTTTTATTTCTTAAAAATGCCTTGTATTGGCCCATAAAAACAATGTGATACATACACTTGTTTAATTCTCTAATACAATACTTATTTTACAATTACATCAATCTCTTATTTCAAACTAAAATATATTTAGGTTATTATGTAAATTATATACAAACTACAAATAGAACTAAAATAATGATAAAAAGGAGACTAAAAGTAAAAGTACCTTTATACATATAACGACGACAATGGTCATCTGGACACGTGTCCAGAAAACTGGCAGCATTGCCACGCTGAATGACAATGCTAATTCTTTGGCCAAAGAAAGAGCCAGCCCTTTGGTCAAGCGAGGTGTCTACTAGTCGGCGAGAGATTTCCTTAAAAAGGAGACTAGCACTCAGGCCCCGTGACCCGAGTGTTTCAACCCAAAACGGCTTAAAACTGTAGTTACCAGTAAGGTTTTTTTTTTACAATTTAATATTTTATGTAGCGTGTTTTTGGTGAAACGGAACGCAAAATCAAAACGCATCGTCGATAACGCCGGTAGTGACGTCAAATACTTTGTGCCAAAGAAACACTTATATTTGAAAAGAACCGTACTTAAAGTTTCACTAAGATTTTAATGCCGAATCGCCAACGCCAATCGCTTCCATATTTGGTAAATAATTAGTTCTCAATTGGTGCTAATTAGTGCTCGAACAACAAAATTGGTGCCTTAGTAGTTTTCGAGAAAATCGACTTTGAGGGTGCTCCGGCGGTAGTCACACTCCTTTCAGCAGGACCACCATGAGCACCGAAAAAGAGGGCATGCTGCAGCTATTCCAAGTATACAATTAATAATATTAATTAATTAATTATAATTAAAGCCCTTTTTTTTTTCGTATGGGAAATCATCAAATGACCCCCCCCGCTCTGGGCGGAGTGGAAGGGAGTGTCAGTCTTTTACTGACTAAAACCCATCCATGTTCCTTCTTTGCCCTTTGTGTTCCAGGGCCGCGGTATCTCTTTCGAACAGTCCCGCAGCTCCGGAAGGCATCGGCCCTTGCGGACCCCTTCCTGGTTGCTGACATCTCTTAGAGGCGCGCGTGGAAAACGAATGCGCCGTCGACACGGCCTGTCGTCACAAGACGGACGGACGGCGAGCTAGCCCATTACTCACCGCCCACAGGCCCGCGCCTAACGAGTCACCACGTGGCCACCGACGCCCAGGGCGTCTCCCGCGGCGGCTGGGACGTGAAGCTCTTTCCCTCTCACGTCCCGCCACCTCCTTCGCTAGCATGACTGCTTCGCTGAAGGAGGCGACGGCTTCCCATTCTCTCTCGCTCCGGACCATGGCTTGAACCAGGGCCAGACGCGAGAGGTTGTCGCCGCCAATCGCCGCTACGAGGACACGGCAGACCTCCACAGACCTCACCTAGGTATAGCCGGCTAGAACTAGGTTACTTCGGCTTACTTCGGCTTTTAGCCGTAACATATACACCAAAACCGCTGACATCATGAAGGCGGCATGTCAACTGGAACGCGTACGAAAGTTGCCGGGTTTTGGTGTGCACAGTCCATAATATATCGAACGCCTGCAACAACTACGATGTACCTTTTTAGGGGTCCGTAGTCAATAAGTAAAGGAACCCTTATAGTTCCGCCATGTCCGCCTGTCTGTCCGCAGCTTGGCTCAAAGACTCTTAGCACTATAAAGCTGTAATTTGGCATGAATATTCTAGATTAGTTACGCCGACAAAATGGTAAAATAAAATCTCGAAAAGTATTTTTTTTTGGTATCTCCTACACGTAAAGTAGGGATTTATTTTCTCACGTACCCCATAGTGTGGTATGTCGTTGGATAGGTCTTTAAAAAATATTGCGAGTCTTAATTTTTCAATTAAGGGATTCGTTTGTGAAATATTTAAAGTGCTACATGCCATGTGGAGCCCCACAATGCCCCCCAATCGCAAACATGTAGCGAGCCGGAAGGTTGAGTCACCTAGCATAGTGCCTATGTTAGGTGACGGTAGTGCCTGAAGCCAGAGGCCCGACTCCCACTCACCCACAGCCAGCAGGCGGGGACGCTCAGCAGTATTGGTAGACGTATTAATAAGTTTATTCCGTACCAACCTGCAGAGCGGCTCATCCCACTGTCTCTGGTAAAACGGGTTCTCGGGCCGATCTGTATCCGGGCAAACCACTTTCCAGGCGTCCTCTGCGTCGGTCAAGCACGGCACTTCCGAGTCAACCAGGGAGTGAGTTGAAATTTTCCTGGTTAGCTTTTCAGTGCTGTGGAATGTGGACAGTCAGTAACGCCGGTAAGCTTACACTAGAAATTTTGCGGAAAAAAATAATTAATTAATTTTTAACAAAATTAAAAAGAAAACTATCACATCTAAGTAGGCTTTACAAGTTTACGAGTAATAGTCGACCAACTTATAAAATGTCCTTGGATAACATATTTAATTTTCCTTAACATAATGTATGGGAGCATAGGTTTTTCAACTGCAATTGTAAGTTTGTTTTTTTATTATTACAATAAAAATCATCGTTCGGGGGCCAATCCGCAAATTTTGATGGGCAACTACGGAACCCTACATTGTGCGTGGCCCGACACGCACTTGGCCGGGTTTTTCCTTACCTTGTTCAAGGGATTCAGAGACGGCTTGATCATTCATACAAATTTCTAATTTCCTCAGCTAGTGGCAACCTGTAGGCCGCCAATCGCCAACGACTTTACGACCAACTTATTTTTTTAATTTGAAATAAAATAGGACCGAAACACATTTTGAAAAATATTGACGATGCGGGACCCACGTGGCAGAATATCCCCCACGCTATCTTCCCGAGATGAAGCGTTTGTCGCTGCAGTGCTCAGGAAGGTTATACATTGATTAGATTACATGAAATACCTGTGTCCAAAAACTGTCACCGTCGCGGCAACCTTATGCTCCGCGTATTTTTATTGTAAAATTCAGTTTATACCGAATTGAATCACCATACCCCGACACGGGAGTTTCATTGAGAACACTGAAGCCCCAACATCTTACACAGCTAAAGACACAGTACATAGCTAATCTTAAAACCAGCTCTTACAGCAGTTCCTTCACTGTTGAACATACGGCTTTCTAATCACACACTATTTATCTCGAACCCCTGCTATTCTCGTCCAGCTGAAACCCATGCGAAGATTTCTGCTACACCTAGCCTTGAACCCTGGGCGCTTGAAGCCTGTTTATGTACCACGCTAATGCAATTAAATGCGCTATTAAGAGCCTGTGACGCATCCTACGCAAACAAAAAGCCTTGATATGAAATTATAAAGGGTGTAAAAGTACCCTTAACGGAGCCGAAAGGCGCTTGTTCTCATCGTCATTGCGATAAGTCTTTTATTCCATACGTGGGAAACTTCTAGTTACGGAGACATTGGGTCAAAGTTCAAAATGTTCATAAGATTAAACAAAAACATTTTTGAAAGTGATAAATATCACTTAAAAGTCGTTTCCAGTAATGATTTTTGCGTAGAGTTACTTAGTTCGATGTACAGAATGCTTGATGGAAGGGTCCATTTACACCTTGTATGTGTATTCTATAAATAGGATATCGGAATCACTTTCGCTTGCAAGACCCGGATAGGCTTTTTGAGGGAAGCCAGAGACAATTAGTGTATTTTTTTCCAATTTTTTTAGCTCATCTCTATCTGCTAGGTACTTTGTTGATTGGTTTTGTAGGGCCTTTGTTGATTTGTTATCATAACCCTTCTTTTGGCTTTGCCGTAGTTGGGTAATAAAACAAGGCTACTCTCGCGCCTTCAAATGATGCTGGTGACATAGCCGCTGCTCTATACATTTCTAAAGAGACAGACAGATTCTTTACAGATATCTCTTCCTGGCAAAATTAATCAATGACGTTCCATCCATCTACAGAGAAATAAAATTTTAGCCCTAACCTAATCTAACACTACCTTTTATAGTGGGAAAGAGATACAAAGAGCTAAAGAGCTATATTATATATATCTCCACATTTCATGATTTCAATGGGATATGGGAAATGGCGCTGTTTCACACTAGTAGGACTCAGCGTGAACAAGATTCAGCGTGGTTCTTGATTGAAGTCAAGATTTCAGGGAAACATTCGCTTTGCCCTTAATCAAGGCAATGAAGTGGTTAGTAAAGTAGGCTAGCTTTGTTCGATTTTTTGGCATCATGTACTGTTAGATAAAATGCCAAAAAACCATAGGTAAACCTTATATTATTTACCTTTAATTAAGAAAGCGTGCGGTCAGTAGGTCGTCTTAGGGACTGGGCGTGTAAGATGCATGAACGTGGACGACGCAAAATGAATATGTAAGGATCGCAGCTGGTGGCGTTCTGTGGTTGAAGAAAAGAACGTGTTGCGCCGACCCCAAGTAACATGGGACAAGGGCCCTTATTTAGTGCCCATCTAGGCCTATGTGAAATAAAATATTTTGATTTTTGATTTTGGGCAGGAAGATTGATGAGTGCTTAGTGCTACAGTACCTACTGTAGGTACTACCCAATTCATATTTACCTAATCAACCAGATTTTCGTTTAGGTATAATATGTACGAACGGTTCGTTTCTATACCTGGCGGTATAGAAACGAACCGTTCAACGCGTTATTAGGAACTCACTGACGATTGCTCAGATTTCATGGAGAATTTTCAGCATTTGCTGAGGCCTAACCTAAGCAACCAAAAAATTCTAGTAATAATTAGGTGACTATTTTATAGGCAACAAAGGTTCCGACCTGTTCTGATTCGATATTTAGCCTAACTGAAGCAATGTAAAATTATTTTCAACTCCTTTGTCGTGTGGTAAGTGCTTAACCTGGTGTCAGAGTTTTTATGTCGCCAATGGGCCTATTTTCATAATAGCTGTATGATAAATTGGGTGGTAAATCATGTTTCCACACATTGAGTGATCTAAAATTAACTTTCTGTGTAGCTACTTTCAAAATGGCGGCGACATTTTAGTCTATAGGTTCGTGTAACGACGCCATTTTAGCTACGTATCACGCCATAAATTAGCTAATTATAGCAATTCAATCAAATAGTGTATTTTAGATTTTTATAGGATTTACACTTAGGTGTTTCAGGACAAACCCAAAAGACGAAAACATTAAAAAGTTTGATTGATTTTACGTAAAAAGTTACAAGTTGCCTGTATAGACCTTTTCTAGGCCGAGAGATACTGCTACTAATATTATGGTGTTTATTAACTATTTCAAAGAGGAAGATGCTCAAGTTCTTAAAGCAAGTTTTTCTTATTTCAACAAAGAAAACATCCCTTAATGTGATAAAAGTATACCATTTCATACAGCTTCTTAGCCATATTAATCTAGACAGCCCAAAATAGCACCATGTCGCAATAAAAAAAATAGCATTTTGTCTTGAAAAAACTTTCAGTTTTCGAATTATTTCATGATAATGGAGACAACTAAAATTAAAGAAAATTTATATAAACATACCTTGATTGAAAGGCACTAGTAATTCCACCTTTTTCGTATAAACATGCACAAACATGACTGTAACTAAACACCTTTCGAAGCGCACTGAATGGCGCGAAAAACGGTCACCGGTTTTCTACAGCCGCAGCAGATGAGATGACGCACAGACCCTCGAAGGCTGCACTACCACTGAATTCACGGATTCATCAGCTGTTTTTATATAAGAAAACTGAATTTGTTTACCAATATGTATTTTGTTTGGGGACACTCGGTGTTAATGGGCCGTCTTTGCGCTCATTAAGAAAAAAAATCTTGATAATGTACTTCTTCACGTCTATAAATAATATAATATGTCGAACTATGTGTGTAACTAACTAAAGGGTGTAAAAAGACCCTTAACGAAGCCGAAGGGTACTTGTTCTCCGCGTTATTGCGATCAATTTTTTGTTCTAGACCATACCTGGGAAACCTTCTAGTTACGGAGATATTGGGGGTCAAAGTTCCAACTTTTTCACAAGTTTTTTTTTAAATACATGTTTCTAATGATTTTTTTTTTACATTAAACACCTTCATGACCCCCGTATTATTCAATCCATCCATCAGCACGTTTTGAGCCCGTTACATTGAGTTTTACCGTAAAACGTAATTTTTCACCCCAAAAAAAAAGGCGTTTCCCAGCAATAATTTTTGCGTTAAGTTACTTAGTTTGATGTACAGAATGCTTGGTTGACGGCTTCGTGAAGGGTCTGTTTACACCCCGTATATAGTTACTTACGCATATTATTTATTCGCGTTGCGCAGAAGAGACAAGTCGAAGGACCTTGGTTTTCCTTCCAAATATAACTTGGTAGAAAGTGTAAGAGTGTGTGTGTAAAGGGTTAAAAAATAATACAAAGAAGTAAGCGTAATATAATAATTTTAATTTATTCTATAAAATGACATTTGAGATAGATGCAAATATTTTCAGTAAATTACTTTATACAATATTTAAACGAATCTATTACACATTCTCGTTAGTAGTATGATTACAAAATGACACATGACAAAGGAACTATTGAATGTAGACTTGAGATGTATCGTGATTCTTACTATAATAATGATTTAGGAATATGGCTAATTAATGTTTGTATTATTTAATATTAAACTCGATGACAATCCTCTAACACTTATTCCTTCAATAATATTTGGTGACAACTTACTGGTGATACCCGAGCTATTTCACTGCTTTAGTATCACAATAACCCAACTTCACATGTTCATTCATTTCAAACATTCACGTACTCTCCACACGCACTCGCAGACGTTCTTGACAATGTTCTCGTTATCACTCATAAATAAGACGACGGTAATATTTACATTGCACAAACGGAACTTGTGTAAATTAAAAAAAAAATCTAAGTATTGTGACGTTGCGCGATGTAAGACTGGGCTGTTTACATATGGCTGACAACTTTACAATAAGTCAACATTACCCAAACCTTAAGATAAATAGTAAATAGCACGTATTTATTTCATTTATAACTTGAGGATAAATTGTCTCAGCCAAGCATCTTTTAATTACAAATGTTTTTCTCTGACAAACACTTAAAAACTATAAAAATACAAAGTTTATCTAAACAAAAGTAACATCGATACATCAGAGCCGCTCCCCTCGCGCAACGCTACAGTTACAAACTAATTGATATTTAGCACTACATAGGAAGCAATATAACTTACACAGTATTCCATGAGCCGTACATAACACAGGCATATAAGTGCACATAACACAATACACTGAGTGACTTAAACGGAACAAAAATAATCCTTAATGAGTACATCTTAAGAGTTCTATTTCATTTGCATATTGTTTCAAGAAATAAAAACATTTTCGGTTACGGTTGTATATTTTTTTATCTCTGAAATGTACAAAAAATCTATTTATTTATAATTAATTTTCATTCGGAAAAATCTCTTTTATTTTTAATCAGCTGCGTTTACGATAAGTCTATTGTTCGTTAAGTCTAAATTCAATACAGATAGATATATTATGTATGACGTAGAGATGAGGACATAAAGCTATGTAAAACATCACATAGAATTAAGAACAAAACTAACTTTTAGTTCTTATTACTACGAGATTTTCATATATATTTCTTCCTATTCAATCTTGTCCGCAATTAATATGTAAATAATGCAACCTTTACGAGGTAACCAATATGCCCAATCATGCGTAAAGGAACTGGTCATGCACTTTCTAATGAGGGGACATCCAGTTGACCGGGCACGCATCACCTACCCTATATATCAAGACACATGTCACCAACTAGAATGTTGAATGAAGTCGAAACACATACCTTGTGTGGATAACCTTCACTACAAGCTTCTAGAAGACAAACAGACTAATTGTAGGGGGGTGACAAAAACATAAAAAGTTTTCAAGTTTTTGATTAATGCGTTTTTTGTAAAATAGTCTCCGCATCTTTGCCTCATCACGGGCTTCTATCATAGCCAAAGTCTAATAGCTATTGTTTGACTTTGGCTATGATAGAAGCCCGTGATGAGGCAAAGTCAAACATCAGCTATTTGACTTTGGCTTTGACTTTGACAATGGTATTGGAAAAACCTATCTTCATCACCAATATGTCCTCATCCCTAAATTTAAGTTATAATGATGACTTATTAAAGTTAACTGTGACTATTTTACCTAACAATCTGTCATATCAAATACGATTACTATACGTTTCATACACTCGTTATGGGAAGCTACGGTTTCTAACGGAAGTATTTATTTTAAGCAAGTATATGGCAATGAGAGGCTTATGGAACTATATTTTGTGAACTAGAAAACTGTATCAACGTTTTTGATTTCTTGTAGGGCCGCTACACAAATAATAAAAGAGCAACTAAATGAAATCAGCACGAATCAGTTTAAGTTCACCAACTCTCATTAGACCCGCGTGGTGGTCCCTCTCAGAGAGGAAGCCTATGTCCCAGGAGTGAGAACACTATAGGCTGATTATCCAGTTTAAATCTATAAGAAATACTGAACTTCCCATCAAAGGCTTGAAAAGGGAAGATAATCACATTGCTATTTTATTTGGAAGAGCCAGTGCGAATTGAATCCCTAAAATAATTTGCGTGTTTAATTGCCCATATTTAAGACAGAATGGTTGATTAATTTACCATTTGAGACTGTCCATATCCTGAGGTTTTTTGTCTAACGTGTCTCAGGCTTGATAGATATTTTTTTTTACAACTCAACAATACCCTATGCAATTTTGCCCTATACGTTGACACAGTTTTCCTGTCCAATTTTGCATATATTTTAATAATAACACATCGCGTCGTTGCATATCTAGCGATTAATATTAACTGAGCTTGAACTACATATGTACCATCTATGTATATAACTGTATATATCTATTGCTAACTAACATGAGAAGGCGATCAGTCTACTTTTCATTTATTGGCAGTGTAATATGGTTCATTTTGATAGGTACCGTTGCCATAAAAAAAAAAATAGTACAGAGTACAGATTCTCAAGTTCTAATTGTTTTTTGCCACTGGTAATTTTTTTTTCCTGGAATTTTCAAGGCAGTTATCTGTATTGAATTAAGTCTGACAACCCACACAGAGTTAAGCCATCTAGTATGTTAATTTAACTATTTCGGTCTACACATTTTTTTAAACATTTACATAAGTAAATTGACTTTTAAACAGTAACTTTATTTTTGGAATTCTCCGATGTTATAATTTTTGACGTGCATTAATGAATTATTGATGTCGCGTGAAGTCTCAAAAGAACCCTGACTTGCTTTTTGTCTGATTACCATCAAAATGACGTGGATTTTTACCTTCTATTAACATGTTTATTTTTGTATTTCCTGCAATCATGCTGTGTGTTAAGTCAATTTTAGAAGATCACTAATAGATTTTATACGTCGACCTTATATTAGGTTCCTATATCTGCAACGCAGTGACGTCAGTGATCAGTTGCATGCGTCATTCCGTTACGTTTAGAACAATTTCCGTATTTAAAAGTAAAAATGTTAAAAAGTCTATTTTTAGAAAAATCGTATTCAAATCAAATCGATTGGCGCCTACTTAATATGTATTTATAATAAATGTGAAAGACAGTTCCGCATAAACAGCTAAAAAGCTTAATTTCGCCGTGAAATAGTCTAAAATGAAGGAACTACAAATTAAAATCTTTACAGCATCCATTCATCTGTATTAGCGCCAATATTATTTGTATTTATAAGCACTGACACAGAAATCAATCGAATATCGCATAGCACAAGATATTTGATCGGAATAATTACAGTGACACTATCTATCTGTTGTGGTTACCGCAACCGAGCTACAACAAACTGGTTGTGGGAAACAGAAATTCTAATATCGATATACTTCCTTTGCGACCTAAGTTCTTTTAACCATTGGGTAAGGAAGGTATATTTATAATTTGGGTTGGTGACATGTTGTTTCACCCTGTATATTAAAAAGAAAAATAATATGTGCAGCAATTGGTGGTGTAGTAGAAAATAATAGAATCTTATGGTGAATTGGTTCTTCTGCATAGGAAACGACCAACCGGAACCGTGCACCTTTTTTTCGACGATTTATAAGTGTCCATCTAGGACTATGGGATTTTTTTTTTAAATATGCCACTCTGAAGAAATTAAATTCCATAATAACAAAGTAATTTTCTAACAATTAAAGAAAGTTTGTGGTGACCAGACATGATAATATTGACCCAATAACTCAAACCTTAGGATCGGTGTGTCAACCGCGGTATCCAGCTCAAGTTCCTGACTTCATGCGTCCCTTCAAATGAACTAGATTTTTCTAGATGGTAACACTGTGTTTGCAACGGTACCTTTAATTTTGGTGTTATCGACCTTAGACGGTCGAATGTTTTTGTCTACAGTATCAAATTTCCAGGTCCTACAAATAAAGAAGTACAATTTGTTTATAAGTTTGTTTGTAGGGGGTAATCTTCAGAACTGCTGATCCGATTCCAAAAATTATTTCACTAACGGGCAGCTACATTATCCCTGAGTGTCATAGGCTACATTTAAAACTTTCCCGTGGGTCAGTTTCCGTGCATAACGAAAGCGAACCCGCGAGAAAAAGTTAGTTAAAAATATTTTAGTCGCACTCAAAATCAAGATAGTCTAAGTATTACAGTAGACATGTAGTGACCGCTACTGCCACCCATTTTGAGATAATTAATAAATCAAATCAAATGGTCAAGAAGATTTAATACAAATTGACAACTTAACCACATTTTTATTACATAATTGGATGTTTGAACAAACCTGTCTAATAAGAAAAACTGTGACAAAAACACTTGATCGCACGAAGGTATTAATTTCTTGGCTATCTATCATAATCTATTGCATGGCTTAATTTGTGATATGTCTAATATTATTCGTGTTAAGGCAAAGTTACTAGATCTGTCTTTTGTGGCTTTAAGAAAACGAATTTTATCGGAAATAGTAGTTTTTTAATAGTATTTGAAACTAAGCATGCTTAAATGTTTATTCTATATCTGCCAAATTAATGTTTGATCCACATACGCGTTTAAATATGTCCAATTTTTTTTTCCATAGTAATTCAGTCATCATCTGCCTAGCCTTTTACCAACTATATTGGGGTCGGCTTCCAGTCTAACCGGATGCAGCTGAATACCAGTATTTTACATGGAGCGACTGCCTTCCTGACCTCCACAACCCAGTTAGTACTGGGTAATACGATACCCCTTGGTAAGACTGGTTGTCAGACTTTTGGGCCACCTGTAACGACTGTCAAAGATCTACAAATGACAGCCGGGATCGACGGCTTAACGCTTTCGAAAAATTAATATCAAAAGATATAAGGTGTAAGGGACACTAAAACTGTTACCACGTATTCAGTACATCATTCTGAACCTCGGCCAAAGAAATTTTTCACCGTTTATAAAAAAAAAACCAGCTGTTCGATACATTTTGACCGTGTAGGTATTGCAGTTTTGTAAGCTATTTTTTTTTTAATAACCGATGAAAAATTTCTGTGTCTGAGGTTCAGAATGATGTACTGAATACGTGGTAACCGTTTTAGGGTCGGTGTCCCTTTCACCCTGTATAAGGTCAAATGAGACAGGCTAGCGAAACCCCGACAAACGTGGTGGAGACCATATCTGAACACGATAAAACAAAAAATAAATGATATGATTATTTTTGTTTCGGTCATCAATTTATATTTTTGTCGAGTTTCGTTGTCTAATTAAATATAACTGCGTTAACCGGATAACTAAACAGTGAGCCATTATTTCAAATTCCAGCGTTTTCTTATGACACGAAATGTTTTATTTTATTTTATGGAAAGACTGAATGCACCAATGGTTTGGGGAGAGCCATAATATAATCCTTGCTCCGCAACCTATTATTTATAAATGGTAGACTAATAAATGACTTATCTGTAGACTAACCGTTAAAACTATGTGTAATCGAAGATAACTGACATTAACTGTATGACAGTAACTAAACAACATTGAATATTCGCGTATGATAGTATATTTTATGGATATCATCATGCTGCATGGATATTTAGACCCTCGAATGACGGTGACAAACGCAGTCAAGATGACGGAGTAAGTTCCAAAGTTGACCACGAGCCAAAATATCCTTGTGCAGTTATATCTTCATCATATTGAAGAGACAATTACTCCGTCAACATCGTTTAGGTTTACAAAATACTTTGACTGCCTATCACAGTCTGTCTTTTTGGAAACTATCAACATCTGCCAAGCTCTTTCCCAACCAAGTATTTTACCGACTACCTATCTGACCAAAACACCCCCTCCCCCCCTAACTCCGAAAATACAGGGAGGAAAATTTTGAAAAAAATACAAAATAGTTCTTTGCCTATGAAAACCTATAAGAAATCTATGAACGTACGGAACCCTCTCCACGCGAGTCGACCTTGTCCGGTTTTTTAAAGAATTTTTGTTGCATCCCTGCGTTTACATACAAACCAATGGCATTATTTTTAAGTTTAAAAATAGAAACTACCTAAGCGAATATTCAATGCATATCACCTTCATATTAGCAATGCAATCTAGAACTTGACCTAGCCAAAGTTACAATTGTATAATAATTAATAATATTACGAGATCGGCGCAAAATACTTTGCATTAACGATATAATTTGACAGTAACATTATCAAGTAATGACCGGCCATTGTCTAAATTGCAGTGTGACTAATTTGAGAGCTATGTGTACTTGAATTCAGAATCTTAGATCCCTTACACTGATTTGCAGTTACTCAACTATCAACTTTAGCTTAACGTAGTCTAAGTCGATTTTTGAGTGACTGTTTGTTTTTAAAAGATCTTTAATGAATTTTAGATGTGCCGGAATTTGAACTTTCTCGTATGATGCATTGAGTGTATTGTACAAAACCATATCTAAGATTCTGATTTCAAGTTTGGGTTATGAATTACTCGTACATTGGGCGATATAACACTATACAGTTTCACCTAAATCGTTCACAACTGTCGTGTAGCAACAACTTAACTCTAAACTTTAATGATAAGGCATTTTTATTATAATAAAATTCATATCAATCGACTTTAGGTCGTGTATATTTTCACTAGAGTGTTTCAACGAGTGCAAGTTTTTATTTTCTATGGTTATTATAAGCTACGGTAATTTCACGTATTTTTTGCTGGGCAAAGTTGACCGTCATTGCCAAAATTGCCCGGGCGTTTTCGACGATTCAAATTTATATTTGTTCCGTAAAATTACTAGCATTTTTCGATACTTCGTTTTCAAAATGGGTCAAATAAATCGTTTTCGATTAATACACGACAGCTTGAGGTAGCGCGAAGTTATACAAAAACTTAAAAGCAAGTGTTTATTTTGATTACGAACATATGACAATATAATACTGCTAAGCCTATAAATTTAAATTATATCCCAGTAGCGACAAGACTCATTTTCGAATAAATCGGATCGTAATTTTGATAATCGAATATATAAATCGATGAAAGAATGTCGTCGCTGTAACATCGCGAGGACTCGAAATAAACGTGCAAAAATTATGTTTTCACTAATTACAACTACGCTTAAAAATGAGAGCAATTCGCCTAATATTATGTAAGGAGGTTCACTTTTAAAATGCACGATATTTTACCCTAAAACCGTTTGACGCAACGCTAAATGAAATGAGCCGGTGAGCCCTATTTTTGTTACTGGTATTATTATACCTCATCCTCCCTTATTTCTCTTCCAAAGAAGCGTTATATCCTCGTGCATTATAAGAGTGTCTATCACTATATTCATCAGGTTTCAGGAGTGCGGCGGCCGTCCTCATCATCTCTATCTCCCCTCAACGATCACCCTCATTACCATTAACTAGTATACGCAATCCTTAATCTAAAGAGTAAAATTAAAATTTTGATCCGAACTCTAACACCTAACAAAACTAAATACAAATCCATACAATTTTAACAACTATACCGTATATTTTAAATAGATAGGTAAAACCCGTCTTTTTATCCTCTTGAAGGAATTATCATGCTAGTCCAAACAAGAATTATTTATAATAAAAATCATGACTGCCAAATAAGGCAGATATTTGCATCTACCAAATTGCTTTACTATTCAAATAATAAGTTATTATAAAGTTTAGACTTATAAAGACTTAATTTATCAAACATAATCAGTTGTTTGATAAATAAGTGATCAGTGACGACTATAACTAACCTCAAGTCCGAACTAAACATCTTATAAGCAAGTCCTTCAACTAAATGCGCACACGCAGCGCGATATCACAGCCAAATCTGCCGCCGCACGCCTTACTACCGTCCGAAGGCCCTAGACGTGACGTCACTAAAAACTGCAACAATTTTGACATTTCGAAAATCCATCAATTTTTTATTAAAAAATCGTGGGTAATGATCATCATTAAAAAACTATAAGTGGTTGTTATATTTCTTCACTAATCCGAACTAATGCGCGACATCGGAATGTCTGGGCCGCAACTAAACGACATTAAAATGATACATTTTAGAAGTTTATAATTTTTTTCTATGATACTAATTTAAATCGTGAATTTTCTACACTTAGAGCGCTGAGGTCGAATAAATCGAGACAAAATGTTCAATGTACTACAACATCATGATAATGTTTGATTGGTCGACATTAAATTAGTGCCTTTTCACATCAATACAAGATCAAATAAATTACCTAGAGAAACTTAACAGGTATGATAAGTATCGATATCTAAACACAATAATTTGATCTTGTATAGTTGCATATAAGTTTACAAACTTCAGGTAAGTAACAAGGGCGATCTTATGTGGCTTTAACAATGGTAGGCTTCATCTTGACACTACAACATAGCGTCTTATTTCGTAAGTATATTAACTAATGTCCAACATAGTATCTTGCGTCATTGCACACAACTTTTCATTACATTTTTCAGTCTTGAACAACCTCATCCCGTTCACAAGTTTTAAGAGAATTTAGTTATAATATAACAAATGTTCGAAAATACTTAAATTTTCTGCAATAACCTTTTCTCAATACAATCCATGCCTTTGTTTTGAATTAAAACAATATGGCGACGAATAATGTTACAATATACACAAGACTGACTTCTTTAACAGGATTAATTTACTAGATAAATATAATAAACAACTGTCCTTCTTTATCTTTACTAAATTTAAATTCTGTGACATGAATTGTATTTTGAGCCGGACTCTCCTAAGTTCTCGATATAAAACACAATTGTTTATTCCTAGTAACTTTTTAACTAGATATAGAGCAGACATATTTCCGTCACACATTCCAAATTCGTCTTACAACCGTTTTACTTGTTATACAAAATTCCGGTCTAGCGATCTAATTAATTTGAAATGTTCTCACTTATCTGGGTAAAATATCAAGTACCTAGCTCTATCCTTGCATAAATATGTAACTTTAATCTATGTGAACGGGATTAATCCGTTAGTTTATGTTCATTCAAGTAAAAATGCAGTGGGGGCGAGTGATGACCACTATCTTTGAACGAACGAAAAGATTTGTCTACAGTCTCGACTTTAAACACTGTATAGTTCTGACCAAACTTTATGACGGCTCGGAAGTTAGCTACGAGTGACGGTCTGCGCAGGTATAACGGTTCAAACTTATGGCGGCGCGGAATATCTAACGTAAAGCTGCGCAGAACACCATTTTCCGCATTATCTTGACTGTTTAATGCGCAGACCGCCACTCGGAGCTAACTTCCGAGCCGTCACAAAGTTTGAACAGAACTATAAATGCTCGTATCAGAACTTCCATGGATATTCTGTTATGTCAGTTGTCCATTAATATAATTAATTTCTATCGTTCCGTCACAACAATGTTCGCAATAATTGACCAACATTTTATTTGCCACAGCGCTGTAAAATGATTCCGCTAATTACATAATCTAATTCATCGCTAAATTATCTACTATTGTTTCTTGGTGTAAAAGTTGTACAACAATTTCAAATATTACTTCATTTATAAGGCATGACTAATTCTCGTCTAACTGCTATAGTAATTAAAAAACTGTTGCATTTTAGTTATTACACATTTAAAATTGATAGCACAATCTGTCCATTAAAAACCTCGAAAAATGTATACTAATGAACGGTAAATATGAACTGATTAAAATGCCAAAATGATTAGTTTTCAATTACCTCGTATTTCATCGCAGTTTTTATGATGAAGCAATTATAAGCATTGCAACTTATATCCAATGTAAACTGGACCTTATTAGATGTTAATACCGCTTAATATTAATCAGCGACATATTTCCTTCACACATTTTTACCACTTTTTTAAATAATTTCACCGTATTTTATATACAATTAGGCGAGTAGTAACTTTACATGTACGGTGGAACAATTATGTGTGGTAAAAGTGTGTGTTATATACTTAAAACCTCTTTTTCCCGGTAGGTCGGCCATGTTTGTTAGAGTGTGGGGTGTGGTGGCGGGAGCCGTCGGCTCGCGGGTCACTGTCAGTTGTTCTTGTCGATGTTGTGGATGGCCCAGTTGAACGATGTCGTCCATCTGTTCTTCATTGCCTCGTTAAACTTCTGTCTGAAGTGCTCCATTGCTTTTTCCTCTGATAGGTCCATTACCTGATGAGATGTTCAGATTAGTAACATAAGCCGAAGCAGAGTTCATTGATTGAGGGATGTAAGGGCACTCAACATTTATACAAATAGGTATTGAAGTGTCAGTTTGTAATTTCAAAACAACAGCTTTTACTGAATGCATACAAAAGAATATACGGACGGTCGGACAAAAACATTTTTATAAATTTTTGTCGGTATGTTTGTTCGGCTAATCTCCGAAATGGCTGGACCGATTTTGGCGGGGCTCTTACTGGCAGATAGCTGATGTTATAAGGAGTAACTTAGACTACTTTTATTTCAGAAAAATATTAGGTTCCGTGTAAAATATTAAAACCCATGAATTGTTAACAAAATCGAATTCAAACAGGTGGTAATATTTTTATATTAGGCAACAGCTAGTTTCATATTATTGTATAAATATTATCTAGGAAGCTTTTAAGGCACTTGCCGTCGTCTTGGATATGAATCAACTCGTCACATTAATCAACTTTTCCTATGAAACTTATATCCGATTCGTGTATTTGGGGAATACGGGCAGAATATAATAAAATACTCACCAAAGTCTCACGTAGATATTGCAGGTCCTTCTCCGAGCTCAGCTCGGGCAGACCCGTCGAGATCATCATTGAGAATAGTGATAGAATTAGGTGCCCGTGCTTACGGAGGATTTTGAACGCCTGTGAAAAATACGCATGGTTAATTATTTATTGCAAAACTGGCAAAGATGGGTTGTTGTAATTACTTATAATAAGGGAGGAATGGAATATGATAAAAAAAAAAATTAAGGTCTATTTGGCAATTGTAACAACGGTAGCTCAGCGTCCTTAGGCCGAGATCTAGAAACGTTACTTAGCTCTTGCTTTGAATTAGACATGTTCCCGTTCCTATCTTGCACTGGTAAGGTAGTTTTAGAGTTGTACAACAGTGACCTGGAATAATGCCTAAGCATGTGCTAAGTAACGTTTGTAGACGTCGGCCTACATCTAGGTATCATTCATTAAGATCTGTTATTGATATCAACCCATCTCAAAATGTTTACTGTACTAGCTTATTTTAATTTGATCTGTGCTCATAAATCTTCTTTAAACAATTTATCCTGTATCGTGGGTGCGTGTACAAACATTTGAACTCACGTACACAAACAGCTAGACTTGGACCAACTACCTGTAGGCCATTCAAATATTTGTTCTGTGCGGGGATCGAACCCGCGACACGCAGCGCAGCAGCCAGTTGCTCACCACTGTGCCGTCAATATTGACCAAGCTCACACAACTTGGGGAGCAAAACAGTAACTCAACCATAACATTTCACTCACCGTCTCACAATGCTCCCTAAATATCTTGAAGTCTATGGGCAGGTTGTCGCCCGAGCCCTTCTGGCCCTTGTTGATGACGTGTATGAAGTCGTGCGTCAACACGAACGGCGCCCGCTCTCGCTTGAAGCCGTACCACTGTTTGAAGTGGCCGAGGAAGTGACCGAAGTCTATGTGGAATAGCTATAAGGAGATAAAGATGTTGGTAAGGATGGTGAATAGCTTGGCTTGTATTTTATGCTCAGTATGTTCGCTTGAAGAAACATGAGTGACAGGGGTGTTATTATATGGTTGCCTTGTTGGGTAGCATCTGCTGATTGGAATTTAGGGTAGATAACTCAGTAGTGTTATGGCATTATGCTGAGTAGTAAACTGCTTGTGGCAGTCACGTCTTGCAAGCTGTCAACTTTTGTTCAGTCTTGTATTTATAAATATATGTTATACGTTCTATGTTTCCATTTTTTGTTACATTTTGTATGCGTCATGCCCCTGCGACAAATAAATATTTTTTTCTTTATTTTTCTTTATTTATAGGAAATTTTTGTAGCCGCTCTAAGTTTGGGCCTCTTATTGATTGGTTTATTTGACATTAATTTAAAGTACGGGTAATATATGCTAACTTCAGACACAAGGCCTTCTCTACCAGTCAATCTTAGGGCATGCGCAGACGAGGGACTTTTGTTCTTAAATCTCATTGTCAACGACTAAAGTCCCTCGTCTGCGCAGGCCCATTGAGTTACATAATGATAGGGTACAAATTTTATTCTTCCAGGTTAATTATAAAAGCTCACTCCTTGTTATGGCCTGGAAAAATGTGGGTGTATTATTGACTTATCGCTTGTGCAATTACGAATCCTCAGGTTCTTTGGACATGTTACCCGCAAAAATGATTAGAAGGAGCGTTTGGTGATTCAGGGTAGAGTCATAGGCAAGGGAACACGAGGTCGATTACCAATCCGATGGACAGACTCCATCAAATCTGCCATCAAGATACCTGTATGTATTCGCCATGCGGCCAATAGAAACCGGTGGAAAACGACAGTTGTGGGCGACCCCTCGTAACCACGACAACTCTGTCAACAGTGAACAACAAAGAAGAGAGATTATAGGACTATCTCACCTGGCCACTAGTCTTGACCATGATGTTGTCCGGATGCCTGTCCGCGATGCCTAGCACGTAGGTCGCGACGCAGTAGCCGGCGCAACTCATTGTGAACTCATCCACTGCCTTGTTGAAGGCTGACTCGTTGTTCTCTGTGTTTCTTCGTAGCCATTCTGTGATTGGGAATAAAGTATTTATTCAAGTTGAAGTTTTAAACAAATACACGTAGAATAAATAGCTCGTTTTCGACAAGGACGATATAATTTAAAAAAAAATGATTTTGTCGATGTTGTTTGTAGTAGAATATAAAATTAACGAAAGTAAGTATTAAATTAAATAAAGAAATACGTAAAAAAACCTTTCATCTTTTCATAAAAAAAGATGAAAGTATTTTTAATCCTAGGTAAAAAAAAAAAAAGTTATGTCATTATTGACGCAAACAAGCGAAATGTGTTTTCGTAAAGCAGCCTGCTTTGGGACTGTTCGAAAGAGATACCGCGGCCCTGGAACACAAAGGGCAAAGAAGGAACATGGACGGGTTTTAGTCTGACACTCCTTTCCACTCCGCCCAGAGCGGGGTCATTTGATGATTTTCCATCCGAAAAAAAGGGGTTAATGTTCCTCGATTCAGTGTTTCAGGCAGTACTTTGCGATAGCCAAGAAACTGTTTTTACAAGACTCATAATATACTAATACTCATTCCACTGTAAGAAAAACGTGCATATAAAACCGATGACTGTTTTTTAAGTCCCTATAAAAACCAAGTAGAAAACAAACAAAAATATTCAAAATAAATAAAAAAAAGCAAGGAACTAATACAATACTCACGTAATAACGTAGACTTATAGATAGTGGAGGCGGCGTTGAAGAGCGCGCTCTGCTTCTGTATGTAGGCCACCGTCTGCGCGTCCTCTACCACCTCGATCATACCCACGGCGTACTCCATCGAGATGCAGTTGTACGGGTTCATTCTGCAGGTAAAATAGCAGGAAATAAATAAATGTTTGCTTTGGATAATATTTTTAGTTAGTAACAGATCTCTTGTCATGGTCACAAATACAAATTGCTCAAAAAGCCGCTAAACTACAGTGGGATGGGCTGGCTATGTCTACCACGTGCCCGACGAGCTGTGGGCCAAAATAACCACGATGTGGAGCCCTGACACAGCCAGAAGGCGATGCGGTATGCGGCGGGGAAGAGCTGGAAAAAACCAACGATCAGTGGTCCATTGGCCCTGGATCGGAGATTTGGAAGTCATGGGGAGAGAGAGGCCTGTGCCCAGCAGTGGGACAGGCGAACAGTATCAGTAACAGATCTCTACTAAAGTATTATTATCCATACTGATGTCATAAATGTGCAAGTAACACAATCTGTCTGTTATTGTTCATACCATTTGGCGCGAGGAAAGAACATGATCTAGGTTTTATAAATATTCACCGTATTGTGTATCTTGGTGTTTTCTAATCAAAATACGTCACAATTAAATAGAACAAAATATTGCACTTTGTTAACGGGTTAACTAACAACATAATGAATTATGTAAAAGAAAAGAGCTCGGCCTTTTCGAGGATCGACTGTCGAAAGCATTTCGAAAACAGCTTTTGGAGTGGTTGCGGATGCCATTGGACTAATGTCGACGGCACGGTTGGCGCAGTGGTTGGACGATTGACTGTTGCGCTGCGTGTCGCGGGTTCGTCCCCGCACGGAGCAAATATTTGTACTGCTTACACATAGTTGTTCCGGATCTGACTGTTTGTGTATGTGAGTTTAAATTTTTGTAAACGCACCCACGATACAGGAGAAATTCCTAGAGTGGAAAAATAAATGCTGTACCTTACCTAAAATCATATCCATGGTTCTTCCACAGCCTGTCCATGATACGTAACATCTGCAGCGTGAACATGTCCTGTCGCAGATCGTCGCCGATCTTCAGTATGATGCTAATGTCGGCCCCTGAAGGGTCTGCGTTCTCGAAGCGAAGCTGTAGAGGCCGCATCTTGCTGTCCATGACTCGGCAGTCGTCCGGCCTAAGATATGAAACTTTAGTAAGAATAAGGTATTGGAAGGGATGCAGGTGAGTAAAGCGGTTTTTTTTGTTACATTTAATAGCTGTGTAAAGTGGAAGGGAATCGACTGTCTTGGTATGGGCATGTGATGAGGAGGGATGAATCGCATGTGACTAAAAGATTCTATCATCTGCCTAGCCTTCTCCCAACTATGTCGGGATCGGCTTCCAGTCTAACCGGATGCAACTAAATACCAGTATTTTACATGGAGCGACTGCCTATCTGACCTCCAGAGCCCAGTTAGTACTGGGTAATACGATACCCCTTGGTAAGACTGATTGTCAGACTTTCAGGCCACTGACTACATGTAATGACTGGCATAGATGTACAAATGACAGCCGGGACTAAAGGCTTAACGTGCTTTCCGAGGCACGGAGGAAACTCGGTATGTAATGGGCGGTCACCCATCCACGGACCAACCTAGGCAAGCGTGGCTTAACCTTAAGATGGCCCCGAGCGGCTTTTATTATTTAGCCACGAGCTCCTGACTAAGACTAATTAATATAAGTGTTAATGGATCGAGAGGGAGAGTAAGACCACAGAAAAGATAGATGGATGGTTTGAGGAATGATATGAAGGAAAAAGGAGTAAATAATAGCTTGACGACTGACAGGGGAGAATGGAAGAAAAAAAAAACTTTTTTGCAAAAAATAAAACCGACTTCAACACTAAAAAGTGAAAAATAAATTTAGCTTCAGAAGTCGGTGACTTTTGTTTGTTTGATTTAGTTTTTTAGTTGTAATATCCTATACAAATATTTCGTATGCATTTATTTTACATTGTACAATACAATAAATTTCATGGTTTATCCCCAATCAAATGGAACTCAATATAACTAACTGTCGAAATCTGGATGTACTGTACACATCTGCATACCGCCTCAGAGCATACAGGCGTGATGTTATGTTATGATGTGTGATATGTAAGCAATAAACATCCAAGCGATTGCAGCAGTCACGACAGATTTGCTATCTATTATTGAAGAGTTCCGTTCGATATCTCCGAAGTCCATGATTAGATCATGACAATATTTCTATTGGACCAACTTGGGAGTATACTCTTTCAAACAAAAAAGAATTTTCCAAATCGGTTCAGGCGTCTTCGAGTTAACGGTGAACATACATACATACATTAAAAAAAAAGATTCCGACGAATTGATAACCTCTCCTCCTTTTTTGAAGTCGGTTAAAAAAGTGTTGCGCCGACCCCAACTAACATGGGACAAGGACAGGAAGATGATGATGAGCTGTGTAGTGTGTAATGTAAGTCGATGGTTAGTGTTGTTGACATTGTTTTTTAAGAAGATACATCACTGTTTTGCCAATTTGTTTTCTTTGTTTCTGACATTGAGTTTAGTATAATTATACAGTTTAAAATAAGCTTTTAAGATGTCTAAATAATGATGACAAAAGTTTCAGTGCATCGATAACCAAAGAAAACCAACTTGTTTTGACGCAAACTAACTGAGCAAGCAGTGGCGAAGCATTCACATGAAACCTATTGAAATCTCCATTATGTCTTTTTTAATTGAAATCTTTCATATTTTAGGCGAATGTTTCACCAGTGCGAACACAGAGTAATATTACAGTCTATAATTCACTTGACTCTGAAACTTCTAAACAAAAAAGTTTCTTCCCAGCATAACTTCAGTGCCAGCTATGTATATCATTTCTACTTACTTGATCCTCTTGCACACAAAGCTAGGATTTAGCGGCGACACAAAGTCACACAGTGTCTCCACACAGTGCTGCTCCTGCAGATGCTGGATGAGCGCGGCGCGGGCTTGCTTGATCTCCTTCTTCTTGCGCACGCACTGACTCGCCCCTAGCACAGCCAAGAGTATGCTCAGACAACTGTATTACAGGTTGATTTATGGAAACGATCACGAGGTGAGTGATGGAAATTTTCAGTTTATGCGCTCTGTAGTTTCTGGCTACCCCCAAGAGAAAAAGGCGTGAGTATAGTGTATGTGTCGAGATACTTATCAGCGCCGTAATCCACTGAGCGAAATTGAAACAGTCACGATTATCCGAAGTTAGAAAGTAATTAAGAACGTTCATCCAACAAGTTGGCAACGTCGCAAATACCTGTCAAATATTTACCTGTTTTAATTAATTTGGCAATATTAATGTATGGAAATAAAAAATATGGCTAACTAGTGAACTAGAATGTTAGAGATTAATTGCAATTAAAACACTGAATTTGATGTTGCAGGTGTAAAGAAGGCATTTGGAAAGTTTCCTAAAACGAAATATTTGGTGTCGATATTAATTATTGAATTTCATAATCAATATTTTAGTTCACTAGTTAGCCATATTTCTTATTTCCATTCAGTATTATTGCCAAATTAATCAAAACAGCGAAATATTTGAAAGCAGCTATTTGTGACGTTGCCCACTTTCTGTATAAACACTCTTAAGAAGAGATAGTAGTATTGGTTTTTTATTTTATATTTTCCTCAGGTAGAGCAACATTCTTTCAGTTGTGAACTTGAATTTTTAGATAAGATTAAAATTGATAATATTACTCGACACAGTTCCAACATATTACGCGACAGCCAAGAGCGCTTGCTATTATATTATTGGATCCGTTTTTCAAGTTATTTATGGTTTTACTGATTGTGTGTGTATCCAGCGGAAGATACTACCAAGTTCACTGACGATCTACCACTTTCACCCTTATGCTCTAAGTTATAAGATTAAAAATTGGTCGACCGTTAGTCATCATCTGACTAGCCTTTTCCCAACTATGTTGAGGTCGGCTTCTAGTCGACGCGGATGCAGCTGAATACCAGTATTTTACATGGAGCAACTGCCTATCTGACCTCCACAGCCCAGTTTAAACTGGGTAATACGATACCCCTTGGTAAGACTGGTTGTCAGACTTTCGGGCCACTGACTATCTGTAACGACTGTCAAAGAAACAAAAAACAGTCGGGACCAAAGGCTTAACGTGCTTTCCGAGGCACGGTGTAAGCTTGTTCGACCGTTAGTGAACTCGGTATTACATTTATCGCAACTTGTATCGTAATGCGAAGGAGACATGTTTTCACAAAGCTTTTCAAGCTCCCAGCTTTTTTTCAAGTTCCCAGCTCAATGACCCAGTTCACACAAAAAGACAGGCAATACAAAGTATGCTTACATTTAAGTTTGTCGAGACAAGTGATCTGCCGCGTGAGACTGTTGATGTGGTCCTGACAGCCGCGGCAGTACGCCTCCAGCAGCAGCCCGAACCGCACCGCGACAGCCGGCACGTGCATCTCCGACCTGAGGGTACCGATGGGGATGTTACACAAATGTATGTAGAAACATTTTTTTAAACGGCTAACAGCTGATAGGTCATCAAGCGCGCGCGTGCGAATTTCATACGGCTGTTGTGTTATTGTGATAAAGTCTGTGTATAAAAAAATATTTCTTAGAGAAAGTTGTTTGTTATTATGACTACAATCACGTGTTTAAGTATCGGTCACTAATTACCAGTCACCCTATACATATGTGGACTCCATTGACGGTATTTGGAAACTCATTCAGTCCGCTGTGCTGGGTGCCTAACTCCGACCAGAAGCACAGAGGCTTCGACCTCGCCGTTCCTAGGATTGTGTAGTTTATTACGTACGGAGATTATTAAAACGAGCATGATATCAATGACATTGACAGCGCCTTTATTTCGTATCAGTAAAGGTGGTTTTCGCAGTTCTAGTAATGTGAAGTGCGGTTGACCAAATGTTACGAATTAATAGTAACATAGTACTTAAAATTCATAAAAAATATTTAGCAACTACGATCAGGACACACGGTCGTTGACCCTGAGATCAGCTGTAGTAATTCCATTTTTTGCATGTAGAAAATCTATCTTGATGATTAATTGTTTAATCCGATTGAGGCAGGCTCGAAAAGGAGGCTAGTGTTTTTAGTTACGATAATGTCGATTTCACGTTTTGTTTTTCATGTTCTTAATTAATTAATATAAAGCTGCATATTGCATAAAGCTTAGAGTAGTAATCAATCTGATCTAACCTTAAATGCCAAAAGAGGTAGTGTCCGATGGTCATGTTCTTGAAGGCCCGCTTGAGTAGGAACACGGAGAGGTCGCACATGAGGTACGACTCGTGCTTTAGCGCCTGCACGAGTTGCAGCAGGTACAGTAGGAGGTCGTTGTCACTGGAAAATAACAATATTTTGCCTTTATTCTATTATTTATAAAAAACCGAAAAATAAGTAAAGAATAAACTGCAGAGGAACTATACAAATAAGACTGGTTTTATGAGATAAAACCACTCTTATTTTTTTAGTAAATAAGTCAACAAAAAAAATGCTGCTATGTGATTCGCAAAGATGTGTATGTAATATACTATTTGTTTTTAGTAGACACTTCGTAGAGTGCCTTTTTCCCAAAGGGAAGCCTGTAGGAATCGGCTTCTTAGGAGCCTTTGGGCCTGGCGCATACCTAATCTTGCCGAGGCACTTGACGGCGAAGCTCCGCACGGCGCAGTCGGCGTAGGCGTAGTCCAGCAGCTCGAGCGCGGACTCCACGCGCAGCATGGGCCACTCCGCCAGCATGCGCCGCACGCCCGCCGCCTCCCCCCGCTCGCCCCACTCCACGCACGACAGCAGCTTGGGGAGCAGCTCCGGGGCCTCCTTGCGGAAACGTTCCCTGGAAGAGAGGTAATAGAGCTTATTTTTTGTTGTTGTTAGATTTTTAGTTTTGAAGCAACTACACGAAGGGTCCCAAACAGCAGCAAACGGCAACGCGGCAGGCCCAGAAGGAGACGGCGGGAAATGATTGGCAAACAAAAACACTGGATAGGGATAAGTGGAAAGAGGGAAGGGAGGCCTTTGCCCTGCAGTGGGACACAAATGGCTGATAATGAATAATGATAGTTTTCCTGAAACGTTAAAGCCACAACCACCACAACATGGGTCCATGAAAACACCCTTTGACATCGCGGATGACTAGATACCTAAACCGTAGATTGCGGGACGACCTTGGAGTAGAAAAAGGAATGGCTTTGCCCTATAGCGGGACAACACAGGTTGTTTATAATAATAAACATAGCTTTTCGTCAGCACAGACAAAAGCGTTGAGCTTTACTTCCAGTCTTTTTTATCTACTCTACTAGCCAACTTGGCATATTTCAATTCTAAACACACCTTACAACTCATATCTTTTTTAGTCTTCTAACTATGAAGCCATAATGATTTATTTTATTTACAACATCTATAAATTACATTTCTGATGAATTTGTTACAAATTCTAAAACTTCGATTCATTATTCTGGCGCTTTTGTTATTGGTTGCCCCTCATGCTTGTGGCTCTTGACTTGGTCACTCCTCACTCACACTCCTCCTCAAGGGGCTGTTCAAGTATTACGTAAGCAGATTTTTTGGTATTATTAACTCCCACCTCCCCCTAGTCAGCAAATCTCTTACCCCCCTCCCATGCTTACGTAAACATTGGTACATGCATTTTTCAATGTGTTCTGGTTTCTTTATTGATTCATGAGCAGCAGTTATAAGTCTAGAAGTATTATAACGAATAGGCTTTGAAGTAGGGTTGCCATATGTGTTCAACTGAAATCGACAACATTTTGTAGAAAATCCGAAATAGTAAAAAAATAAAAAAAACTCCTTACGTAATCACCATTCAGACCCCCCAATCCCCCAT
Organism: Noctua pronuba; assembly: GCA_905220335.1. Lineage (NCBI taxonomy): Eukaryota > Metazoa > Arthropoda > Insecta > Lepidoptera > Noctuidae > Noctua > Noctua pronuba. Next base: position 3,405,302 of record LR999901.1, on the reverse strand, counting down.
GTCATCAAAAATAAGCAAAGCAAAGAACCCCCGCCCCCCTGTAGTGCTTACTTAATACTTGAATGGCCCCCAAGATGTAGGCGCTTGTATTGTTCACTCCTCAAGTTTAAACTTCCAGGAATCACAGTGGTTAGAATATAGTGTGGCAAACTAAGAATACTGAATAAGAAGAAGACTTAAATCTTTACCTTGAAGCCCAGATGTCTTTCTTGTCCTGTTCGTGCATTTCATACATGGGATCCTTCTCTGCGAAGGCTCGTAGCCTCTCATAGTCCCTGCTTAGCCTTTCCATCGCATCAGGGGACACGGTCTCGATGTGTTCAGAGTAATCCTTCACAGTCTCTTCTTTAGGAAATAGTACGGGGAAATGGCAGTCGTAGCTGAAAAATCAAAGTGTTATGATTAGAAATTTCTAAAACAAACATATATTTTCCGTGTTCGGGTCATTTGAGTAGATTTGAGCTGTTTTAGGCCATTTTCAGTCGACTATACATTGTAAACGGGATGAGCAGTTGTGGATTCGAGAACAAAATTTAACTAACCTATAACTGCAATATCGTTATTTTTTAAGACATAATTCCAATCTAGATCGCCACTCCATCTTTTCAGAGATTTTCGGCAATTTTTTTTTTCTTGAATTATTCATAGCTTGTATTTTTGATATTTTTTTTTGCCTTTTAATTTAGTAATACTTGGAGAACTTAACTTGTAAGGCTGCGCAGGAGTCGATGTTAGGGTTAGTCACGACAGTACCAAGCGGGTGCAGCACGAGGTCATCGACCTGCGTGCGTCCACATCGACAACTCATTTATGTTAGTTGGTCTTGTTTCACTACACTTACTTGGAGAACTTAACCTGCAAGGCTGCGCAGGAGTCGGTGTTAGGGTTGGACACGACGGTTCCTAAGGGATGCAGCACGAGGTCATCGCCCTGCGTGTCGTCGGCCACGTGCGTCCACATCGACAGCGTGACACCGTCGGTGCGCAGTTGTTCTTTGTAGTCGAATATCATTGTATTCGCCCACGTCAGTCTATTTACACCCTCCTGAAAAAGAAGGTTGTAGGTTGCAGTTAAAATATAACAAAGTTACAACTGCATAAAATTAGTGAACATGCAAAAATGTGTCTAAAATATGTTTCTTCACTTAATCTGTACTTATCCCTGTCACGGCTGCCACTAAAAAGTATTGCCAATTTTTTTATTGAAGTGTGCCTCGGTAATATTATAAACATCAGAGGAAATTTAACTTCGTACAAGTAGTTCAAGGTAGGTAAGATAATGTTGCGATGTTACTGGCAACACCGAAGAAGTGGCACAGTTTTGGATTTCCTTGGTATAGAACATTGATCGAGAATATCTGGCTATCACATAGTAATAAAACCTTCGTTTAAAATACCTACTTCTAAACCTAGTAGATAAAAAATCCAAGTCCAACTGCTTCATACCTTATTTGAGTCTTTCCCTCTCCTCTTGCTCTTACTCTTGGTGACCTCATACACTCCGAAGCAGACCCTGGCCATGCGCGGCAGGTTGCACACGTTGATGGGGAAGGTAAGCTCCTGGTCCCACACCGCTACTCCGTCCGCCATGACGGCTGCGCTTGTCTTCTGGGTCTCGCAGAGAGGCTTGCCGCCGTGGAAGATACCGGCTTGGCATATTACCTGTGAATATCCCTCAATCAAATCAACTCTGCCTATCGAAGTACACGGCTGGATGTAGGCTCAGCTGCGTCACAACTCCCTGTCTTGTACATCCTGTCTGACGCAGTCAGGTTTTAGTCACATTATCATCTGCCTAGCCTTTTCCCAACTATGTTAGGGTCAGCTTCCAGTCTAACAGCTGCATCCGAGCTGAATACCAGTATTTTACACGGAGCAACTACCTATCTGACCTCCACAACCCAGTTAGTACTAGGTAATACGATTCCAGTCTTACCAAGGACTGGTTGTCAGACTTTTTGGGCCACTGACTTCCTGTAACGACTGTCAAAGATCTACAAATGACAGCCGGGAGCAACGGCTTAACGTGCTTTCCGAAGCACGGAGGAAACTCGGTATGTAATGGGTGGTCACCCATCCACAGACCAACCTAGGCAAGCATGGCTTTACCTGAAGATCAATCCGAGCGGCTGTTATTATTTAGCCACGAGCTCCTCAGTCAGGTTTTAGTCACAAAGTACTTGAAATTCAACAGTATTGCTTGTGCAATGCTGCTTTTGCACTCAACTAGGTCTCTTCATTATGAATTTCTTCTACCCGTGATATGAAACCGTTATGTTCCATAAACTTGATTTGTAATAGCTGAGATGTAAAGTAAATTTAGATACAAACAACATGAGAGAAAGGTCTGAAAGGACAGCAAAAGACATAAATAAACTTTCATGAATTCAGTATCGGCTGAGAACACCACACGGAGGTTCATGAAACGAAGAAAATTGTCCAATTATATACAGGGTGTAAGGGACAGCTCTCTACAAACTGACAGGGTACATTCAGCTCCTTATTTTGAATCATATTCCACCGGAATTTTTCTCCGGTTTTTTTTTTTCCGTTACTATTCCTTTATTTCAATGTAAAATTACACTCTCTGGACGCAGCACTCCATTTATGTAAAAAATACGGCACAAAAAAAAAAAACAACAATGGATGTTGAAATACTCTAACAAACGACGCGTGAAATCAGCTGTTCACTTCCTGCCTGCCAAAGTTCATCGAGCTCGTCGTCGCGCTTGCGCTACGTATGTTTTGCCACGGTAATGATACATTGCGTATGACTAAATAAAACAAATCAAATATATTGGATTCCCATAACATTCCTGAAATAATTTCTTGTACCGGTCATCTTAGTATGATATACTGAATTCACCCCATCAGTTTGTGGAGGGCTGTCCCTTACACCCTGCATATAGAGGCATGAGAAACAGTCCCTCATTCTCCATTGAAAAGTGAGTATCCTCCGATGGTACGGGTGTCGTAGCCGGTGGGCTAGTACTCAGTGGTTGTCGCCTCGTTGTTTTATCAAATTCAATCCATCCATTCACTCATAAACTCACCGAAGCACCATTCCCGGGGTCCACGTTAAGTTTGCTGACACTCTGCACGATACAGGAGTAGTCTTTCTGAATGTTCCACGCCGACTCGTTCTTCTTCCGACGCATAGTGTTCGAGTGTTCCGACGTCAGTCGTCTCCGCTCCGGCAGGCAGTAAGGGTAGTAAGGTAGGTCGCGGTTTACTGTGGGGTGTGTTTGAGTTAGTATTTTTTATCTTAACCCGCTAGCAGTCACAGCCTAGTGGTGTGACCGTCACAGGCCAAATCATAGGTCTCGAGTTCGAACCCAAGACACGCACCACTGATTTTTCGGAATCATGTGCGTATTGTATTATTATCACTTGTTTCGGTGAAGGAAAACATCGTGAGGAAACCAGCATGCCTGAGAGATATTTCTTGACGGCATGTCAAGCCAAGTCAGAGACCCATGGGCGGCATAAAAACTCTGACACTAGGTTAGGCACTAACCACACGATAAAGAAGAATATGTTATAACCGTGATTACATCATCATCTTCCATTAAATTATTATAATGCTAAAGCTTAGTCACAAGAATTCTATAGTATTTGAAGACTAGAAGTGAACTTGAGAACACTTCTTCGCTTGGACAATATAATTGATAAGTATAAGGCAATGACCACACGTATAGACACGAAATTTTGAGCCGATCAGGAAAAATGATCGGCTCAAACCGCGTCTATAAATCCGGTCATTCTCTAAAACAACACAGATCACCAACTCACGCGTCAGCGGCAGCCTGTCCATGCTAACAGTCATGACTTGCGGCACGCCATCAGTAGCCAGCATCTCCTGGATGTACAGGAACTGGATGAGGGGGTAGTCTCCGAACAGGTACTCTTCACGCCCACACACCTTGAGTACGTAGTTCTGGGGGTGCTCCCCCCGCATGTTGAGGGAGTTCGCCAGCTTGCGCAGGATTACCTCAATGTGCTGTTGGGGCGTGCGCGTCGCGGGGACGCTTGAAGAGAATGATACCTGAGGATGGTAAAGTGTGGTGTTATTAAGTGTGTAATGGGTGTAAGAATACTCTTAAGCCGAAAGGTACTTGTTCTCCCCGTCATTGCAATCATTTTTTTGTTCTAGACCATACCTGGGAACCTTCCAGTTACGGAGATATTGGGGGTCAAAGTTTAAAACTTTTCACAAGTTAAAAAAAAAATACAAGTTATTAATGTTATAAGTTTCCTTTAAATACCTTCACGACCCCCAAACTATGCAATGCATCCATCAGCACAATGTTTTGAGGGCGTTACATTGAGTCCTGCCGAAAAACGTGATTTTTCACCCAAAAAAAAGTCGTTCGTTCAGAATGCTTGGTTCCCGATTTCGTGAAAGGTCCGTTTATACCTTGTTTTTTAACCTACGAAAGAAAGAGGAGGTTCTGGTGCATGGGACTTCAACATAACAAGCGAAATGGGAGTGTACTATACATACGTACAACACTGCCTACCCCTTCGGGGATTACAGGCTGATGTTTTGTTGTTCTCAAATTGTTTTTTAATAATTTATTTGATTATCGTTGTTTTTGGAAACTATAAATAAAACCCTGTCTTCGCACTAACGTGGTTTTACTGCGAAACCGCGATAATTTTTCATACTATTTGATTCGTTTTCGCTTATTAGGCTTCAGTGTGTAAACAAGGTAAATGTAAATGATCAAGAAAAACCAATGAAAAAAACGAGTAACGAGTCAATACAAAACCTCTTTCTTAAAATATTGTTTTAATTCGAAATTGTCGCACTGATGCGTCAAAACATGTCAGTCAATTTTCCTTGACAACTTCAAACGTGTTTCGAAAGCTGCATCAATCAGAAAAAGATCAAAAATGTTGAAATCACATTTCAAACTTCAGTTTGATGTTGAGGAGCAAGAAGAGAATGAACACGACGAAAAGAATGAAGGCCAACCAACCGCTGAAGCTGGTGTCAAGACGCCAAGGCCGCGCAAAACAGGCAAGTTATGAGTTAGATGATAGAGATAGAGAGTATATTATTATACAAATTTTTGCTGGGAAACGACTTTTTTTTTGGGGTGAAAAATCACGTTTTACGGTAGGACTGAATGTAACGCAGAACATTGTGCTGATTGATGGATTGAATAGTACGGGGGTCGTGGAGGTGTTTAAAGTAAGAATCTTACTTTAAAAACATGTATTAATAAAATACTTGTGAAAAATTCGGAACTTTGACCCCCAATATCTCCGTAACTAGAAGGTTCCCAGGTATGGTCTATAACAAAAAAATGATCGCATTGACGAAGAGAACAAGTGCCTTTCGGCTTAGTTAACGGTCTTTTTACACCTTTTAGATACTTAATACTTTATGAACATAAAAATTGTTACATAGCTCCTCTAAAATATTTTGTTATTAAATTAAGGGGTACAATAGAAATAGAAATAATTTATTTGCATTGAATGTAGGTACATACATGAGTTGTTACAGTAGTAATTATTTGTTCCTGGTACATCCTACCATTAGGCATGCAAAAATTTATACCTAATTACCTTCGCTAGATGGGCTAAACTATATCACCTCTGACTGAATGGAATAATTAGTACAATACTATCAAGTTTTCGAATTTAATGCATAATTTGAAAGGTATCCTTATCCTTACTAATATTATAAATGCGAAAGTAAGTTTGTTTGTTTGTTACCTTTTCACACCTATTCCACTGAACCGATCATCCTGAATTTTTGCATATACAATCTCAGGTGTATAGAAACGTACATAGGGTACCTTTCATCCCGAAAAAAAGTACTGTTCCCGAGGAAAACAACAAGTAAGTATGTGTATTACTATGTACCTATTTATGTATATCAATTTATGTTAACAAAATGGTATTTTTCTTATTAATTTTTTTTGTACTCTATCACAATGCTGTCCTATTAGACCCAAAGGTTGACTGGTAGAGAATGCCTTGAGGCATTAAGTCCGCCAAAGTACCACTTTTGTACATGAAGTTTAAATAAATAAATAAATAACGTTCTTATGATAATAGATGGCGCTACGTCTTTCGAATCATGATTGAATTATATTAAAAGCAGAGTACAGCTCAAATTTATTGTCTAAATTAACGCGAGCGAAGCCGCGGGTAAAAATTAGTAATTAATATTATTCCATACCTAACAAATAAAAGTTATACCCAAAACCTGTTCAAAACCAGGCTAGCTTATTAGAAGGAGTAGCTCTAATAATTATTCCGTTTTCGGAGCACTTGAATAATGGTAATTTAACGCAATTTCTGCCATTGTAGGAAATTCCATTGAACATTTTGTAGGATTCGATGATTTTATTGGTGTAGCTCAGGGGACCAACTAGATAGAATCACGTATCTTTGACGGCTTCAAATGATGAGTTGAAAATGAAATCGCGTTTCTATTTAGGTGAAACTGGCGAAGAAACTGAACCGGAAGAAGAGAAAAAAGAAGTCTTCCCTCATAGACGGCTCTACGCAACAGAAATCTCCGTAAGATTGAGCATGCTTGGCAAGACCGCTGAAGGGGACGGGTAAGATGACTATAATAATACTAGCTTATGCCCGCGGCTTCACCCGCGTGGAGTGCGATAATCGAGTTCGTTCATCGCATTGGCGTTATAACTGTTAAGGTGTTATTTACGTAATTTTAAATAAATAAATAATAAATTTATAAATTGTCCCACGAGATCATACTACCGAGTATCCAAGTTATAAACTATCTGTATACTAAGTTTCATCCAAATCCGTTCAGCAGTTTTTGCGTGAGAGAGTAACAAACATCCATCGATCCTTTATTTCCATATCATGATTTGTCCTTTGCCACGACGAAAACAGCATTTTTGACGTTACATTTTGTCAACAGATACACGTATTTGAAATGCACCATCCATGGATTGAAGTTGACATCCATTAAAACACTAAAGCGCTTCAAAAACCTAATGTTCCTCGACCTTTCTCAGAACCTTTTAGAATTAGACGCGTTACAGACCATTACAGAACTACCGTACTTGGTTCTTATTCAAGCAGATGACAACAAATTATGTTCGGCAGCAATAAAACCGATGAAATATCTACAATGCATCATTCTGAACAACAACAAACTCACAACGGTGAACGACGTGTACCAACAGGAACTGAGCACTTTAGAAGTTGGCGGCAACCAGATAGAAACGGTAGCCTTCAATAGCAAGATGCATAAATTAAAAGTTTTGGATTTCAGAAAAAATATCATCAATGACATCTCGAATTTTGACTTCCCTCTTTTAGACAGCTTGTATTTAGAAGGGAATAAGTTGAAGACTCTAGTTGGTCTGGAGAAACTGGTGAATTTAAGGATTCTTCATGTACGTAATAATCCTATAAAGCTGTTGAACGGATTCGACGAAGCTCTCACCAAACTTAACTACATTAATCTGAGGAGTTGTAAAGTCGGAACATTGATACAAGTCAAGAAGCTGAGGGTAAACGTAATTCTGTATTTTTACAAGCTTTTATTTTATTTATTTAGTTTTTTTTTATGCATCCCCAAGATATGGATGGGTATCAATTTTATTAAAAGGGATTTCTGAGACGAATACAAAAAAATACGTCACAGCTTTTGAATTGTTTTTAAAAATGATTTTTTTACTATTACCTTGTTATAAGTAATTATTGCAATGAACAAGTGTCTTTTTGATGTATCTATTTCAGGCTTTGCAGTATTATTATGCATGCAACACGTTGTATTCCTAGATGCTAACTTACCAAAGCTGGCAGAAATTAGACCCAGTTTTACATCGCCGAATTTCCCCAGATTTTATTCCTCCATGTTTAATCTTTAAATTCCTTCATGGCTAGGAGGTCATATTAAGATGAAATCTAACATAATATCACGACAGTCCACAAAGAGATATGCAGTAGTGACGTCGTAGTACACCCACATTTCGCCAAATATGTTTAAGATTATAATGACATATATGTAATTATTTTTTAGGTACTAAAAGGACTAGAGACGCTCATATTAAAAAATTGTCCAGTCATGGGAGGGACGGGCGAGGAGGAAACAGAGGTGAAAGAGGAAGAGGAGGACGCTCAACTGAGGATCGAGGTCCTAGCAGCACTGCCAAGAGTCAAGAGGCTTAACAAATTCATTGTTACCGATGAGGAAAAGTAATGATATTCACATAACATCGAGCCCGTAATTTCACGAAGGGTCTTATACTACCTACATTTACGTTTCGCAAGTTATGTATGTTGGAAGTCGAGCCTATTGCCATTAGCCGAGCACATATCCAGACCCCCAACTACATTGAGAAATTCCTAATCGAACCCATCAGGACCTAAGCTTAACAGTCGCTCTTGGACAAACTACACGAACAAAGCAGTCGCAATCCTTCCAAGTCTTCGCACCATATTATTCAGTTCCATTATGACAGTTTTGTTTGACATTTCAGAGAGGAAAGCAAGAATCTGATAAAGCAGTGGGCCGAAGAAGGCGAACTTGATGAAGAGGAATTAGAACCAGAGGAAAAAGAGGAAGAAGAACAAGATGCTAATGACGAATTCGTATAGTTTTAAACTATTCATATTCCAATAGCCCGTAGCACTCCGGGTAAAGGGGAAGATTTAGCTGAGGTTAAAAGAAACATCGTTCTCATTTCTCGTTTATGATTGGTCAGGCAAGTATTTAAGGACCTAATATTATATTATATGACTGAATCCGGAGAAAAATTCCGGTGGAATATGATTCAAAATAAAGACCTGTCAGTTTGTGGAGGGCTGTCCCTTATATATGTTATCTTATTACTATTATAAATCTTGCTTCATTTTACTAGCTCGACTCGATGATGAATGATAACAATCGCGACTGCTGAGCATGAGGTCCTGGGTTCGATTCCCGGGTCGGACAGTGTTGTAGGGTTTTTCCATCAGGAATTTCTCAGTATCAGCATTTGTGCCAATCAGCTGTTCCATACATTTTGACCGTGTAGGTAATGCAGTTTTGTAGGAAACAGCTGTTATAGAAGGTGGTTTGGTGATTCTACCAAAAAGAAAATACCAGTATATTTACGTTAGTATATTATCTTTAATTCGAGGATACTTTAGTTTTTAGATTAGTATCAAAAACATCGTTGTCCACAAACATTTAAAACGACGTAAAGAATTGCTGTAATTCAAAAAACTTTCCGAAACATTCCTCGGATAAATTAAAAGCTATACAAATTGCTATGAAAAAAATTATGAATAGGAAAGCCGCGATTTGTTTCAATAAAACTGTCAAATGAGCTACTGGGCCATTAAATTTATGAAGTTAGTTTGTTTGGTTGAGACATAAGGCTCTGCCCGACCGCAAGCGAGGAAGCGACGAGAAGCTATCGCTATTTTCTAGCTCAAAAACGTACAAAAGATTGTGTAGGTCCCGTAAGAGTAAAGGAAACCCACAACAAGTGTAATATGTTTTCCTTCTTTATTTTCTGTAATAAAAGCATGTTAAAAATACCCTTAACGATGCCGAAAGACACTTGTTCCCTCCGTCATTGCGATACTTTTTTGTTACGGTTTTTTTTTAATGTTATATCTTTACTTTAAATACCTCCATGACTTTTGTACTATTTATTCAATGCAATCAGCACTATGTTTTGGGTGCGTTACATTGAGTCTTGCCGTAATTAAAACCGTGATTTTTCACTAAGAAAAAAAGTCGTTTTCCAGCAATAATTTTTGCGTAGAGTTACTTAGTTTGATGTACAGAATGCTTGGCTTCGTGAAGTGTTTACACCGTGGTTATGTATGGTGAATTTAACTTCAGACCGACGTCGCCGGCGAGAACTCCGTGCAACAAAATACACGTGTTGCTAGCTTTCTCGGTTTAGTCGCTAATCGCCGCCGGTGAGGCAGATGCCTGAGTTTATAAAAACATTGGCGATTTTCATTGTCATTGCCAACGAGAAGCGCCGACAGTTATCATGTCTAGACAAGTCTGGTATATTTATATATTCTATATCAACAACAGCTGATCAATTTCTTGCATCGAATCTAGATTATGGCACAATTTTCGGTCAGACCTACATTTATTTGGGTCAATGTGTAAATTTACGTATTTTTATGAATAAACTCAATTTATATTAGAATTTGTTTTACTTATTTCATACAAATATAAACGAGCGCATTTTCCCCCATGGGGGTACGCTTATTTCATGGATTTTAATGACGTATTTATGTACCTATTGCTATGCAGATAGCCATATTAAGTATACAACATTTTGATTGACTTTCCATTTGTTAGAAATCAGACCCACAAAATAATATTACAGGAATTACCACCATTACCGATGGCTTAATTATAGTTTTCCTTATTGCATGAAATTATCGTTATTATTTAATACTTCAACAATATTGAAGAGTATTATTTTATATTGAAAGCAACAAGTGAATCACAGTGAAATGCTCGCCCAAATACCTATAAACACAGTAAGCATTAAATCAGCCTATGGATGTTCCCATTGTTGGGGAAAGGCGTCCTCTCTGTGAGAGAGAAATCGCTGTTCGGTATTATATCTTCTTATTTGATAAGGGATGGTTTATAAGCATAAGGGTTGAACAATATCTATCAGCACGGAATAGCAATTTTTCATGTGTGCTGCCGGCCGCATCGTCAATGCTGCCTCATGCTATCTATAGCTCTAGGAAATAACGGTCCTGAGCGACAGAAAAGGATAGGGCATGCAAAATGCGATTCCGTGCTGAGAGATGTTTTTCAACCCTATATCGGCTTTTTTATAATCAGTTTATAACGTTCCCAATGATGGGACGCACGCTGGGAGTGGATCTTAGTCCGGGAGTGGGCCAGTCCACCACATGGGCCTCGTTCAGATGATACTTGTTTTTCGAATTTTTAGTTTTAGGCTATACCAGTTTCCTCTTTCCATTTTTGAGAGTGGTGGTGGTGAAAATAAACTACACAAAGAAAAATGAAAAGTTCCTTTTCTTTTCGTATCGGAAATCATCAAATGACCCCTCCCGCTCTGGGCGGAGTGGAAGGGAGTGTCAGACTCGAACTGACTAAAACCCATCCATGTTCTTTCTTTGCCCTTCGTGTTCCAGGGCCGCGGTATCTCTTTCGAACAGTCCCGCAGCCCAAATGATAAGTACCTTCAGCTGTTAAGTTGCAGCCCTTGCTAGTGGGCCAACACTGCTCATCACTCCCCAAATAGCCTTCACCACCACTTAACCAACTTCGAAATTTAGCGCAATATTCGCAATAAGATTACTTAATGATTTACTTGTTTTTCTAGTTCTTAATTATATAGTATAATTAATTTAATTATAATTAAATTAATTATACTATAGTACTTAAGTAAAAAGTGTTCCGGTCAAAGTACAGTCTGTATCCAAAGATGTAGCAGGTTGGCTCTCAAATTGCATGCTCTTCGTTACTTCAAATTACATAAACAAGGGAAAAAAAAATGAAATTCTCGTTACTCGTAATAGTATCAACTGTCTGATGGACTTAGGACTTTGCAATAGTATGTGTACAGAGAATTGTAGACGAATATCTCTCTCACACAAAGCATATGTATGTTCCATGTCATATTGACGGCACGGTTGGCGCAGTGGCTGAGCGACTGACTGCTGCGCTGCGTGTCGCGAGTTTGATCCCCGCCCGGAACAAATAATTGTATGGCCTACAGATAGTTTTTCCGGGTTTGGCTGTTTGTGTATGTCAGTTTCAATGTTTCTAAACGCACCCACGATACAGAAGAAGAGTTACCAGAGTGGGGCAACTTTAAAAAAAAACCTGATGTCATAATCCTTAGAAAGGTCTATAACCACAGATAACGTAGCGACAAACTGGGCCAAGTCGTACCAGAGCGGCACGAAAGAAGAAGACCACAGTTCTATTGATTTTACTGACGAAAATCCCTATGAAACAAAGCAGATTGCAATGCTATTTCGTAATGCGGATTTAGTCAGCCTTAACTGAAATATGGAGATGTATAACTGGTTATACCCATTGTTGCCAACTACTATTTTTCTGAGCTGAAGCCTTTTGGCACACGCATGTTCTTCATGTTGTAAAGTGTTTTTTGTTTAATGCAACTTTCTTTCTATCTATATACAAATACATAAAATTGAAGGGTCTGTTTGTAATATCAAAATAACAGCTTTTTACTGAATGCATATGAAAATAATTACGGCACTTATACAAAAGCTCTTTTTTTTTTTGTTTGTCTTTCTGTCTGTTTGTTCCGGCTAATCTCCGAAACGCCTGTACCGATTTTGACGGGACTTTTATTGGCAGATAGCTAAGGTCTAACATAGACAATAATTACACACGAACAAAGGTCGCGGGCAACAGCTAGTAAATAATAAACATCATCATCATCATCTTCATTAATCTCCTGCCCTTAACCCAATCCATTTAGGGTCGGAGCAGCATATCTTCTTCTTGCATACTTCTCACTCATATCTCACTCATCACCACCATCACTCATCATCTCTGTAGTTAAACAGTTCAAATCACCCTCCCTACCTCTGAATTCGGGACACGTGTGACAAGTAGAAAGCAGTGTTGGTTCAGGTTGGTTTTCAGGGTCGTCGGTGTGTCGGGGTGGTCTGCCAGTCTTGGAGGGCACTGGTACCGCAGCCTCTCCAGCCGGGTGCTTTGTGCTCGCCTGATAAGACTCTCCTCCGCTAGGTAACGCATCCGCATCCGAAAGTCATTCACCTCTGAACTTCGAATGTTGTCGAATTCTTTGAGGCCTGCGGAAGAAGAATATGGTTTTAGGATTTTGAACTTTATAGAACAAGGAATACAGAGACAATAGGGTATTAGACTGAAAAAATCTATTTAGTCCGTCAGTAAACGAAAAATGACCACAATACAGCGCGTTGAAATCTCGCGTGACGTCACAATTCCTGTTACTTTTTACTGTCCAGTGACGTCACAAGCCCCCTCTCTTGAACTTTGATGCGCTGTATCGTCGTCATTTTTTGATTATGTGACAAAAGAAAAAATACGTGTCCAACATTTTTTGGAGATCTAACTGACGGACTAAATATTTTTGTTTTTTTCGATGTTGTCAAATAGCCTATTATTATTGTTTCGGGAACAATTTTAATTTGTCGATAGGAACGCATACGGGGTGCGGGAGATTTCTAAAACGCATCACATAGATATAGCTTTTTATTGGTTGATTTGGAACGAATGGTAATTTTGTAAGATCTTGCGAACTTCTAGTTCGTTTTTCTGAAAACTTAAAACACATATGCGTTGACTTTTTGCATTGATTCTGATATTGTGTGAAGGAGGAAACTAGCCCACACATTGTATACATCGGGTAACCGACCAGCTTGTTTCACTATCTGTTTTCCTGTCGATGCAGGGAATCCCCAAATTTTCAACCCGTTAATTTTACTTGTTGATTTTCCGCCTGTGGACTACCACTGGATGCGTATCGACATATTTAACTCCAAATCAAAATGAGCTTTAAAACCCAAATCGATATCTATAATTAGCTCATTCCCAGAGCTGGACACTGGCCTGTACGAGGGAGTGGGCCATGATCCACCATGTGGGCCCAGTGCAGGTTGGTATAATATCTCACAACGATAATAATTGTTTGACATCAAAGATGCGCTTAATGATAACTTTCGGTTTAACAACATTTTTTTAATGATCTAAATAAATAAGATACTGATGTAACAAGTCCTTATCAATTCAATGTTCAATAAACAATTGTATAATCAGTAGTTTAGGTTGCCGCTCAAAAGTTACGACGGAAATTAGATACACATTAATGTACACAATCGAACATGAAAGAGGTCGACAACCTTTGTGGGAGGTTCATCGTTCATTCATAAAAAAAGTTATGTAATTAAGGAACGATACGTATTTGTAAATCTCATTTAAATAGATTTATTGTGTTTTGATTCTGTATCAATTTGTTGTTGGATACTTCTGTCGAAGCTGGCTTTATAAGATCAAATGCAGAACACAAAATAAAGATTATTGAAGTGGTGAAATTTTGAAACCAATACTGTCACTGTATAAATAGACCCTTGTAAATAGACCCTTAACGAAGCCACTTGTTCTCCCCCTCATTGCGATCATACACAGCAATGTGTACCTGTACAGTGCATTACATTGTACAAATGTAATTTTACACCTACAAAACGTAATTTTACACCCCAAAAAAAAGTCGGTTCCCAGTAATAATTCCTGCGTAGGGTTACTTAGTTTGATATGCAGAATGCTTGGTTGACAGCTTCGTGAAGGGTCCGTTTACACCTTGTATATTGTATATGTTCTTTATAACTGTAATTGAAATACATATAATAGCTGTATGAGTGCCTTTTTAGCATTATTTAACCTTTAGAAAGGATAAAGGAGATCTATTTCATTCGGCCAAAACCAATGAACCAAAACATGTTTATCTGATTCACTTGACATCTACATACAAGGGCATATTTTTCATGTCCTTTTGTTCTATATGACTTTTGGAGATTCATAACTTCAAGATCTCGTTGAAAAAAACGTGAAATTTTATGTTTATTATGTTACACCTTGTTTAATTATATTTACATAGGTGATCAATCACATATAATATGTATATTTATTTAATAAACTATGTTTACAATATGTATAAATCGCTGTAATAGCATTTTTTATCCTGTTCTTCTTTAAATATAAAATAACATTTACATGGGTCTATATTTAGATCTTATTTATTCCTACACATTTAAGAAGACATACGCCAGGAAAAACCAGGAAATAAACATAAATTTTAAGAAACGCGTTTGGTTGAAAACTCTGGAAAAATATACCTAAGAATGAAAATTGTTGAAGACCAAAACAATAAAAATGACATAACACTTGAGCACCCACTTTTTGCTAATAATAATTACGATTTAAGGTTTCCTTAAAATATTGCGAGCTTTTGTTATTGTTGAGTAGTAGGTATGACATGGCTCTTGACGTCTTGAGTCACCAACTATTTTCCGCATCGAAACGCGTATTTAGCGTACAGGCAGGAAGGAATAGACTTAATCCATAAGAAAGGCTATTAATGTTTCCAATGACTCAGGTAAAATTATATAACAAAATACTTACGTTTTCCAATCAAATGACTAATATGTGTATCCAGTAACTGTTCTCCGGGTCCTTCAATTGACTTTTTTACTATCATAAGCACACCGCATACTGGTTTTATGTCACGGATGCGCTTGTTCTCATCGTCAACCTCCTCCGGCACCGCAAGAGAATTGACAAATTGGAACACATAGCTGGACATTTCGTGCAACATCCCGAAAAGGGGATAGTTGACCGCCCGGTCCCATATGTCCTGCAAAGAAAGAAATACTGGTCATCATCATCGTCTTCCTGCGTTCAGGCATCCCATCACCAAACTGGGGTGATTGAGGACATTTATCATGTGTTGATGGAATGTGACCGGGACATACACGAAAAGCAATATTTGCCTGGTGTGGGATTTGAAGTGGGGGAATGTAACAGCATTCTAGTGTCCCCTTTGTTGGAGGAGGCTAGGATGTTGTGTCGGCTGTTGATGGTTATTTACCAGAACGAATAGGGACATAAGAGGTCATAATTATAACAGTAACTGTGCATTACCCATTGTTGAATGTAGTTGTTATGGGGGTGACATTATCACTAAGTCATAAAACCCCTTAAAATAAATAAAGATTTAAAAAAAAAAATATTCCTAGCATTTTCATCTATTTTGGGGTTAGCTTCGAATCTAACTGGATGGATATCAATTGTATTTTACGCAGTTTGGACCACCACAACACAGTTCCTGGGTCATATGATACCCCTTGGTAAGACTGGTTGTAAGACAGCGCCATATTTCAGACTAAAAATGACAACTTTCTAGCAGCTTTCTAGCCATAATCAGATGTGGTCTTTGTTTATGTGAATTTTGATTGTGATGACTATACTAAGGAAGGTTTCTTGGTGTTTAATGTTATTCTTTAGATGTTGTTTACTCGGCCTGCATGACATCTGGAGGTTTACATCCCGAGTTAAATTGCCGGCTGGTTTTGGCTTTTGGTTTTATAGTAAGTTATTGTAACGTCTCTATTACGGTTTGACTGTCTCCTTGGTCTGGTGGTCGCAAGCGCAACTGTTGAGCATGTGGTCCTGGGTTCAATTCCCATGGGTCATGCAAAGTATTAACGGGTTGTCAATCAGGAATTTCTCATTAGCAGCTAGTGAGACTGTATTTGTGCGTGGTTGATGGCAATGGGCTCGCCCCCTATTACATGGGACTAGACTGAAACAAAAGCATAACTGGCGAAATATGGATGTACTATATTAGGTTCACCTCTGCCTAACCCTTCGGGGATTACAGGTGTGATGTTATGTATGTGTCTATTATGGTTTTGTTAACGAGCTTTGTTCAAAATTGGTGTACAATAATGGAGCATATTCTTCTAAATCTCTATACTTTTTAAAAATAGTAATATGAAATATCTAGTAAATAATGATTTATAATCATATCAGTAACCTCATGTTGTTATTCAACGCATACAGATGTAAATAAATAGGATGAATACCTACATCATCCCATTCTCTATATTTAGCAGATATTTTGTAAATGTTGTTTTCCCTATGCAAAGTGTTAGTATAAAAATATAATCATGAAAACAATGACAGGAAATGTTGTGTGTGTTATATATTGAGAATGATTATCTGAATTTTCTAAAAAGGAGTTTGTTATACACATATTATGGCTACCCAAGGAACTATTTTACGAAAAAAGTTTTTATATATGATAAGTTTAGAGAGACATACTCATATGCAACCAAACAACAACCCAAATAATTCTATTATAAATACATAATATGTGAGCAAAACTGTAAACATGAAATTATATTAATATTTCTGGTGTAAGAATGAATTCTAAATCCTTATCCTGAATGTTACTTAAGTTGGCACCAGTCTGATGATTAAACAATAAAATACAGGATTGTAGGTTACACATGTTTCTCCAAAAATCTATGACAGAAAACTGCTTATCACAAATTCTAGAACATGTATAAATCCACCTACATGATAAAAAATAGTGCAGGGTATTGTAAACAATGTAAACTACTTTCTAAATGTACCTAACAAATGTATCTGTAAACATGTTACTCAATACTTTGACCCACTTTCCAAAAATGCAATCAAAATATCGTCGGCGAGAGGTGTGAGTCACGCCAGGGTGTTCCTCTCTCACACTAACCTCTTTGACATCCTGAAGAGTGGCATCCCAGCTTATCCTCAGGGGAATGTAAACAGAGTTCGGCAGCAGACACGTGAGTTCCACCACGTCCGACGGCGAGGTGTTCCAGTAGTCCCACGTAAACGGACAGCTCGGTGCAGGAACCATTGTTTTGGTATTATTTTCCCAGGTTACTCGAATTACCCCCGCGACATTTTACAAACTTTCACTGATAACTTGCGTCTACAGCGACCTGGTCGCTGTTCCCAACTGAAAATAATGCACACAACACATCAGTCACTGTTGTTGAAACCGCAGCGATGTTGAATCATAGCATTTCCTGGTATTTTACGACGAGCATATCGCCATTCGAAACGAAACTGTCAACGATAATATTACACAAACAACATCACAACAAGCGTGGAAGACTTATTTAATTAATTACCTCTTCATAAAATGTTTACATAATTCATACGATTTGTAAAATGTGCGAACGTAAATTATTAAAATATGTTTTTGTGAAATTGTAAATAAAGATTACGTGCAACAAACTATGAGCAAAGTAAATTGTTTATGGTATAGTTTTAAATTGGATTTTTTACTCAAGTTTGGGTAATACATTTTTGGTAGTAGGAAAAATAAGATGTTAATTTAAAAAAATAAGAAGTATTTTATATTTAGCATTATCAGTAAGAATTTTTAAAGTATTGTGATAGTTTAGCAAATCACGAAATATTTATTTATGGACAGTAAATTGTATGTTACACATAATAAAATGTTCAAAATAAAAGTTAGATAACGGAACGCATACGGAACGCGATATTATCTATGGCAGTAATAGCTGTTTTGCTTTGCACTGGAATTTTGGGTACGTTCAGGTTTATTGACAATAGTTTCATAGAATAAAAAAAGGAGTAGACGAATAAATATAAAAATATACTTTTTTAATAGAACAATCAAGAAAGCAAAAATAAACATTTTCAAAATAATCAATAAAGAAACTTATAAAGGAAATAAAAAAAGCGTTTGAAACTTGTATTGAACGAGATTGAGGATGAACGAATTTTAACCTCATACAATCAATGGATAATTTGACGTTTGTCTCGTGACAAATATTGGGCAATATTATTTAGCAATGAGTACGTTTTTGTAGATGTATTGGCCTAAATAAAATGTTTGAACATTCAGTCAAGGTACCAAGACATTATAAAATTGCTGCAAATATTTTTAAACAAGTTTCTACTGAAGGCGGCAGCGTCAAAACTTTATTGTACGACGATAAACTTCGGCATTTTGTAAGTATTTCACCAATACATAGTATTTTCTTCAAATTCTGTACCTTTACTACCATTAGTTTGTCATATTTACAGAGGACGAATGTGCTCTTCGCACTGATAACAGAAACGATCAAACATGCGAGTGATATAGACAAAATATTTGAGAATTGTAAAATATTAGAAAACGAATCACGTTTAGATCCATGGCTTGCCAAAATTCTCGCAGCAGAACTCCTGTTCGGTAAAAAGGCTCTACCTGGCAAAAGCAAGCCGGAGCAAACAATCCTCTCGTACAAAGACCAGTTTGAGAAATACACATCTGACCATCAAGACGACTTGAAGACAGAAGGTAATTATTAATTGATATTTTTGTTCTTTTTCAGATCTAATTCCGACATTAACTAAGCACAATGGCAGACTCAAGCGATAGCATCGATACTGGTTTTCGTTTTCGATCCAAACAAACAAAACAAATTATGAATGTGTTGGGAATTCTATTCCTGTTCAGTGTTGCAATGTTTACTCTTCCATTTGTTGCGTTTTTCGGTGTACAATCTGTACTTACTACATCCTTTCCTGATAATTCATTTATGATAAATGCTTGGTCTGTAGGTTCGGCAGTACTGGTAGTGAACATTATAATAGGACTTTATGCCTATACAGCATATTATGAGAAAGAATATGACGAACATGGTAATGAGTTAGACCAGCATACATATACACCCTTGCCATCTATAGCTAACGCTGAGAAGAAGGCCACTTTGAACTTGAAAAATGATTAATGCATTTAGAAACATTCCTTTTAAATACAGTATTACAATGTTTTCTGCTTTTCTGCTATTAATAATACATGTCTGAGCAAGTACTGAATAAAAACTAAGTGTTTTCATGGTGTGTAATTATAAGATACCAAAATTACATAGTTAGTTATTACTAAATATAGAAGATAACATTAAAATCCTTGTTTTTATTTTACCTATTCTGCCTACCTTATACAACAATCCTGCCAAGATAATAACAATGATATAGCATCTGGCAAAAAAAAAATAGCTCTGCAAGTGTGCTTTTACTTATCTTTTAAGCAAGATAAACAAGATGTCTGAAGATAATCTAATCAACTTCTGTCATGTCATCCTATAATAGAGACAATGATACTGTTATTGTTAGCCTGTGCCATCCCACTGCTGGGCAGAGGCCACCGCCATCACCTGCAGTTGTTGGGTCTGTCCAGCTCGTCCTGCCTTGTACTACGAGGTCTGCTGCGACGCCAAGGGCTCCAGAAAGTGGCCTTTTTGGCCCACAACTCATTGGGCATACAGCAAACGATTGGCCACAGTCCAGTCCCATTCTGCTTAGCAGATGAAAAAAAAAAGCCTATTATGGAAGACATTATTATTTAATTCCTAAGGGACAAACACTATATTTTCCTAAAGTGTTTTGTAACACCCATTATATGTATTCATTTACATCAATGTTATTAAACATAACTCACTTAAGAGAATTTTCACATCTATACATATTTTTATCTATTATGTTAACAACTGATATAGTGAAATCTCACAGACAAAATAATCATCTCTTTATATTTCTGCTTACCTAGTTGCTCCCAGACCAAGATATGTCCGCATCAACACCAACCTGCTCACAACTTCGGATGCCATCAGAGCTTTTCAAGATGAAGGGTACCGCTTCATCCGGTGCACCTCAGGGTCCTACTCTGAGTACTTGGAACAGATACAGAACTTAACGGAGGATGACTTCACTCAGGACTATCACGTGAAGACCATGTTTGTCTTCTCATCTGGGACGAGGTTGCATGAACATGAGTTGTATTTGGAGAATAAGATTATTTTGCAAGATAAGGTTAGTAATTTTAACTGTACTAAAAAATAATTAAGTAACATGTGTGCATGTATAAATTCAAAGTCAAAATCATATTTCTCTAGCAACTTCATACTCCAACTTTTTATCTTTCAACTTAAATGAATCTAAAAAAAAAATGTGCTCTGTTGGGTATCAATGCTCGATAATTAACTACCGCTTTAGTGAAGACATTCATGTTTGTGAAAAAACATAAACATTTACTTTTGTCATTGATGGATTATGTCCTGACAGAGAAGTCCCTCTCAGAGAAGAGCCTGGGTCCCAATATTGAATGTTCTAGGCTCATCATTATGCTATGGCCAAAGACATCTTTCCAAAGCCTATCAGAATTTTCATACAAATCTTTTACTTGTCTTCTCCATTTTCCAGGCTACTGCAATGGCGGTACATCTACTGGCTCCGCCACCTGGTAGCGTGGCGCTGGACATGTGCGCAGCCCCCGGCATGAAGACGACGCAGCTGGCGGCTTACATCAGAAACACTGTAAGTAGTTACAATGTGATGATCTGTAATTAGTCTTGTATCTCATCGCTTTTATACAAGTTAAAATTGAATTTGCTAGCGAAACTCGACAAACATAACCGGTAACGAAATCCAAACACGATAAAACAAAAAGAAATGTAATTTGATGATAAAATTTCCCCTTGTAAATTCACATCGTTGAGTATCGACCACCAGAGGGCATGGAAACGCTTTGACGACCGATGTTAAAGGCAGCGTTGATAACACTTTCTATACAGGCAAAGCAGGTCCGATAACAGTACCGTTTACTCATACATTTGTGAATTCAAATTCGCGTTCAGCTCTAACTCCGTGAGTACGAATATTGTAAGTACCGCCAGTACTTATCGCAAGTTGCTGTCGGTAATGCGGTGCTTCATACCGACTCTATTGGCGCTAGCACAGATGGAAAGCCGTTGCCAAATACTACACAATACTTGCTAGACACACCAATGACGTATTGATATAAACACTCAGTTACCAGCGAAGTTCTGACCGGTCATAATGTTTAGTGAGGACCAAAATGACGTAGTGTGCCCTAGCCACGACTACGACTCTAGGCACAAACACAGTTGACTCCAAGCTATTAGCATAAATAATAAAATTAATATAAAGGCAAATTTATGAGGTAATAAAACAATGAATATGTAAAAAGTTTAAAGAAAACTGTTTACCTAACCTTATTTGCCTAACATCATAAAAGAATAGTGAAAGTACCACATACAAAATATTTATTTTATGGAAGGCAAAATAGGTCAACTATCTACCCAGTTTAGCTTGCAAATTTGAAGCGACAGGTCTTGTAGCCTGGTGCTATGTCGCATTATATGAGCAGCTACATTTCTATCCATGCCATATGTCTTCCTACCCTCAATTTATAGCCTACTAGCTATGCCCGCGGCTTCGCCCGCGTGGAGTTTGATAATTGTCCCACGGGATCATACTACCGGGATAAAAAATATCCCATGTGTTAATCCAGGTTATAAACTATTTGTGTACTAAATTTCGTCCAAATCCGTTCAGTAGTTTTTGCGTGAAAGAGTAACAAACATCCATCCATCCATTCTATGTATAAT
This sequence comes from Noctua pronuba, assembly GCA_905220335.1. Lineage (NCBI taxonomy): Eukaryota > Metazoa > Arthropoda > Insecta > Lepidoptera > Noctuidae > Noctua > Noctua pronuba. The sequence goes on along the minus strand of LR999901.1, from coordinate 3,383,313 downwards.
GGAGATATACCAATATTCTAAGGCTTTTCAGCATAGAGTTAACAAACTGACTATGTATTTAATTTCCAGGGTCGAATATTTGCAGTTGAAAGAAATGAGAAGAGATACCAAGTACTGCGTGATTTCGTTGCAAAGACTAGCTCCACTTGCGTGGAAACCATGCATAAAGATGCCTTGGAAATCAAGAGGGGTGATATGGATGACGTCGAATATATCCTTCTTGATCCGAGCTGTTCGGGATCAGGTAAAAAGCAGTCTTAAGTTGCAGATGTCACAGTTCACTTTTCAAAAGTCGATTAACCAAGTTTTTCTTTTTCCTTAGGTATGGACTTCTGCGTTCACAAATACATAGAAAGTACAAGACTCGCTAAATTAACATCACTGCAGGAGAAATTCTTGAAGCACGCTATGAACGCCTTTCCCAAAGCCAAACGAATAGTTTACAGCACTTGTTCTATATTCCCTGAAGAGAACGAAAGAGTTATCACTAATGTAGTGAAAACCTCACGAGCTAAGTGGAGGGTTCAAGATGTTAAGGAGTTGCTGAAAGGACAATGGAATAACTTCGGCTCAGGTATGTATGGTAGTATGGGCACAAGATGCTTGTACTCCAGACCTGAATCTGACTTCACCACAGGATTCTTCCTCGCCGTCCTCGATAGAGATCAAAAAGACATGGAGAAGAGTTTAAATGCCGAAAAGAAAATCGAGAAAGAGTGGAGAATAGTAAATAAAACGAAATCGAAAAGTAAAGAAGGTGAAGACACCGGTAAGAAGAAGAAATCAAAGAATGTTTTGGATGAAAACGAAGAGGTTGAGGATAATACTGAGATCAATCAAGAGGATGTCGAAGTAAAGCCTAAGTCCAAAAAGAAGAAACATAAATTTGAAACTGGAATCATTGAAAATGCAGAACCCGATCAAAATGACTTATTAACAACTGAAGACATAGATGAAACTCCCAAAAAGAAGAAAAAGAAGCTTAAAAATGACGAAAATAATCAGCCAGTGGAGAACATTATAGAACAACTAAGCGACTTAGTTGTAGAATCGAACCCCGATGAGGTTCCTAAAAAGAAGAAAAAGAAAGATAAACATAAAGAAAAACAAGCAGATGAAGAAAATACCAACGCAGAGGGGACTTGCGATATAGATCATGATGTAGAAAAGAAATCAAAAAAGAAAAAGAAACGGAAAGTTGATTCAGATGAAATAGAAGACAAGGAAACTCAGATAACACATGAATCTGCAGACATATTATGTGGTGATGACATTCCACAGAGTGTACCTAAAATCAAAAAGAAGAAAAATAAAGATTCTTGATGGTTTCATTTGTATTTGTTTTCAATTTTTTACTAATAAACAATCATGAATTCATATGGATTTTCTTAATTTATTGAACTTCTTCAGTACTTTTTTCCATCATTTTTCAATTGCTTAAAATTGTCATGAATATTTTTTAAAGACTATTCTGGGAATGTTTGAGTCCAAGGAGGTCTCTGGCTCTTTCAGCACTTTCGTATAGGCACTCGCGAGCGGGCAGAATGAGTCGCAGCCGAGCCACTTGTTATCCAGCGAAAGTTACTCTGTCTGTCTACTTGTCACGGCTTAATGGGTTACGATGAAATTTAAGAGACTGGTAGGGCTTGATCTGGCATATGACATTGTAGGATTATGGCTCACTTCTTCTCGCAGGGGAAGGCCAGTTCGTGTTCCTGCAGTGGGTACATGCGTCATAGGATTATAAACTATTAATACTCTTCGTTCTCAAGTGTGCGTGTATGTAATGTCTTTAGGTATGTGTGTACGGAGAGAAATAATAATCGGCGGAACTTGGATATTTCTTTACTTGTGAACAGACTAGAAATATTACAATGGAGTAGTTACTTAAGTTGACAGCGCGTCTATAGCTATTGGCGGTTACGGGCGAACTGGCGTCGCCGAGCGCTGCGCGTACGACGAAGACAATGCCGCGTCAGCGCTCCTAAAGTTCTATTATTTTATTTCTTCGTAAGTGTACTGAAAAACGTCGTTTGATACACATGGGCATTTGTAACTGCAGTTCTCGGGTTCATAACATCCTCGCCTTCAGCTCGGGTGCAGTGAAAAAGTTTCCCCACTTGTATCATAATGTACTATTTTATTAGCCTGCCTGATATACACAGCTGCACTCCCGGCCCTACTCTAGCTTTGCTAGACCTGTCCAGGTACAGACGCCAGCACATCAAGCTACTCGAAACTGTCAAATTTACCCAATCAACCTTGAACCTAATGCTTCAAAGATAAAGTTGAAAATCTATTAAAGAAATTTCACAGATTGCAGTGGCTTGATGTGCTGGCGTCTGTACAATGCTTATGACGTGTAGATACCTATAACCGTATACATATTATATGCGAGTACGTACAAAATTGCACAAATTAAAAAGATTCTATCGTCTAGACTTGCAATTACCAAGTAAATACTGAAAAAAAAATCACTTCTCGTCATACTCGATAACTCTTGGTCATAAGTGGGCCAAACGTCATAAGCGACGTTTATTTCGTCTAGCCATCGTTTCTACGAAATACAAGTACACCACAATTCTTTGTGTTTTAGCCCCTATTGCATTTTAAACCGTATGTGTAAAGCGTTAAATGTTAGATTTGCAATATAAATATTTAGATGAATTACACGCTATGCCGTTATGGTGTCACGAATGTGTCGTGCGCCCTTATTTTCTTTGCATATTTGGTGGGTCGTATGAAATTACGATTGTTATAGTAGGTTACGATATACTGATACGTATAAAGACAGAATTATTTGTAAATTGCCGTTCAATGTTCTACTTTAAAGTTAGTAAGGAACAAAGAGATTTAAAACACATATATAAAATTATTGTATACAATAATTTTCATCCTGAATATTTTCGATTTTGACACACGAATGCTACCTGACAAGCGGGCGTATAACACTAGACAGACTGACGTGTTACTAAGTAGTAAGAAGTTTTGGATTACGATTTTCTTCATCTCGTCCCGTCTATCGCTCGGAATTATTTGAATGTCTTTGGTGAGGAATGATTGGACAGGTTCTGACCACTACCTACTGCATCATTGGTCTTGTGGCCACAAGCGTATCTACGTCTACTGAACCCAGGACCTATTATTGAGTTTATGCATCAGGAATTTTTCATTACCAACCTGGTGTTTAGAACTAAGCGGTGTATGATAACGCCGCACTTCGGAGAGCTCGTTGAGCCGTTAGTCCTGTGGATTGAGGTCTACATAGTCGGTCTATGAGAGTGAGAGGAGAGAGTGCACAGCAAGACTCAGGCTGCGCACACACTTATTCTTTACAATATCTCCCGCGTCGATGGCTAGGGTCCGAAGAGATTGGCCGCCATCAATTTGGCCAGGAACACTATTGGATGTCAAGTACCTACTACTGTAACAACTGCTTAGAGGGCACGGTCAGCAACGAAAGTCGATTAACAGTCAGGCATGAATAGGTATACCTATAAAATAATTTTAGTGCCCAAATAGATGTAGTAGGTAACTAGTTACCGTTCGGTCCAGCTAAAAATCTAAAGATAAGATCAGAGTTAACCTTTTAAAAACAAATTCTTAGAGGTACTTAACTCCTATTAGTTTTAATCTACGAGTAAATCTAACGTTGTATTACATAAACATGACCAATATTGACCACATTAAGAACTTAACTACCTTAGTTATTCTCTAAGCACGACACCAACCAAAATTAGTTACCGTAGTAAAATAACAGTGATTGATAAGGTAGGTTAGGTATACCTACTTACTGACGATGACGACTCATGAAACATAATAAGGTATGAAATCATTATGCTTTCCAAAAGCATTTCAGGCACCAGAAGGATATCTGGCTGAGGCTGTCTAAATAGGTTACTCGAATAAAGAAAGAAAGGGTCAAAGATAAAGGGAACAAGGAAGAGTCTACAGTCAAGAGTCGACTTTGACTGCAAGAAAATAAATAGACGTACCTATTATAGTATTTATATTTCACGTGGGTTAATTATTATTCTTATTAAATATTTATTTAATTTGACAACATTGGTCAACTGGTTAGTAAAAATAACAGCCGCTCGGGTGGATCTTCAAGGTTAAGCTGCGCTTACCAAGGGCAGTGTGTGGATGGGTAACCACTAATTCATTACCTACATACTGGGTATTGTGGCCTTTCACTAAAACAAAACATAAGCCACAATATCTTGGAGAAGTTTGGTTCAAGCCCCGTATGGTGAGATGAAAATCAACGTTGCTGAACAGCCCGTATTCAATTTTTGGCCCTTTTTGAAAACTGAAAGTAGGCCTCTATCCGTAGGGCGCCTGTCCGAAACTTTTCGTATTATAGGGGTATGAAGAACAGGGCAGAAATTCCTTCATTCCGCATAGAAAAGGGAGGATCCCCGAAACAGACGGGTGTTGAGTCTAGTGGGCTACTGCCCGACAGTGATTGTCGGGGTTTTCTATATGGTTTTACTTTTAAGTCGCGGTAACGTTAACAGCGCGATTTAGAATTTTGATGATAGTTCTTCATTTGTTTCATAGATGGCGCTGTAGTACTTTTTGGTCTATATTGTTGTACTTTTTGTATAGTCACTACAGTAGTATAATTTTAGTATTTTCTCTTCACGCCCTACCTACTCAGCTATCAATTTTTCATGCTGAATATACGACCTGAAAAACCATCTAGTCTCCTCTACCATAAATAAAAACCAATATGTAGGACTACAAAGGTCAATGGTCCCATAGGCAGTACGTTTTCATAATCTTTGGATTAAAAACTTTCAAAACGTTTAGTGGGTCAAGCTCTTTGGGTCATTATGGGGTAGGCAGGCAGGTAAGTAAGTTTCCTTATCGCCTTGCTTAGCCTTGAGCTAATAAGTAAAACAACTAACTTATAATGTTGGCCACCACAAGCGTGCTTAGATGAATTGATTAAACATAATGATTTGAGTGTTTTCTTTCCAAAAATTAGGCAAATAGGTTTAGGTTAGGTGATTACCTAGTTACAGTTTTAAGTACTAAAATCTTATATAATAAATAATCATTACCGTTATTGATTGTTTTGGCTTGGTTTTTGGTTATTCAGAAGTCGATTTTGTCGCAAAAAATACAAATATTGAGACTTGAACTTAATACTGACGAAATATGACACTTCTACTTTTATTTATTTATTACATTAGGTCTACCAACAATTGTTCACACTGGATAAAGCGTTTCATTCATTCTTAAAATTAAATTACAGCGCAACAATTACTTAGAGGTGTAAACACCACATGCACAGAACAATAAATTCGGAAAATAAGCTAAGCTTAGTAAGTACTAAGCGCCAATATTCAATTAATTAAAATTGAAATTGGAAATAGTGAAAAAACAGAAATATGAAAAATTGCTTACAAATATGATTGATTATTTTTCGACAATAACAACATTGGTACCTGACCTTCCATGGAATAAAGCCGTGATATTACGTTCCTTTGTCGAAATGAGAAGCATTACCCAAGAGTTTCTAATATGTCTAGTGAAGGTGAGCTAGACTACGTACTACTAAGGTGGGATTTTTGAAAATTCACGTCTGAACTGTTCAAATAGAATAATATAATGTATTAAACGATTTTTTATTCTAAATATACGGGGGTGTAAATAGACCCTTCACGAAGCCGTCAACCAAGCATTCTCTACATCAAACTAAGTAACTTTACGCAAAAATTATTTCTGGGAAACGACTTTTTTTTCTGGGGTGCAAAATTACGTTTTACGGTAAAACTCAATGTAACGGGCTCAAAACATTGTGCTGATTGATCGATTGAATAATACGGGGATTGAATAATAGAAACATGTATTTAAAAAAAAACTTGTGAAAAAGTTGTAACTTTGACCCCCAATATCTCCGTAACTAGAAGGTTCCCAGGTATGGTCTAGAACAAAACAATGATCGCAATAACGGGGAGAACAAGTACCCTTCGGCTTCGTTAAGGGTCTTTTTACACCCTTTATTAAGTAGATTTTTTAAAGTTATTTCCAATTAAATTAACAATTTCACTAATATTTGTATGCCTAATATAAGGTAGATTGTACAAGGCTCACCCGTTTTATTGTTACATCTTATTTTATGTACCTGCAATCTAAGCAAATAAATTTTACTTTACTTTACTTTACTAATAGAGGATAAAACTTAGAAGGGCAGTTCGTCATTGTTACCGATGGAAAATTACATCAGGCTCAGGACATTTTGTAAATAAAACCAATAAAAAAATTCCACTTCATTCGTGGAACCACTAACAACGATTCACACCTATTAACAACCGCCGTTGCCTAGCAACCTGAGTTTTATCCTCCAACTGGGCGGGCGTAATTCGGGCGGGCGGGCCTACATCTGCCCGATATCCAACCAATCAGCGGCCGGATGCCCGATTATTATGACAGTGGTGTCACTCAGTGTCTGTCACTCAAAGAGCCTGTTAACTAAAAACAACTTTACGCAAAGTCAATGGAGTTGAAATTGGATTGGAGGGTGAAAAGTAAATGAGCTTCCGTTATTGGCTGTTGATATTTATGTTACCACCTCATGAGGCATTGAAGGCTGTTTATTTTGTTCGTAAAAAGGCTATATTGATTTGTATTAGGTACCTATTTATCTAATGTATTTTTAATGTAAACCGCAAGAGCGGAAGTACCTAATACAAGCATTTTTTTGTTTAAAAGGTGCTTCCTATCATTTGATTGTTATTTACATAAGTATTAGAAGAAGAAAAAAATGTGGTTAAGAAGTCGTTATTTACATAACATAATGCCTGTGATCCCGGAACGGTCAGGCAGAGGTGTACCTAATAGTACAGCTACATTTCGCCAGCTATATTAAAGTCTCATGCAGTGGTGACGTTATTCACTGCTTATGTTATTATTATTCATCGTCTGCCTGCCTTTTCCCAACCATTTTGAGGTCAGCTGAATAACAGTATTTTACATGGAGCGACTGTCTATCTGACCTCCACAACCCAGTTAGTACTGGGTAATACGATGCCCTTAGTAAGACTAGTTGTCAGACTTTCGGGTCACTGAATACCTGTTACGACTGTCAAAGATCTACAAATGCCAGCCGGGACCAACGGTGTAACGTGCTTTCCGAGGCACGGAGGAAACTCGGTAAGTAGCGGGTGGTCACCCATCCACGGATCGGATCAACCTAGGCAAGCGCGGCTTAACCTGAAGATCGATTCGGGCGGCTGTTATTATTTAGCCACGAGCTACTCTGATTACGCTAGTTTTATTGAAAACTGGAAATATCAGTTTAAAACTTAGGTAACAATAACAAAGTTACATTCCTTCTTCATTAAAAGAAAATTACGTCTTATTTAAATAATTTGCTTTTCGGTAACAAGGAAGTAAAAAATGGCCGCGTGTCAGTGCGTGTTGCCCTCCATAAAGTAGTTATCGCTAAACAATCAGCGCGATACGTTATTTATTAACGTACATTGTTATTATAATAAACACGTCTCATTGTATTATTATTAATGTTATAGGGTTAAAGAAAATTATACCTACCAAAAATTGCGACACTTTGGAGCTGGTATTTTTTTTTTTAATAATAATAATATTATTGACCCTGCTCCCGATGCCGGTGGGCCATTTTCTATATTTTTTGTTACTAAAAATATTTAAAAATAAAAATAATATGTTAAGAAAATGAATAAAGGACATAATAATATTATCATAACGGTCGTGGATATGGAAATGTCTGACGTCAGCGCATCAGAGTATCAGACAAAAGCAGCATCAGAAAAGAATGCGCTTATAGTCGAGTGTAATTAATTAGACAAAAAGGTGGAAGTTTATAGTGGTCAGATTTTCATGGGTTTTTTTTTGAGTTGCTAGAGGAGTGGAGAAGAACGCTAAAAAAAGGACAGTAATAACATGAAAGAAAAAAAAAACAAAAGGAAATATAAAAAAAAAAAAAAAAATTTCGCGAGCCAAATTTTCTTTTTTACACCTCTAGGATCTCAATAAAAAAAGTACCGTGAAAATCCGACCACTTGCACTATAAAATTCCTTCTAGATCTTGAGTATTTTTTTGCACTCGGCAGTAATAAGATAAACATTAGCTGCAACTGCAAATCTTTTACGAAACCAGACATTAAAACCTTTGCAAATCAAACAAATTATTTATTAGAAGAAACAAAAGCAAAATAGGTATCAACTTTTACTTACGTGTGCATCACCGCTACGCAAAACTGCTACGCCGTAGCGTGGCTACGAGTCGTAGCACCAGCTACAATAAGGCAAAGGAAATACCGAAGATTTGAGCTTTTTGTGACAAAAAACCATACAGCTAGAATCGGGTCAAGTACGAAACGGGCATTTTAATCGTAATTGGAGGTAACAAGCGCTTGTTTGTTCCTCAAACGGCTGAGCAATGAGGAAAAAAATAAGCATTTCTGAGGTGCCGACACGACACTACTTACCATATATTATTAAGCTTCAGTACTAACTGCAGACAAATAGTATGGAAGTCGAAAGACTATCATGCGATTTTTTGACGAGGTGAAAAAAATTCTAAAGTTTTGATAGCTACGTTACACGTAGCGCTACGAAAGTGCTACGGAATTTTCGTAGCTGGTTCAAAGTGACATTCAAACAAAGTTGAGATTTGGGGTGGATCGAATAAGATATCCCACCCGCACGCAAAATACGCGCTTTGACGTGGAGTTGCGGAAACCAGCCCGTTATACAATACAATAAATAAAAATTAATAGTTATTTTAATAAACCTGATTTTTTTGCTTGTATGTATGAGTCACCTAGATTGTGACTTATTGGTTAGGAACTTCTACAAATTCAGGTGTTGGTCTATATAGGTGGAAATACCGTATTAATTTTTAATGCCATGCTTTTCGACTTAAATGTTGGTCTATACTATAGATATCTACTTGTTTTTTCTTAGTTTGCGTCATTGTGTGTTTTTCTATAATTCTATAGTTGTAAAGCAACTGAATATGGTTTTCGATTTTATGTGTTTTTTTTTTTTTAATCTAGTTTGAGTCTCACTCCTGGGAAAATGCCTCCCATTTGTTCTTCCAAACTTCTCTATATAATGTCCGGTAATTAGTGGCCGATACTTAAGCACGTGATTGTACTCATGATAACAAACAAATTTCCCAAAGAAAAACTTTTTTTTAATACTCGTTCACTTTTATCACAATAACACAACAGCGGGCCGTATGAAATTCACGCGAGCGCGCTTGTGACCTATCAACTGTTAGCCGCATGACGCCGTTCCGTCTCATTACTATTGTACCGTGCAACAGTGGGTAGGCAGAGCACCCGCGCGGCTCGTAAGCCCGCTCCGTAATGCTTCGCTGTTGTGTTATTGTGATAAAATTAAATGAGTATTAAAAAAAAGTTTTTCTTTGGGAAAGTTGTTTGTTATCATGAGTACAATCACGTGCTTATAAGTATCGGCCACTAATTACTAGTCACCCTATATACTGTGCGATCTCTAGTCATGTTTGCCTCATCAACAGAGATCGCCACACCACCTTTGCTATGCTCGACCTGGACGGCGATGTTTTATTAATGCCATTAATTAATCATTATAATCTCACGCCTATAATTATAAAGTGGCTTTATTTGCAAAACATACATAAGCGTCGAATCACGCGAGAACACAATATTTAACGTCCCGTACTTTATGCTAATCCACTGAGCTTGCAAATGTCACATGCATTATAGCATATTTACTTTAATTACTATATTTTAATACCAAATTATGGTTAATAGTGCTTAAAAACTCGTTATTCGGTTTTAAGCATAAGATATTATGGATTTTATAATTCTAATCAAAGGAACTCGTATGGTCAGACGAAAAGATTGCGCCCGTAGCGTAGTAGATATTATACCATCTTATAGAAATATGCCACATTTTTTCTGTGTATCTGGGATAATAGAACTTCCATGAAATGCGGTAAAATTGAACGTTTGCAAAAGAAACATTTTTCCAGCATTCAGTAGAAAATAATAAGGTTAATTTGAAAGCTCTTAAATAAGTTGTAGAACCAGGTGTTACTACGCGGAAGTATGTGACACCAAATATTTAGTTTTAATTCTCCGAAACAGCGTCAAAAGTGTGACAACGCGATAAACGCGGTGCTGCATCCTGCATCCAAGTCAGGATCTTTGTCGCGGAATTAAAACTAAATATTTTGCATAAAATTAAGGGCTTGATTCATGATGTCCGAATAGCCACTAGTCCACTACTCACCAAATAAATTAAAAAATGGAACAGAATTTGTATGAAATTATCTGCCAAGTAAGTTAAAGGAAAAACAATTTTAATTCCAAGGGGTGTCTAGTCCGGGGCTGTGGGACTGTTCGAAAGAGATACCGCGGCCCTGCAACACAAAGGACAAAGAAGGAACATAGATGGGTTTTAGTCAGTACAAGTCTGACACTCCCTTCCACTCCGCCCAGAGCGGGAGAGGTCATTTGATGATATACCATCCAAAAAAAAAAGGAAGTTTGCGGGAACTTAATCGCAGGTGGTGAAACAGGCCCTTAAGATCTTAAATAATCCTAGTTATATATCCTTCGTTGTACATACATTAGCAAGTAAATGGTACCTAGGTATTTTTAATTACCTTTGCTGGTTCCCCACAGAATCGGGGCCAGTGTAACACAATATTCCGAATCACATGCATATTTACGTGTTCAACTAAATCCTAGGAATTCGTCACCACTTATTATTCACACTACTATTAAACTAAGGCAGTAATTACTTTCCTAGGCTAATAAAACTAACTAGAAGTATAACCTACTTAATTACTTTCTTTATTAAGCACAAAGCTGTGCCCGCGGCTTTGTCTGTGGTTCAGAAAAAACAAAAAGATTCAGTTTTTAAGCGAGATCCCGAAAAATCTCGTATTTTTGTTGAAAGATCCTGAAAGAACCTCAAGTGAAAAAAACTATACAGTGAGTAAGGGACAGCCCTCCACAAACTGATGGTGTGAATTCAGTATATCATACTAAGATGACCGGTACAAGAAATTATTTCAGGAATGTTATGGGAATCCAATAAATTTTATTTGTTTATTTCCGCATACACAATGTATCGTTACCGTGGCAAAACGCACTAAGCGAACGGCAAGCGCGACGACGAGTTCGATGAACTCTGTAGCTAGGCAGGAAGTGAACAGCTGATTTCACGCGTTGTTCGTGAGATTATTTCAACGTCCATTGTTGGATTTTTTATTTTAGCCGTATTATTTACATAAATGGAGTGTTGCTTACAGCGAATGAAATTTTACACTGAAATAAAGGAATACTTAGGAACCTTAAAAAAAGATTTAAAAAAAACGGCGAAAAATTCCGATGGAATATGATTCAAAATAAGGACCTGAATGCACCATGTCAGTTTGTGGAGGGCTGTCCCTTACACCTTGTATGTTATCTTATTACTATTATAAATCTTACTTCTTTTTACTACCTCGACTGCCTCGTTGGTCTAGTGGTAACAATCGCGACTGCTGAGCATGAGGTCTTGGGTTCGATTCCCAGGTCGGGCAAATTAATATTGGGTTTTTCCATCAGGAATTTCTTAGTAGCAGCCACGGAGTCTGGATTTTTGCCCGGTTACTGGCAATAGGCTCGCCCCCTATTACATGGGTCTTATAAAAACATAACTGGCGAAATGTGGTTGTAGATACTATTAGGTACACCTCTGCCTAACCCTTCGGGAATTACAGGTGTGATGTTACGTTATGTTATGTGTTCTTTTTACTACTATTCTGAATGCGAAAGTTTTTGAAGATGGGTGGATGTATGTGAAGATGTTTGTTACTCTTTCACGCAAAAACTTCTAAACGGATTTTGATGAAATTTGGCACACAGGAAGTTTATAACCTGGATTAACACTTAGGATACTTTTCATCCTAGTAGTACGATCCCGTTGTACAATTACCGAAATCCACGCGGGCGAAATCGCGGACATAAACTAGTCTTAGAAAAAATCCAGTGAATATGACATTTTCAACACGCTCAAGGTACATCATTTACTAACAAGCGCTGGGTCCAGGTGGTGGAGCATGGCCCAAGTCCTATGATAGCGAGAAGGCTTGTGTTGCAGCTGAGGTAAAGTTATAGGCTGTTAAATTATGCTAAGGATGCCCTTTGTATTTATGAAAAAAAAAATTGCTATACAGGTTGGAAGGGACACCGATTGCCATGGTTTGTCAACGAGCAAAGGAGCGCAGTATACTAGGTGTTAAATCAGCGGACGTGTTCGAAGCACAATACTGCGCTCCAAAACAAATATAGCTGACGTGGCTCAAAAGGCTGCCCAGCCAAAATCATTTTTTTCGCAACCAAACCAGAAACGGTTACTACGTAATAAAAAATCTGTTGTATTATACATTTTAACGTGTAGGTATTCCACTTTTGTATTTAACAGTAGTTTTTTTTAAATAACCGGTCAAAAAAATAATGTGGGATGGTTCAGAGTGATGTTTTAGCATCCCTTCCATCTTGTATACCTATGTTTTTCACATTTCATTATTCCCGTTTAGCCAAGTATATTCTTGAAACCCATGTGTATTTTGGCTTGGCTTTTGTCCAAGTTACTCCTGGCATTATATCCTTACAACAATTAAACTTGGCTGCAATAGAGCAACTTATGAATAGGTGGGTATGTATGTACCTCTTGTTCATGTTTTGGCACGGTATGCATGTTTGGATGTTTGCCGCTTTCGCAGAGGATAATAGTTTTACAGTAGGCAATGTAAAGTAATAATATGAAAATGGTATTGTTATAATAAACACTGCTAACAGTCATGTTGCTGCCCTTATCATAAAAGAAAACTTCCACGAATTGATGTGTATTAAAATTTCATGAAAGGTAACAAAAATTCTGAAAAAATCAATGAAAACTTAATTTCCGGATTACAACAACTTTCTCGAAAGTAGAGCACCCATTTTTCAAATTACACAACATTAAGATGTACGTATAAACATAAATAATAATTAGAAAACGTAATTGGGTCTCATAAAAACGCGAAACATTGCCCAAAGTAAGAGGTGAAAAAATATAGTCTTAACCTACATAAACACGCTGCCACGATGCCCACGATATGCTTCGTTGACCGGCGGGCAACCGGTGCGCGACAGGGTAGTAAGACCGCTTCTAAGTTTCCAAGCTTTTTAGGGTTCCGGTAGCCGAATGGCAAAAAAGGGAACCCATACATGGAAATGAAATTAAACATTTTTTTTCATCAAACGTATACGTTCGGGGTGTCTGTGACATGGAAGTTCATAAAATCATTTTTCTCAAAGTCAAACGTTTGAAAGATAAACACTTCAAAGTAGTAAAATGTGTGGTCCTTTCATCGAAAATTTATTTGAATAAGATTTGATGTTTAGTTTTTGAGATGTGGGACTTTTTCAACAAAGTGCAGCAGTAACTTTGTTTTTAATTAACATACTATGAAAAAAAAATAGTTTGTATTGTATTACATTCAACAGCAATGAATGAGCTTTCAAAATATGAGTATGACTCAGACTTGGCCGGTTTTTTTTGTTAAAAATACAATAAAATAAAATAATCAAATAATGTATAATTTGGTATAAGACAGTTCTACGTAAAAAATAATAACAATAACTAAATACAGCCCTCAAAACGGTCATAAGAACGAATCAATGCGTGTACTTAAAACTGCCTACGGCGTAGTACGGCTACGGCGTAGCATTGACCAAGTACAATATTTTTTTAGAAATCACTATAGTCTATGAATATTTGTCTATTTATTCGTATAGAGAAGAAGTACTGATGCGAAACATGCTTGTTTTTAAATTAAGTACAGGGGCATGTCCAGTACCATCCAAGTATTTTTTTTTTAATTTTGATTTTTCTTACAATTTGCTGACTACAATTGATTTAAGCAAAATTAATCTGCCTCCTACCACTCGAAATTAAACTAGCTACAATCCTGTATTTCAGTGTCCTAGATCCTATATCGATTAATTTCTCACCTAGCCCCGCCACACTAACGCTCAGGGTGCGCTGGCCGCTAGCCGCCCGTTGCCGCCCATTCGAGCAGCCGTCACTCTGTTCCGTTAACAAAACATAACCGGACGACTACCACATTCACAACAAAAACAACCAAAGACTTTAATGAAACATTATTTAAAATTTTAAAACCTCCTCAAGCCTTATGCAAAGTGCTTGCCTGATGCAATATTAAAAAAAAAACTATGTGAATGTTTTCTAATCTGTCGTCGCGAACCTTTTCGTAATTTAAACATCGAATGTTTTTACCCGGAAGTTACCTACGCTGAGGCGAGCTCGCGAATTGTAACTCTGAATTTGAATTTATTCGAACTGGATTTTAGTGCTCGTGATTGGTGTTTTTTGGTTTTTTGAATTAAAATGGCGACGGAGGAAGCGATGCCAGCGAACGCAACGGTAAGATTATATTTCCGTTTTATTATATTATTGATTGTGGCATAAAAAAAAAGGTGTTAATATAATCATTTATAAAAAATAATAATTTTATTTAAAGAATTTTGTATGCATTTGATGATATTACCTGTTGATTTTTACTGAATATTTTAAATCCATAATTATGTGTTGTTTCCTACATTTTCCGTAAGTGAGTAGAGAGTAGGATAAAGTCATGAGCTAATTAGTTAGAGTTTGAAGTAGTAAAGGCAAATATAGTGATTAAACAAAATAAGTAAGTAATGACTTCTGAACTTAAAATAACTGTTTCATAAAAGTGCATTGCTCCCCTTTATACCAGTATATAGTCTCTAGATGATTGTGGTTTTTACAGCCAGATATTTATTCAACAAAAGTATGTAAATCATCTGAAAAGCTATTTTTTATTAAAGATTCATAAATTCAACAAAAGCCTGAAAAGATTTCACAAGAAAATAAAGAAAAATCAATTGTAATTTCCTTAGGTTCCCCGAACTTTGACTCACACAATCATAGGTAATCATAAGCACACTCAACTTACGATTGGAGCCATAACTGCCATAATTACGTGTGACTAACTTATTACTTTTACCTACCTAGCTGAATCATTTTACAGCTTATATTATAACTTGTAAGTTAAAGTTACCCGTCCATTCGATGGTCGTGACTGGGCTTACTTAGTCACGCAGTGGGCTGACTCGTTAACCGTTATCTTGAAGAATATCTAACGATTTTCTAAACCTAGGTTAAACTTTGACAAATCATTAGCAGTTGCGAAGAGTTGAGTCAAGGTTTTGTGATGATTTCGGTTATATTGGATAACTATGTGAGTATATTTTTAAAACTTTTAGTGTCTTTGAAAGAATAACATAACATCCCACCTGTAATCCCCGAAGGGTTAGGCAGAGGTGTAACAAATGTACACCCCCATTTCGCTTGGTATGTTTAAGTCCCATGTGTAAAGGGGCGAGCCTATTGTCAAGTGGAATACAGTATTTAATTCAAATCGAGAAAATAGTTCTCAACCATAGATCTCTTAACAAATGACAAAGGAATAGGTACAATAGTGTTCAAACTTCCAATTTTTAACAAATTATTTCATTTTTGTGAGATGATAAACATGCGAGTGTCTTCTTCTTAAAAACAAGACTCTTGATAATCAACACAAGTAACCCTTCCCTTAAGAAGTATTATCTCTTAGCAGTCTAGTAAAAAGTAGACACTGTGGGTGGACGAAGGAACGAATACGAACCGCCTTATAATATACATATTTCGGTAATTAACGAGCGAAGCCAGCACAAGCGTGTGGATGAACGCCCAAAACCCGCGTGTAATATAATTAATTCATTGTTGATGATAAGATACGCAAAAAGGATGCTTCTTCGAGTCTTCCCTTAAATATATGATTAACCCAACATTTCTAACTAGAGTTTCCTGACTGGTATTGTCAGTGCATCCCTAGTTTAAGTGATCATACGCCTACTCCCAATCAATCAACCACGTGGCGGCATGAATCGTCAGTTCATGAATGAACATAGACAGTGGTATCAGTTGATTGGAAGTGGGTGGGTCTGTGGGGCGCGCGGCAGTCCGCGGGCGGGCCGGACCGAGCGATGTCGCGTCGCCCGCACCCCCGGCCGCGCCTACTGACGCGTCCCTGTCGCCAGGCCGCTCCGGAACCCGCACCGGCGCCCGAACCACCGCCGCAGCAGCCCCCAGAGCCGCACTCCGACGACGAGCGGGAGCCCGGCGACTGGCGCCCCTCCCGTCCCGGTACACCGCCACAGCGCAACGAAGACGTCTCCGAGGGGTCCGAAGCAACTGCTAGACCTACCAGAGCAGAACCAGCTAGCCGATACGCTAATCTGAACTACTGGAAGGCTAGAAGAGTCACCTTCTACAGAAATGGGGATCCTTTCCATCCTGGGGTCGAGTTTCGCTTCAAGCCGGGCCGAGACCTGGCGTCGATGGATGCGCTCCTCGACCGGCTGTCAGAGAGGCTGGAACTGCCTCGAGGAGCACGGTTCATCTTCGGTATGGACGGAGATAGAAAGTACAGGCTTGAGGAGCTGGAAGATGGAGCATCATACGTCGTATCTTCATATAAGACTTTTAAGGTAAGATTCAATCTCTCAATTGCTAATCACCCAATTATGTTCTTCATTCCCAAAATAATAGGGGCATTGCCTTTCTTTCGCCAAGATCATTAATTGACATCTAACGATTCATGAAAGTTCAAACCAAGTGCGTTTGCTCAAGCTCTTAATTAACGTTGGTCAGTAATTATTCAAGCGTAATCGTTGAATCGCTACACGGAGCGCGTAAGGGCCAAATTCTTGGTTATTTGTGCTATGTTATAAGAATATTCAGGTTGAGTTTTTGGTTATAAGAAATAAAATACAATTTTTTGAGATAGATTATTAAGATTACTTTTGCCTGACTCTAAACTAACTTTCATTAATTACCCCAACATCAAAATTATGCCGCAAAATAAGTATAGAGTCTAGTCGACCAAACTCCGCAATATACAATTAACACCTGCCCCACTTTTTAAACGCGAAAAATATTCAATTACTACCATTCATTTATAAAACAATTGCGGGTTTCGTGAACGCCAAAATGTCGTGGGAGACCAACCTTTTGCAGATGTGGGTCACAGGATAAGAACCACGCACCATCTACCTCTTATTTGCATTTTGATTACATACAACTTTGTTTTGTAACATCGATAACATTAATTGCAAATAAATTACGTTTGGGCAACAAAAAGGGCTTAAATATTGTTTTAACGTTGGGTACGGAAATTGGTCGAAAATTCAAAGGGTTTTCCGAAGTAGTAAGTAAGTTTAGATTTGCGTGTTTGCTAATTTCTTTTGCAATTGAATTTGCTTTTAGGTTATGGGATATTGTTTTTAAAATCTAATCATCGTTATGTAAATACTTGCTGTTATCAAACCTAGGTAGTAACTACTCTTATTTACTTCGGACAATTGTCTTAAGATAACGTTATTACCTACTTATAAAATATATTCCATTTTGGTGCATTCGTGAAATGAGTATCGTAACCAAATAGGCTCGCTGAATGAATAGTCACTTGTCGGTCATCAATCATTACCATGTTTCGACTAACATGAAACAATCAAACAATTGACATAAATCAACGTAAAATTGTCCTTAAACCAGACCAAATCAATCATTCAAACAAAACCAAAACCCAAATTACATAATCACTCAATTATCGACACCGTACGTAAACCTTAAAACAGACGACATTTTCCATCATGGCCGCCGTGTCAAATGCCTACGACCGCCGACAACGACATCTACGGGGCAATGCACCACCTTGCACTTAATATGCACCAAGGCAACGCGTGGATTACCGACCATTAGCATTCGAGACTGGCTGTTGACGGCACTGGACGTCTTATCTCGACGACCGACGTGAAGTAAGACGTTTCCAGTGTTGGAGTTAGAATTAGGGGTTGTTTGTCGGTGCGTTTTATTACGTAGCAGTATCTTTGTTTGATTACTTTGAAAAATAAAAGAAAGAGAACCAGGGTAGGCGGGCTTGGACTCAGGTTTTTTTTCAAGTGGGACAACATAGGCTTACAATGATAATGATTACGTAGCTGTTTAAGGTTCAAAATGCGTCAACATTTGTATTCCAAAAAAATGCAGTTGTCTATGAGCTGTGATAAACTGTTATTGTCTTTACAAGAGTTCAAAATGCTTTGATCATTCTCATAACCTCTCTGTCCAACCACTTAATTAGAATTCTATTGCGCCAAACTTAATTGATTTTCTTTTTTGTCCCAAAACAGCGCAACAAAGAGAAACACTTCTTTGACCGTCGGAACCGTTTCGTTAAAATTTCAGTACACAAGGGTCAATATTAGCATATATACACATAACGGTATGCTCCGAACACGACCTCTGTTGATTTGACTTGCGACACAACTTGCGTCAAACGACACGCGCGTGTTTCACTTGTTACATCCTCGTGAGTACAGTCGCGTCATTCGTAGCATTACATTGGTCAAGTGTTTACCTAGTTAAGTAAATAAGTATAGTGGGTAATGACAGTGGTGTAAACCGATCGGACAGTAGCGAGTGAACAGTCTCTGTCTAGGTTTTCGCCATTCGCCACTGTTCTTCATCATCTGCCTAGCCTTTTCCCAACCATGTTGGGATCTGCTTCCAGTCTAACCGGATGCAGCGGAATACCAGTATTTTACATGGAGCTACTGCTTATCTGACCTCCATAACTCAGTTAGTACTGGGTAATATGATACCTTTGGAAAGACTGCTTGTCAGACTTTCGGGCCACTGACTACCTGTGATGACCTACAATGACAGCCGGGACCAACGGCTTTTTTTTTTTTTTTTTTTACCGATGGGAAATCATCAAATGACTTCTCCCGCTCTGGGTGGAGTGGGAGGGAGTGTCAGACTCTTACTGACTAAAACCCATCCATGTTCCTTCATTGCCCTTTGTGTTCCAGGGCCACGGTATCTCTTTCGAACAGTCCCGCAGCCCCGGCAGGCATCGGCCCTTGCGGGCCCCTTCCTGGTTGCTGACATCTCTTTGAGGCGCGCGTGGAACACGAACGCGCCGTCGACACGGCCTGTCGTCATAAGACGGACGGACGGTGAGCTAACCCATTACTCACCGTCCACAGGCCCGCGCCTACGGTGGCCGGGAGCCACCACGTGGCCCCCGACGCCCGGTGCGTCGCCCGCGGCGGCTGGGACGAGAGATTCTCTCCCTCTCACGTCCCGCCACCTCCTTCGCTAGCATGACTGCTTCGCAGAAGGAGGTGACGGCTTCCCATTCCCTCTCGCTCCGGACCATGGCCTGAACCAGGGCCGGGCGCGAGAGGTCGCCGCCGCCTATCGCCGTTACGAGGACACGGCGGAGCTCCGCCCAAGCGGGGCAGACCTCCACGGTGTGCGCCACCGTGTCCTCCGGACGATCCTCGCAATGATAGCACCCGGGCGTTTCCTCCCGCCCGATTAGGTGGGGTCCACAACTAGTTAGTACTGGGTAATACGATACCCCATGGTAAGACAGGTTGTCAGAGTTTTTGGGCCACTAACTACCCGACGACTGACAAAGATTTACAAATGACACCTGGGACCAACGGCTTAACGTGCTTTCCGAGGCACAGAGGAAACTCGGTATGTAATGGGTGGTCACCCATCCACGGACTAACATAGGCCAGCGCGGCTTAACCTGAAGATCGCAACCGGGCAGATTTTTTTATTTAGCCACGAGCTCCTCACTCGCCACTGTCCTTAACCAATGTAAATCGAGTCTTAACAAAAAAAAAACATTTGTTTTCTGGGCAGTCGCTATGTTACAGCGAACTTGAGCGAACCACGAACTTATGTCGCGAACATGTAGTTCGTGGCCAAGTGGTTACAGTATTACCCTCGCATTTAATACCTGTCTAATTCGAAGGACGTTCGCAATAGACCACCGAGCTACATACTACTTAGCATTCAGTGCGTCCACGACGCTCCACGTAATCAGTCTTCCTTTCATATCATATCGCTGGATTTACATATTGACCTGGAAAATCAAAGTTATGGTAGATAGGCGGTGTTATGCTAAGGACACGCCGTTGTATCGTAAATTGTATAGGCTCTTCGTAAGGTTTATAGGTTCTGAAGTTAAATGCAAGTTTATCTAGTTTATAAGGAATGTCAAGCGGATCTACGGATTCTATTTCTTTGTTTTGATCACTTTCGATTACATTTTTCACGAAAAATTTTGGAAAAAAAACCACGGATAGTTTGACCCAGTAAAATAGCCACTTGATTGTAGCATCAGTGGCATTCTTTTGGTTTTCAAATGTGACAGTAAAAGGGCACTTAGGACAATCCAGCAACTCCAGAAGCAATGCTCTTGTACTGGACGTTTGATGGCTCATTAGTCTCCCACTTCTTCACTGTTCCTGAGCTCACGGACATTACAAGATGACAGCAGTTCCATGTCAAACTAAATTATACATTGACCATGCATATCCATCCACAAGCCTTTGTAAGCCAAGCAGGACAATAGGCACAATTTCAAATTCGTCACGATACCTTGACCTCAAAAATTGTTTGAAAAAACCTGCGTGAGAATTTCCATCATAAGATTACAACAATTTCAGCAAGGAAATGAATACGCCATATCGCGTAACTCAATTATTAGCATTAACAATAATACAAATTATGTTTTATTTTCTCATAAAAGACGTAAACTGTTATTAAGATTAAGCTTGAAGGACATAATGAAAAATCTAAAGGCATTATAAAAGTAATTCGTCTTAGTGGCCCAGTTTTAATATTTTCCGCGTCGTTAATTTCCTTTGTAATAAGTATAATTACTCATACAGGTTAATTGTAATGTATACGTCATTTTGAAAAATGGTTCTGTATATTTATTTACTCCATTATTTCTTTTATTCGTTCTACTTACACATTTTTGACGTTTTTAAATATTTCTTAAAACATTTAAAAATATAAAGAGTAGTGGTCTGCCGGTGTCGGGAGCAGGGTCCAAGCTACCGGTGGTTAGGGCTCCAGAGACAGGGATCATTACTCCATTATTATTATTATGATAACTTGCATTGCCAAGTTGAAAATACACTACCCTCCTCAGTCGGGTAAAAAAGCCCGTCGTAGTTTCCACAAAGTGACAAGCTTTCTTTTAACTGCTTCTTTTACAAGTTTGCATATATCTAGCAGTATTCTGCGTCTTTGACTGAAATAATAATAAAGATGTCAACATTGCGAGTTGAATGGCTCTCTTTGGAAAAACACAAGTTTTTAGCCTGTATTTTTCCACTGCTGGGCAAAAGCCTCCCCCATAGCCTTCCAATTTTCTCTCTGTGCGGTTTTCTCCGGCCAACCTGTCACAAACGCTTCTAAGTCGTCACCATACAAATGACAATATTTTATTCAAGAATTTATGTTTTCTATTTAAAATAGTGGTCTTGATACAAATACGCTCAAACTACGAACATCATTATTTGTGTGACACACAAAAACGTGTTTAAAATATCCAAATAATAAAAACTTAAAGATCCTTTGCACAAAATCACACATAACTTTCAACCCATATTTGCGCACATTTCACATGTCACACACCGAACCCTAAAAAACAAACTGTCATCAACACTATCGATAACGAGTGAATAAATGAATAATAAGTAAATAGAATAATAGTCGGTCACCGTCCACCGTATATAATGTATGTAAGAAAACCTTTACCGAAGTATATGTGATCACGCGATTAAAAACCACTTCTTTGTGTTTTTAACGATGACTATCGCAAAACGTGGCGTAAATAATTCAATTTATTATACTTTACTAGCCAGTGTTGTGTAAGCTTGATTTATAGAGGTTTTATTAAAGATTGTCGTTGATTTGAGCATTGATTACGCGAGATTATGGGCACTGATTTACTGGCAGACGAGGTCGCGAATGGCGAAAATATATGTAGATTTTTCGGCAGGGTTAAGTTAATTTAGATTTGGTTTGGATAACCTAATTTTAGTAATGGCTTTCAGAGAGCGAGATTATTTGAAGCTGTGAGTAATAAAAATTAAATATAAAACACTATTATTACACAAACAATCTGATTTAAGAAATTGATGATGGCGCGTAGCTTGCGTAGCATACTTCGTAGCAGTTCGTAGCACTAGCGTAGCACCTTTATGTGAAGTCACAGAAACTATAAAGGGTGCCTGGTAATTAGTGACCGATACTTAAACACGTGATTGTAGTCATGATAACAAACAACTTTCCCAAATACACATTTTTTATACACAGACCGTTATAACATTAACACAACAGCCGTATGAAATTCGCACGCGCGCGCCTGTGACCTATCAGCTGTTAGCCGTTCAAAAAAAATTGTTTCTTTGGGAAAGTTGATTCTTATCATGAGTACAATCACATGTTTAAGAATCGGTCACTAATTACCAGTCTTCCTATATAGTTACACCAAGATGCGAGAATCTGGAACTGGGATAATTTAAAAACCCATTAAGCATAATGAAATTAAACGCGATGATAAGACGAAATCTAATAACCTCTAGTGTTTCAAGAACAATGTTTCATACAGCTAATACAATACTGCGGAGTCCCTAACGACTTGGGCGCGGTTCGTACAGTCACGATGTAAATTACTGTGACTCGGACTTGTATGAGAAATGCATTATTTTATATTAATATTTATAAGGCTAATCAAATGTACGAGTGGTAGGCAAATGAAGCTGTTGCGTTGTTTTTGCAGTTTTTTATTGAGGGTAGTACATTATTGTTCTTGGATATCATTCTTCTGCTCTTCTCTTCTTATCGTATCGATGGCAATCTAAATTGTGTCGGGCCAGAACTGAGCTACTAGTTTGGCGCTTTCGGTAGCGTCCATCAGTTCCTGCAGTGATCAAACAACACGACACGCATGACATGGTATTAAGTGCCTCATCGTTTGTGGAACATCCCCATATTTACACTGAAGGGTAGAGTCATTAATGAATCTCATCTTCTGCTCTGATCCTAATTTATTTGGGGTTGACGCAGCATGTGTGCTTTTTTCGTAAATTCTCTATTAGTCGACGACATCGCAGAAGCAGCCCCCTTTCTAGCCAAACCATCTTTCACACAGTTTATGCATAGTTTCTTTGTTTTTTACCTACTTGGATATCACTTATCTAGTACTAATATTATAAAGAGGTAAAATTTGTTAGTTTGAAAGTTTATATGGAGGGGGTAATCTCCGGAACTAATGATCCAATTCTAAAAAAAAATCACTGATAGCAAACTACATTATTCGTGGGTGTTATAGGCTCCAAATTATTTTAATATCATGCGCATTAGCCGAGCTATCACACTTTTTCCGGACGAAGTCGCGGGCGATGTGCTAGTTCTTAATAAATAAGACTGAAATTAGTTTGGATTACTTCAGCTACGCCAAAATGTCGTAGCTGCAGCGACGGAGCCGGCTTCGCTCGTAACCGATCTGCTACGCGTTAAGGAAATAATTGGTTTATCTCTACGGTCCTATTATCGAATGTTATGTTAACTCCATTTAATTAAAGGAGATATTATAAGGTTTAAGGAGTAATTTTTTTTGGTAGCGGCAGGTCGGTCGATATTATAAACGGTGCAACAAAACAAGTACCAGTACAATGTTGCTCAAGATTTTAAATTACATCGTTTTTGGTACTTATTATTTGGGCGTGGTATAAGGGTTAAAATCATTTGTAACTTGAAGGTTACAAATCAGTAAAACTTACGTAGTTATAATCGCACACATCATTACTACGCGAAAGTTACTCTGGTAGTCTGTCTGTGGCCTTTTGTTACAATTTCGATGAAATTTGGCACACCGATAGATAAATAACAAACACACACACACACAATTAGGTACATACTCATTCACTACTCAAGTTGCTTTAAAATCTAGTATTTTTAATTTTTTGCGTGTGTTTGTTAAAAACTTTTATTTTTCTGAATTCTGAAATCTGGCTAAACACTAAACTAATAGTGTTTTGCATAAAAAATGTACAATGGTTTTAGGCTGAGACGCTGGCTTCTGACATACAGGTTTTTTAGCTAGTTTGGGTTACAAAGGGTTCGCATGATTTTGTTACCCCCCATTTATTTTGTCAATAAAAAATGGGGTAACAAAATCTATTTTATTAAGACTTGGTTTACTTTCTTCCCGGTAATGCGTTCCCCCGCTGTAATTTCGCAGCCGAAGCCGCGGGCATGAGCTATAACCCATTAAATACTTTTTCGACCCACCTGTACTTCAGCAGGAAATGTCTAAATTGCACTTTTGTTCCGCTGTACGTCGTTCGTGATTTCAGTGTAGCGTATCGAAACATTGTAAACTTTGCTACTGAGTGCTGACCAAATCGGGGATGTGGGTCAGTGTGTTCCTACCCTATAGCTAAACGTAAACGTAACGTAACTTTGTGCGTTTACGTTACGTTGAAGATAGAGATGTGCTTTGTCATTGTTTTCGTGATTTTTTTTGGTGACGTTTTGAATAATTAAATCCGTGTGTAAAAGTATGAATAATTTAGATTTTGGTATTGTTGTTTTGTTTTTAAAGACAGTGGAGTAGTTTTGCTAGGTCCTAACTTTTCAGTGTAGATTGTGCTTTGACTAAAATACCACTTAAACGCAGTAGTAATAAGTTAGGTTTTAATTTCCTCACATGTCAATTAAAGCGCACTTGCATGCTTCAAACAATAAATTATTTAAAGAAATGAAAGTCCTATAAAAATATTTGCATAATTCTCATAAAAACAACATTTTCTTCCCGAGCATGCAAAGGGTTCAACAATAGCAACTATTAAAAAAAATACATAATCCGACTTTGACACACTTTGCGAAACGTTCATTTTGCTTCATGTTATTTAATTACAATTTGCCTTCCAAGAATTATTACGTAAAATAAGTACCAAAAAAATTGGATCAAGGTTGGCGAGTGAAGTGGCCCTTCTTGTTTACGTTACCTTTAATGAGTGGGCTGAAATTCTTATCGGTTGCGTGCTTCGGTCGCCTGATCGGCCACCAGTGGGCATAACAGCTCATAATTGCTTCTCGTGAAACATAAAAGAGCTTAAACCGACGTCTCGCTTGATGCATATCTACCTGTACTTTAGTTACATTGCGTGGATTCAACTGAGAGTGACCTTGGCCCCCTCCCTCCCTGCCTTACCCTCTACCGACAAATAAAATTTCGAATAGTCTACTTCATCCAACCGTCGTAATCGTACCTCCAGCATTCGGTGTAATATAGAACCCTATTACGTTCGTGTAGGGCATCATCTCGCGTGTCCTTCGCGTGTCTTGAGCCGTTCCGCTGTTGCGATGGGGTTTTGTTTTGTTGGTACTGCAAATTAGTTAGTCAGCTGTTGCGAGTGGGCCTAGTACCATTTACAGTGGCTGAGAATAAAGACGTGTTTTTTTTTCTGTGAAACTGGACAATAATACGGGAATTCTTGAACTTGATATATTAACTGAGGACGTCCCTTCGGTTATCTACAAATATATTGAGTGCATCGAAAGTGAAGTGGCCTTAATAAAACACTTCATGTTTTCAAGTTTATCGAAGTAAAATCGATTAATTTATGACCTAGTTTGTATCTGTTTGGCGCATCTTTGATAAGCTTTTAGGTATGTAAATAAAGTTAACTAACTGTGTTACACGCAGATGATAGGTATACTACTTCATATGTGCACTTCACACATTATTGTCTATTTAAAGTTAGTGAAAACCACAGCACAGACTCATCAGTGAAACTAAATTGATCTCCCAAACATTTTAACTACAGGTATTCCTAAATCCCCCCCAGTTTCTTCAAACCAATTGAAATTATTGTAACGTCAAAATAATATCAGGTCCAATGTTTTGATCCACTGTTCTTGTTCAGCTAATCACAGCAGTCCACATGAGTTTGACAGCGTATTGGTTTTTCTCTTCTTTTAATCTTTATTTAAAGAGTTTTTTCGCTAACGAGAATATGACACTCTGTATGTATACAAAAAATAAAGTTAGTTTATGGTTAACGTAACAGGAAGAAAACAACAAAACATCATCAATCGGAACTATGTTCTGGGCCTGTTCTTCAAAGCGGACTTAACCATATTTATTATGGGAATTATTTTATCTGATAGAGGGTTACATTAATTTATATTGTGTATACCAATTTGAGATCTTAACATCTGATTCCGGACACATCTCAAAAAGTGGTATGTGTCTTCAGCGTATTGGTTGATTATTGAGTTGATTACCCCTTTAAATACCAGTTCTAAATACATAATAAATATATACAATTGCCTGTTATAATGTGTTAACCGCATACGAACTACAAACCCATATACGGCCAACTAAAGAACAACTCTTGCATTTACTCATATAAAACCTTTACGGCAGCACAATAAAGTTCCATGTAATCATAAAATAAATACAATAATGCTGCTTACAGCAGGGTTATTAAGTATTGAGATCACGCCACGGTAACGTAAACGCTTTAAGACTTTTTTTTATGGCCGTATAAAGCGCATGGAGTCGCGTGTATGAGATTCGATCTCCGTTGACAGAGCAAGAATGACGTAACGCCTTTGCTCTATTAAAAAAAAGTGCATTATTTTTTATTAGCGTGACCATTGCATTTAATAGGTCGCTCATTTGCATTCGAAGGGCCTCAGAAACTGCCGTGGTGAAGTTGAATATTATTTTAAAATAAATATTAAGTTGTGTGGAATAACAGTGCAAGTTCTATTTGTTTTCAATTCTGTGGTGGTCAGGTAAACGTTTCAATTATTATAAAAACTCTGGAGAAGTAGACAAGCTTCATTTCTATGTAGATTAATGCAGACATGCACTTTATTGCGACAGACTACGTTTCACTCAGTGTGTGTTAACGCAGGTAATCTTGCTCTCATAGCTTAAGTCACTGAGTTAATATAGTCCACCTGAACCTGACCGGATGTCGGTTATGGCGGCCTATCTCAAGCGGAGACTAACCATCGACCCATGAGATGTTATACAAGTGTGTATTTTGGTCACAATGCGTTATTGATATTGTCTTTAAAAACTTAAAATATTAAAAAAGACATTTCCAACCAAAAACTCCACACAACGAATAACTTCAAACGTGCAATTCGCATATCTAGTTTAATGTAAGTATATGCAAATGTATGACCGTAGCGACCGGACAGACGTCACCCCTTACGTTACGGCTATCACTGCATGCAAAACGACGGGCTGACACGAAGACACACGCGTAACTAGCTGTAGGTACTTGAACTTGACTCGAGGTGTTGAACGCAGGTGACATTTACGGTCCAAAGTCTTTGACTCTCCACTCACAAGTGGATGAATGGGACGTCCCGTCCTTCTGTTGTCCTTATCCCAGTTTATTTGGGAATCGGTGCAGCATATTTTCTTCATCCAAACATCTTTTATTAGCTGTCTTCACAGGAGATTCTCACGAACTTAACTCGAAAGTGATCGAAGTGCTTTTACAATCAAAGTCTTTGACTCTCACACGAATGGAACGATTAATCATTCTCCTGTCTTAATTTAGGTACTATATTCTCTTGAAATTTCAACGAAATCGAAGGATAGCGCCGTCTGTGTCATGTGAACTGTGTGAAGCCTTATCCCAATTAATTTGGGGCAGTGGTCAGTGCAGCATATCTTTTTCTCCCGTCCACCTTGATTAGCCATCTTCTCAAAATACACCAACCCTTGATTAACCAAACAATCTCTGAATTAATTAATCGAACCTAAAATTAAGAACATGAAATGTTTTATCAGGCAAATTAGCTCGTGAAAATTCCTCAACCAACCTATGACGTCATAAGTTTCGCGAGTGAGCTAGGAACTTTGGGTAGTTGGGTTCTCCTGGGGTTAACAACAGCTACGAAGGTGTGGCGACCGAGCCGGTACCGGTGGCTGCAGGCTGCTGACAGCTCAATGCTGGACAGCGAGGAGGAGTCGCCGTTTGTCGTCGTCTCCTTGCCTGTGTACTCCACTGAGCCTTTCGTGAGTTGCTTTTTGTTTTTACTGATCTCTAGATGTAGATGGAGGAGCACGTGAGGATCGGGTGGAGTTCTCTAGTCTCTGCCGTAAAGCATGGGAAAAATGAGTGAATTTATGTAGGTATGTATGAGTTATATTCTCTGGTGAAGACATTTGGGAATCGTCATGTGATGTGCTTCAAGAATACAGCCGAAACCAGGTAATAAAGTTGAATTTTGAGTATGCGTGCAGTCACAAATAACCGCAGCACTTAAAGAGACCATGTTGGAAAGTTATTGCAATTTTGTTTTAAGTAAAATATTAGCATTTTTGTTCGAAAACGGTTATTTTGGAGCAGAAGCCAAAAACATTATGTCAGTGGAATAAAGAGGGAAAAACGAAGTCTTGTTAACGCACAATTTTATAACAAGGTATTTATTATACTACTAGGTACCTAGCCCATCGGAGCTCATTAGCGTGCAGGTATACCTGTACGGCATTATTATGTACTTTACATAAATACATACTCATAATAACTGCAGCCATTACAATTTGACTTAATAACAGCATAGGTCAACGTAGTTCACATTAAAAATCAGTCTTAACACCTAACTGCAAGGCATTTGTGCTTGTGTTGTTGGAAAAATCCATGAATATTTTTCCAAGATCATTACTAAGGACTAACAAAATCCATTTACAAGGAAATGGAATAGCTAATGTTCTCTTATCAATTATATAAGCCAATGTTTTCCTAGCGTATTCAAATGAATTGCGTGATTCGGCCCCGGTTGTCGAAATGCCCCGTCAAAAAGTGAGGTTATGTCACAAATGCTTTAATGAATGCGTAGTATTTAAATAATTTCTAGTGTTTGTTGTTGCTAATGGTAGGTATTAAGTTCAGGGTAAAAGTAATGGGTACTAGAGCTTTTTGAGAATGGTGTAGCAAGGTTTTTATGAGACCTTAACATTCTAATGGGTTCAGTCCTAACTTTCAAGCTTGGCGTCTTTTTGCTGAGAAGTTTGAATGAGCTTTCAAACTTAATGATAATTAGCTTTTTGTGAAAAAAATATAATAAGTTACCCATTGTGTTATTATGTCTATTTTGGCCATTGAATTAATTTTCCTCGCAACCAATCTCGAAAACATCCGGTTACCCTTGCGTTAACACAAGTATTTAAAAAACGCTTTAAACACCCATAAAATGTTCGCGAGCCCTTTCTAATCCAACTTCCTTATGGACACGAAATACAATTTACTTCGTAAACGACAAAATGACTAACATTTTCAGACATATTAATTTCAAACGCCGCAGTCCACTAGTTATGCAGCAATTTGAGACGTGACCTCGACGAAGCGTGGCCCACACGTGGTGGCCGATAGATGTGTACAGACCAAGTTATATAGACCCCCAAACCATCACTAAAGGCCCCAAGATTCGCGTGAATGCAGAACTTTCGCGAGGGGGCGGGGAGGTCAATCTCGGCCGCTGGTACGATATTCTAATTGCACGCACAGACTTGCGATAAGGCTGTCCTTGGAAGACGGTCAGTACCACGGGCCAAGGACTTCGGAATAATTTGGATGAAGCAGGGTTTTTGTTTACACGGTCAGTGGTCGGTCGGACGCCGGTGGTGCTTGTCCTCGACGGTGGCTAGTACGGACAAAGACAAAATATCGCGGATAAAGATTCGGTATTGCGCGAACAGCGACGAAGATTTCAGGGTTTCTATTATGGTGAGCTCTGGTTTTTGTTACCTTTTTCTTTTTGCATTTGGAAAGCTTCTTAATTAATAAATATAATGATTAACCAACCATATTTCGATTGCATTCAACATAATGTTAGAAGAATTTAGATTGACTTGGCAAACATCCAAATTGTCTTCTGTTATTTTATTTTATTGTAAAATTAATTATCACGCTGTAAAGTTAATGATAAAAGGTAGGTAGAGGTACCTACAATTTATTTAAAATTATAGACATCTGAATATACCGGTAGGTATTAGTTTTTTCCAAACTTTCGTTTGCGCGCCGTATTAACACCTAATCTTAGCAATAGGTATCTTTATCATAACCAAACAAAGCAGTCGAAGTTTAAAAATATTTCAATATCTGCCAATAGATGTCCAGCTTGGATTTCAAACAAAATCAAAAACATTCGTCCCACAACAAAACTAGGTTAAAAGCAGTATTCGCGGGAAACTAAAAAAGAACGGTCAGTAACGGAACGGAAGCGAGGGAATTTACAAAAGAACCATAAAATTCTGAATACATCCACTTTCGTCGTTACATACCACACACGTCGCCCATTGAAAAAACGTTAAAATGTTACCGCTGGTATAAACTTGCATTACCATGCATTATGTTTTATCGGAGAAGTCAAATAGTCCAGTGGTTTTCATGTTTCATCGTTTTACTCAAGTTCTTGTTTAGTTTTCATACATAATTTATTTCCTTTGTAACTGAGCTTTTTCAACTGAATTTCATTCTGTCAACTAAACTACGAATTGGCATAACATTTTAACATGACAGCGCATGCAGTGGTAGACTAGCCACGAATTTAATTTAATTTTACATTTCAAGATCCACCTACCGATAAAGTTATATTCGTCTAAAAATCATAGCTAATGCATTCTTTTCGTATGCATGTCAGTGAATATTTACTGAAATTCAGAGTTAGTTTGCACATTCATCAAACAACGTATTCGTGTCAGGGGCACAAAGCTCCATAGTTTTAGGTCGGGCCGCTTATATGCCGAAATAAATGAAAACATTTACTTCTCATGACGTCATTCGAAAGCCTAATAAAAGCATTTGAAGCCTAAATTCGGAGTAATGCTGAACCTTTCGACCAGTTGAAAGAAACACCGTCTCTCATTGACCTAAAAATAACTCTGTTATTTCTTCGGTATTTAGTTCGTCTATGGTATGTTAGCTATGTCGAACCGTAAAGTTAATAGTTTTTAATGAGTCATTCATTTACCTTTAATAATTCTATTAATGATCGTAGCTTATAAAAAGATTGAATAACCCAGCAACCGATATTTCCTGTCTTTTGTCTTTAAAAATACTTCTTTTTCACAACAGAAAAATTCTTACCTTGCCGTCGCGTCGGTACCGAGTGAAAAGAAACAAATGAATAAGGTAACTAATGAAACTGAAGCATGTGTTTCTGTAGGCTGTAGGCAAGTCATCTAAACTTTGGCACGAGTGTGTTTTATTCTAGGAAAGACACCGATTCTATGCCATCTTACTTCTTCTCCATAAAAAGTTGCACTAGTCATGTAGGCACTGGCTATGTAACATTCTTCTTTTCTCTGCGTTTTCTCTTATAGCAGCAGGTTCTTCTGCTTACAGCTGTAGGTAAGTATTCACTTTGCATAATCTATGCTATACCTATCTAACTTTTCTGTAGAAATTTGCACTTTCTATAACATTTTAACTAATCTTATTGCCAGACTTTAACTTGCTTGGCATTTAGTTGCAGCGAGGAATTGAAATCTATAGGAATTTAAGGATGTTTCAAGGAACTAGTAAGGATTCTGTCTACAAAGCCGAATGATTTCATCAACGTAAGACTTCGGTATTGCAACTTTGAATTCCGCCTCTTCTCTCCGAGTCCAAACCATCAAAGATACCGTCAATATCAACATTTAAAATAACATTGTTGTTTCACAAACAGGCAGCAAGCTACGGCAAAAAGAACGGCATGTGGTACGGTGGCACAGCGACCGGCACGACCAGTGCTTGGTCGCGAGCTGGCACTCGCAAGCAATCTGTCGCAGAGTCCGATGCGCCTCCCCCGGGCGGCGGCAAACCTGCCAGTGGTCGCGTCATCAGGATCATCAATAATATGGATCATTCTATACAGGTAACTCGTCACTGACAGACGTACCAGTCATCATTTCCTCCTGCCCTTATATGTTTATGCATTTGGGTATGCTGCCCAAGATGTCTTCGTCCATTCATAGTCATTATTTTCTACTATCTGTCTTGTTTATCAAAGTTAACTTTCTTCAACCCATTTTTTTTGTTGATTTTTCTCTTTTGTTAAAGCCATACGCGTACTTAGCTGGTATGCGTATTTTGCCTCTTCAAGTTTTCTTTTAGAGCAGTAAAGAGCATCATCATGCATTTTCGCTGAAAACTTAAAACTATAAGGACGTGTTCTCAATTTCGGGCGCCAATTAGAAATTCTGACGCTCATTTCTTTCGCGAAATCGTGCAATTAAAGTCCTTCAAAAGTGGTAATTATATTCAAAACAAACGTCACACATTTCTACATGTTACTAACCGGAAAACTGTAATTAAAACTAATGTAAAACCCTGTATTTACAACCAACCAACAAACCAACCAACCTACAATGAAAAGCATCATAGATTGTGAGGTTCTGCTAAATGCGATTTCACGCCAAAACGATTTGTAGTAATAATAAGCTTTCAGTGCAAAGGCCTTGGCCAGTAAATACTGGTGATTGCCGAAGCTTTGCGAAAGCCGAGGTCGGCTCATAAGTGGCCATATTCGGTATTAGAGAACTATTAGGGCCGTTTGCTAATGTTACGTTCGGGAAAGTTTTTAAAGGGTGTTCTGGAAACTGAGGTAAAGTAGGAACCTACTTGTAATTTTTTGTATAGTTTAAAGTTTAATATTGAATTTCCTTGTTTTTCTAATAAAATACGGTTTAACCGTTATTAAGGTAAAGTCCAGCTAAAATATAAAATTACCATAATACTCGTAGTACCGGTCTACACCTACGGAAGGAAACAGATTTTTAGTCTCGACTCGAGACTGCACTAAAAGTCCGATTTTTAAATAATTTAACCACAGATCGAACCTTTCATTCTACAAACACTGTTTTAAGCTTTCACGGTTTGAAACTAAAATTACAAGTACTGTCACATACGGGATATCTTCCGTGATTGTTCGTTACTTTGAGCTCCCGATATTTCGACGCTGTTGCAAGCGCCATGATCGCGGGTTGGCTTTCATTCTTACTCACATTTTTTTTTCTAAGTGCAGCTTTACATAACTTCCATCAAATTCTTTATTGGTTAGTTTCCATAACGTTTTCATGAAATTATTTTGTTTGCAGTGTCGTGTTTTATTAAACTTACGTACAACACAGCCGTTTGAGGAGGTGTTGGAGGATTTAGGACAAGTACTGAAGATGAGCGGAGCTAAGAGGATGTACACAATTACTGGGCAAGAGGTAAAGATAATGTATAAGCCAGAGGTCTCTAGGAGGAGACTAGCTATGTCACTGTATCTAGCATATTTCATTGCTATGAAATTGTTGGAAATATCTGCTGTCGTCTTTGTTCCAAGCAGTATTTTTTGGCTAACAATTGGATGTTCCCAATCTCAACGAGAACGACCACTTTTAACATCTTCCATAGTCTACGAAGTTATTTTTGTTTAGGTCCTGTAATATTGATCGTATAAAAATCCGACTAAAAAACTAGCACATTTTAAATTGAACAAAAGTTGGAAGCAGGCGGGGCCCATTTGAATATAAAATTATGAAAATGGAATGGGCGCTACCAAGACGAATCTAACGACGTCAGTCGTCAAATAGGTTCATCCGTTTAGGAGTTACGAGATAACAAAGAAACGGGCATACATACATACACACATACCTACAGGTCAAACACATAACCCGGCTTTTGGGCTTCGCCACTGTCGGGTAAAATTATTAGTGACTAACGATGTTTATATTTTAGGTGAGAAGTTTCTCTCAACTTCGGAACGAGTTCGCTGATGTAGAGACATTTTACTTGGGCTCACTGATGGTGGTCCCGGCGTTGAGCCCTGGAGTCAGTGCACCGTTACCTATTGAGTCGCCTATCAGAAGGTTTGTTAATTGTTTTAAAGTGTATGCGTGTTTATCAGTTAGGTATTAGTTGCTTGCCACGGTACCGATTTATTGCCAAAAGTGGATATCCTCTACTGCAAATCTCGCTATCGAAATAAGGTTTGCTGTAAAAAAAACCAAATTCTGCGTTAAGCTCGCCATTCAAACACTGTTATAAGCTTTCACTGTTTAAACTAAACTTATACTGCCACTTACGGGATATCTTCTGCACCCACCCCGCATACCCGCATTCTCCAGTCAACCCGCGATCATGGCGCTTGCAATAGCGTCGAAATATCGGGAGCTCAAAATTATGAACAATCACGGCAGATATTCCGTAAGTGACAGTGTAAATTAAGCTCGCCATTGTAAGAGTACATACCTGCAATTTGTATTTTTTTTTTCGTGTGCAATAAAGAATAAGAATAAAAGCATTCTAAGGGATGACCTGGTCAGATGACACTATCATGGACCCCACAGCGTAGACAAAAATGATGTTCTTAACACCCTATATATCTAACCTTGAACTCAGTTAAAACCATAAAGTTTCTGTTTAAAATTGAGATGCCATAAGATAATACCGAACAAGCATGAATCATAATATGGTGAGTTGTAGATCTCGATCTCGAGGCAACGTGGCGGCGCCTCCGATGGCGGAGGACATGCGCGGGAGACGCGCGAGGAGCAAAAGTCGACCTCGAGTACTGTATGCGCCGGAAGGAGAGATTGTTCGTAATTCAGGTAACCTACCAACCGATAATAAACTAAAGAAAACACAGGTCGTTCATCCAAAAGAAAATTCAACAGTTTTTTTCTGATTGAGCTACATAAATGTTCATTGTTACTTTGAACATTACTTTCAAAGTAGTCTGCTAACCATAAAGTAAAATGTATTTTAATTGTGAATTACCAGCCGACTGCCTCGCACTGGGTGCATGATTCGGTTGATATTCATTGATATTTTCCCAAAAAGATGTTTCCCAGATTGAGTTTAAGGGAGAAAACTACGCATATAAACTTACTCTTCAATCTGTGAAACTGCACTGATTTGGACAGATCTAAGCGATCGCTTTTCGGATTATTTTGTTCGTTAAATTCGAACTTTTCGATTGTAACTAAGAAATATTCTAACTCTCTTAAACCATTGTACAGACTACACGCTACTAGAGGTCCTCAAAGAGGAGCCGATCCGGGTGACTATCCGAGGTCTGCGGCGCACCTTCTACCCGCCGATACACCACGCACCCATCGACAATTCACCACCAGAGAAGAAACTACAACTTGATTGGGTGTAAGTTTTAAAACACAAAAGTCAGTTAAAAATCAGTTCTTGAACTTCTGTTATTAACTAAACGTCTGCCGAGGCTTCCAATCTAGTCGGATGCAGCTGAATATCAGTATTTTACTTGGAGCGGCTGCGTATCTGACCTCAACAACGAAGTTCTTGGGTAGCGTAATAACTCTTGGCAAGACTTTCAGCAGGCTTCTGAGTTCTGACCTATTATGTCTATCAAAGATCTGCGAACCACTGCTTAACGTGTTTTCCAAGGCATGGAATATCTGTCTACACATGTTTGTTTATTCCAATTCTCACAGTTACGGTTATCGCGGCTCTGACTCCCGTCGAAACCTGTGGGTGCTACCAACAGGAGAGCTCTTGTACTATGTTGCGGCCGTCGCCATTATGTACGACAGAGACGAGGAGTCCCAGCGGCACTACATTGGACACACAGAAGATATTCAGTGGTAAGATGTGAAGCTTGATTCATGATAGATCAATATGCTAAATGGCGATGTGGAGGAAAGAAATTGCGGTAAGGTTTCGATGACAAAAATCTCTGAATGTTTGAGTGAAATCCTGTTCATCTGGAAGTAAATGATTCGGGAAGTAGTAGAGCGTCGTCTCTCTCGCTCAGTATTGTCTGATAATCTCTGTCATAACTCAACGTGCCGTGTAAACGTCCGCGGCCCTTGATCACTTAGCTGTAACCTATTGATGCAAAGGTTTTATAGATAAAAACCGAAGTTTAAATCGAACCAATACGTGAATTCTCCTACATAATGCTATAAACCTGCTATTAACGACTTTCCCTCTTCTCAGCATGGAGCTGCACCCATCCCGCGAGCTGGTAGCAAGCGGGCAGCGCGCAGGACGCGGCAGACGGGCGCAGGCGCACGTGCGCATCTGGAGCACCGACACGCTGCAGACGCTGCACGTGTTCGGCATGGCGGAGTTCGAGGCGGGCGTGTCCGCTGTCGCCTTCTCTCAGCTCGTGAGTACCAAATATTGCAGATATAAGTTAAACTCTGACATTCAACACTGCGCTTGGCAGTGCGATACCCCGCACTAAAATGAGGTGTTCGGTTCAAACACATAACTATCTAAATTACATTCACGCCTGTAGTCCCCGAAGGGTTAGGTAGGGGTGTACCTAATAGTACACTCACATTTCGCCAGTTATTTTTAAATCCCATGTAACAAGGGGCGAGCCTATTTCCATCAACTGGGCTCAAATCCAGACTCCAGACTGCTACATAATTATCTGTGGGTTAAAAACAGCAAACGACAGCTGAATCCATTTGGAACGAGAATAGAAACATTGAAACATTGCAACTGAAGTCTTTGGAAGTCCCATTAGAGTCCAATGCAATGCTACAATGGTTCCATCTTGTTAATAAAACAAATCTATGAACTTTAGTTTTCGGCAGTATAAGCTCAGTCCTATGTAGTTGTAGTTTTACGCAAGGCTCTCGACGAGAATATGTATGGAACGATATTGATTATTTTTAAATAACCGATGGTGTATTTCTTTGTGTGTTTTATTTGTGTGTGCTCAGAATGATGTACTGAATACGTAGTAACCGTTTTCGCGTCGGTGATTCCACCTCGTACTTCAATCCGCCGGGATTGTTAACCATTATATTGCACTGTCTTTATCTTACATATCTACAGTTGATAAATCTGCAGTTAATTAAGTATTTATGGGATTGTGTAATGGTGCTTATTTTTCTAACAGAACGGCGGTAGCTACGTGTTGGCAGTGGACGCCGGCCGCGAGAGTATACTCTCGGTGTGGCAATGGCAGTGGGGACATCTGCTCGGCAAAGTTGCTGTAAGTTCACTTTAAATAACATAACATCACGCTTGTAATCTCCGAAGGGTTAGGCAGAGGTGTACCTAATAGTTTACCCACATTTCGCCAGTTTTTAAGTCCCATGTAATAGGGGGCGAGCCTACAGCCATCAACCGGACATAAATTGAGACTCCGTGACTGTTATTAAGATAGTTTGATTGTCTGCACAGCCTTTTTGACCTCACTTTTCTGATAATTGCTGTATAAAGGGTGTAAAAAGACCCTTAACGAAGCAGAAAGGCATTTGTTGTCCCCATCACAGCGATCATTTTTTTGTTGTGAACCATACCTGGGAACCTTCTAGTTACGGAGATATTGGAGGTCAAAGTTCCAATTTTTTCACAAGTTTTTTTTAAATACCACTTTTAAAGGTTTTAATTTTACTTTAATTAACTCGATGACCCGTTTACTATTCAAAGCATTCATCAGCGCTAAGTTGAGTGCGTTAAATTGAGTTTTACCGTAAAACGTGATTTTTCACCCCAAAAAAAAAGTCGTTTCCCAGCAATAATTTTTGCGTAGAGTTACTTGGTTTGATGTACTGAATGCTTGGTTGACGGCTTCGTGAAGGGTCTGTTTACACCTTGTATAGAAACCATAGAATAACAATCATGCATAATTCACGAATACCAAAAATTTACCTCAGATATAAATAGCTACTTAAACCTATCTGCATTCAGGTATTCAACTAACTAATATGACATTACGATAAATTTAATAAAATCTAGATAAACCACGGAATGTATAATATGTGTATGACGTATTGTCTGCAACCTTGTGCACCCCAGCCCAAGGTCGAGCCGTACATTAAGATGTGGCCGCCATGTTGGTACCGATAGCAACACATAAACTTTGTCACCCAACCTGGGGTTGCCAGCGTTCGTGACGTTCGTAAAATGTCCCCGCTTTTTAATTTAGAAAGGAGATAAGATCTGAGATATGGGGGCTGCAGAATGCATTTATTTTAGGTGTGGTCAACGCCGTCTTGGAAGATTTTAAAGAATTTTTTAATGTTTTTTGTTGAAAGTTAATGTCTTTTTTACATCAGCGCACATGTTTAAGTGGGAAAATTTACACATTATAATCTACCCTGTTGTTTTGCTTACGCACTGTTATTTTTTTAAATGATATACTTTAGCCCATGCATTGTCTCATGGCTAATGCAAAGTATGAAAAAATCATAGATGAACCAATAAAAATAAATACGATTTTGGATTGAGGAAAATTGGTACTTACGCAAGTAGCGATCAACAACCGACAGCTTGATCTTGACTGAAGGGTATCAAAATATGAAAGCGAGATGTTAATGACACCAAAGAAATAATACAACAAAACAATATAATAAGCTACACCATCAAAAAAAGAAAATACTCTTTGCATTTCTTTAAAAAATAAAGTGCAACGTAAACAAAGAAACAATAAACTCAAAGCAACCATTTTTCGCAATCGCAAAGAAACTAAAAACTCCATCCATAGATTACGATAAGGCGTGCAAATGCAAGCTCTACGAAAGCATAAATCAGTTCGTAGCGTTTGGTCGCAACTTCGCAAGTTCAACACACTTGAACGACTGAACGTAGACACGCCCCCTGGCTACGAGCTACGATACGGCTACGAACGGTGCTACGAAATTAAAATATAGGCATACATATAATTGGGAACTAATATTATTTATACATTGAAAAATTAGATTTATTTCTGTAAAACTGTGAATGTTTTTCTTAAATAGATAAATAAATTAGTGTCTACTTTTTTCTGCATTAGGTATTGTTTTCTGAGGGACTTACTTATCTTATTTAGCACAGTTAAATATTTTTCTTAAGTTCCATAAAATAAATTTGCTACGAGTTTCGAATAGCTATGAATGAACTACATATTTTATGCTTTTTTATTGAAAATTTCCTACAACAACGTTTCCAATCGACGGCATGTGTCGTAATGTTCCTATAAAGTACAAAATCAATCCTGGATTAATTTAATAATGGCCAATGCAATTAAGCCTTTATTTAGCCCGCCATAAAACCACGCAATTTTTCAAAATGGCTTCCTTATGGAAATAAACACCATGCTAAATAACACTCAATCATTATTAAATAACCGCGATTGATCTTAAGTAACACCTATTTTATGACTAGAAAATATTATAGTTAGAAAATATTATTTTTCTCGGTAACTTAGGTAATAATTCTTCATAATTGTCAAGTAACATCTTATCGGGTCACGCGACGACTTTAGAACATGGTTGGTACATTACCGTGCAGGGAAAAAAGCGTATCGCGTTCAAGTTTTGTTTAGAACGACTAGTTTTTTACTGATTTACGGTTTATTTAGAATGGGTATTTGAAAGTCAGACTAGTGACGAAATAAACGCTTGATTCTAGAGGTATTTCTTAGAAAGTTTGCATTCTATTAACAGTCAGCCTCTTGTAAAGCTCTGATTTTTCTTATATTTCTACAAGTTTTTGCCATTGATAGTCGCTGAAATGAGATTTAACTTGTTACGATTACATCATAGCTCTAAGTTAGATTAAGAAAATGTTTGTAACAATGGCTTCATAAATTTTATTCTTTATTCTTATTCTTATTTGTGTTTTCTTGATTATTCACAATGGTCGCTAATATACGCTGAACGCTCTACTGGTAGTCTTTGGAGTCGGGCCGTATCTTTATCGAGTAACCGGCTATGCATTTTTAAAATTACTTAATTTTTCATTGACTACTTGCAGACTTTGCAAGAAGAGCTCACTGGTGCTGCTTTCCATCCTCTTGATGACAACTTACTCATCACACACGGAAAGGGACACTTGGCATTCTGGAATCGTAGAAAAGATGGATTCTTCGAACGCACTGATATCATCAAGCCGGTGAGTTTTGTATTTACTACAATTATTTCGAAAATGGGGTTCTACTATTTGATATTTGAATTATGCTTAATATGTCCTACAACGCAGATAAGGAACGCGCGAATCGTTTCCCGCGTAAGTCGTAGAGTGGAAAATCAATTTAAAAAAAACCGTATTTATCGGTTTTTCCTAATATTTATTGTTTTATTTTTACAGCCGTCTCGTACACATGTAACTGCGTTACAGTTCGAGCAAGATGGTGATGTTGTAACGGCTGATAGTGATGGTTTCATCACAATATACAGTGTCGATAGCGATGGAGCTTACTTCGTACGAATGGAATTTGAGGTAAAACTCTTACAAACAAAGGTTACAAGTAAATTGATTTTTCTGTTAATTGTAAGACAATATTGATTGATGCATCTTTTCTAATATTATTCAGGCTCACATCAAAGGCATAAGCTCTCTAGTTATGCTTTCCGAAGGCACACTAATATCAGGTGGAGAAAAAGACAGAAAAATCGCTGCCTGGGATTCCTTACAAAACTATAAAAGAATTACTGAGACGAAGGTATGTAACACTACTTTTTTATCTCCTTCAAAGTAAATATTAATTATTCCTTTATATTAAATTATTGTGCTTTCAGTTGCCTGAGTCTGTAGGAGGGGTGCGCAGTATTTACCCTCAGAGGCCAGGCAGAAATGATGGAAACATTTACGTTGGTACGACTCGAAACAATATCATGGAAGGTTCTCTACAAAGAAGATTTAACCAGGTATAGCATTGTTTTTATTTAGATGATCATATTATATTTAAGTCTGATGATTAACGCCCGCGGATTAGCTTAAAATTCCGAATAGATTGTTTACAAATACCTCTTGTTCTTTGACACAGGTCGTGTTTGGACATCACAAACA
Organism: Noctua pronuba; assembly: GCA_905220335.1. Classification (NCBI taxonomy): domain Eukaryota; kingdom Metazoa; phylum Arthropoda; class Insecta; order Lepidoptera; family Noctuidae; genus Noctua; species Noctua pronuba. Next base: position 3,342,550 of record LR999901.1, on the reverse strand, counting down.
GTTGATGGGATTGGCTGTTCATCCTGACGATGAAATGTTCGCCACAGCCGGGCACGACAAAAATATTGCCTTATGGAAAGGTCATAAACTGGTGTTTGCCACTCAGGTAACGTAATGAAACCGGTGTTGCCATTGGTGTTTAAGAACAACGGAGGTAAAAGTATAGTACTTGTAAATATACTGTTCAACTATTTGCAGGTTGGATATGAGTGTGTATCTCTGGCGTGGCATCCAAGCGGAGGAGCGCTGGCTGCTGGTAGCACTGAGGGACATCTTGTAGTTCTGAATGCTGATGCTGGTGCCCATGTTGCGACTCTAAGAGTCTGTGGATCACCCCTTAGTTGCTTGGCTTATAACTCTGGTAAAACACTATTTAAAGCACCCTTTAAATTGTGTCCTAATATTGTATTAAAACATCGCGAATTGATTTATTATTTAAAAAAATCTAAATGGAATGCGAAACGTTATCTTCGTTTTGTCTCCTAACAGGTAATTAACTAATATAATACTTGATTTCAGCTGGAGATACTCTAGCCATAGGATCACAAAACGGCAGCATTTATTTATTCCGTGTCTCCCGCGACGGGTTCTCGTACAAAAAATCAAACAAAATCCGAGGGGCTCAACCTCTCGTGCAGTTAGACTGGAGTCTAGACGGCAATTACTTGCAGACTGTTACTGCTGATTACGATCTGGCCTTTTGTAAGTTTACTTCCATAACGTCCTATTGTTGTTTTTCATATTTTGTAAACTAATATTGCCAGTGATTTTATTTATAAACTGTTTCTACACTGCACAATTTTCTTGCAGGGGATATTAAATCTTTATCACCAGAAAAGAGTCCGATAGCTATGAAAGATGTAAAATGGTCTACATATAACTCTACTGTTGGATTCCTTGTATCAGGTACGGGTATCTTTATCTTATTCTGGTGTCCCTTGATAGGTGGCATTTTAAAGTAGAAACCTACTTAATTTGTATTTTTTTAGGAATTTGGAACAACCGATTCTACCCAATGACGACATTGATATCTACGGCGAGTCGTTCGGCTGCTCACGACCTTCTCGTTAGCGGTGACTTGGATGGATACGTCCGCCTATTCAGGTAATTTCATTTATCCATAAGACAGAGTTGTACATTCCACTGAACTCACGAACACTAATTATGATTCTTCTGTATTTTCTCAGGTACCCCTGTGCAAGTCCGAAAGCTGAATACAATGAAATGAAAGTGTACAGCGGAGCGATATACAGCGCTCGCTTCTTATTCAACGACCGCTGCATGATCAGCGCTGGAGGTACCGACGCCGCACTCATGCTGTGGGACCTGGTGGATGATTAGCATCCAGTAGCGCCTGGACTGCGGCCGCCGGCGGTTGTGGTAGCTCCTCCCACGCCCTCGCCGCCGCCCCTCGCGCTCGTCTCCCATCCTACTTTCAAAGTGCTGGATTTTGATGAACTTGATTGAAACAGTTTTCGAAGTTCTGAAGGTTTTAACTGATGACATGGATAACGTTGTCTGGCATTAATCCGATGAATTTTCACAGGAATATGAATACGTATTTTTGAAATACTATGACGGAAATATAATTCTGTCCAAATATTCCCGACATGATATAGGACTCGACACTTTTAACTACTTTTTATCACGTAAAATATCAGTGGTTATAATAATAAGAGAATTTCTTAGTTACGTAGGTTTACATAACACTGCCATTCAAAAGTTGCGTATAATTAATAGGTGCATAGTTAGTTATTAATCACGCTATGATGTGTTAAGTATTATGATATTGGGAAATATTTATTATAAAATATAGCGCAGTTAAGATATAAATGTGAAACATTTTATCTGAAATAATGCAAGCATTTGAATATGTACAATTGGTCACCACTGGTGCTGATATTTTAAGCGATTTTTATGTAATATTGGAGATATTATCTATACAACTTGCAATTTATTTCCATGTTTATGATTCACGAGAAAAAAATTACTTATTATTTTATTTAAGCCTAGCGACACTGCATATTAAAATTTATCATTAAGATTAACGAAAATATATTAAATCGTTGTAGTCAAGAGCACTATTTACATTCTAGTATTAATATACTTAGATAATAAATAAAATAGATAACACGAGGACTTCCGGAATGTGGCTGGCCACAGGCAAAATTTTTGTATGTTATCCTCTTTTTATTTGTCATTTTTACACCAAATATTGTACCAATTGTTGTATTTCGTGTTGCTAGAAAAACATGTACTTATACTTGGTACAAAATAATCCATAGATTTATTGAAATATTATGTATACAAAAATATGAATATGTTTATTTTAATGTAATAATTATAATATTATATTGTCATATTCAGTCGATATGATGAAGTAAAAAAGGCAACCGTTATTGACACTATTTGAACCTAATAAAATGTAATTATGAAACAATATTGATCACAGCTGTAAAATGCATCTCCTATTAAAAAAAGTTACTTAGGTATATTTTTTGGTAAAAAGATACAACATATTGCAGTAATTATTTTATAACGTACAGACGCTACCCGAAATTATCAAATTTTCTCAATCAACCTTGAACCTAATGCCTTAGGGATAAAGTTGAAAATCTAGTAAAGAAATTTGAAAGATTGTATTAGGTTGATGTGCTGGCGTCTGTAATTACCTACTTTTTGAATAGTTATTGGGATTGTATAGTGTCAAAAACTGGATCGTGTGTGGACTAAATGTAGCTTTATATAACTATTCGTATAGCCTAAAATTTCGATTATCGTTCTAGTAAAACTAAGATCTTATAAAATGATTACTAACACATTTCACAAAGAAAAGCTTCTCAATCACAATAACATAACTACTGATAATATATTATAGCTGTAGCTTTTATTAATTTCTATAAATTACTTACATTTCTTAAATATTTTGTTGAAGCCATATTTACTTCTGATGGTTCCAAGAATAACTACAATCAATGCGATTTTAGGTAGGTATTTTTGGCATTTATGTACCGTATTTCGTTACCACCTATCAAAGTACCTTATCTATTTAGCCCTACTTTTGTCATGGTACCCAAAAGTAGTTAATGAAATGAAAATAATGTCCTTACTTTGTTTAAATTATATACATATATATTTTACTTTTCCTATATGAATACCTACTATTATTTACTTAACATTTTAATATTGAATATAAAAGATTTGGAAGAAAAACCTGTTTTTATATACATAATAATTGATGAATCAATAAATTAATGTCAGTTATCATTCAATGTGATTTTATTTTAAACCCGACACCTCCGTTCGCGTGAAATTATTATTTAAAAAAATATTACTTCCCTTTTGGAATTGGATTTTGTTACCAATTTCAAAGGTTTTAATTTTCATGCTTAAAACCCCAATTCTTATTCTAAAATAAAAATAGTCTAGGTTACTCCTTATAACATCAACTACCTGCCAGTCAAAGTCCGGTCAAAATAGGTCCATCCGTTTCAGAGATTAGCAGGAACAAACAGACAGACAAACGAAAATTAAAAAAATGTGTTTTTGTTATAAATGCCGTATATATTTTCATAGGCATTCAGTAAAAAGCTTTTAGTTTGATATTACAAACAGTCACTTCAATTTTATTTATTTCTACATAGATTCTATTGTGTGCCTTTTAAAAGTAATAGCCCTACTAAAACTTGTCCCGCAGGTTTTTACCAAATATGAAAATATAAATAATTAGAATGAAAACAATCTGAAGATAAAGATATTATTACTTATAAAAAATATGTTAGAACAAAAAGTTAGCTCGCCTTCCTTAATGGCAGCGGTCAATGTCTCAAACTAGAGATAGAAAACTAGTTAGTTAGTTATCCTAGACAGTTGCTTCGGGGAAACCGGGTCCATATCCATAAACTTATGTCCGTTACACTAAAACTACGCGATACTTAAATGCTAAATATTGCAGCAACAATAAAGATCTGAGTTGTAAAAATATTGTAGTTAAAATAACTGTGAAAGGAGAACTGGTACGTTCTTAAATAGTCGTACAAACCTACATACATTTCGGTTTCTAGATTATCGGTTAAAGACGGTTTATGCATGCTCAAGAACGATCACGATCCTTTTCCATTTCTTACGGTTAAAACCGCTAATGTCAGTTTGACTTTGACATAGATAAAACTAACACACACGTCGCTTCGACCAGTCACAGTTTGGTTTGCGCCCGAGTTACGAGTATCGCGAAATCACTTGAATGGTTTCATAAAACCACAGCGTATTACTATTCATTGTGAAACAATGACTAAGCCGCGTCCATGTGGTTGCAAAGGTTGTAGAACATGTCTGATATGTGAGACACAATATGGAGCCGAGAACTTGAAACTACAGCTGGAACTTGACAAAGGCAAAGGTTATGTTTATTGTCCGTTTTGCAACAAAGCCTGGCGAGGCTGGGACCTAGACTCCTACAAACAACATCCTAACCATGAAGGAGACTCGATAGACTACCCAGGCGTGTACATACAAATGGATTTCATATCAGAAGAGGAAGAAAGATTTCTGATGCAAAACATCGATGAAGTGCCATGGGACGTGTCACAGAGCGGCAGAAGGAAGCAAAACTATGGTCCCAAGACTAATTTTAAAAAGAAAAAAGTAGTGGTGGGCAAATTCGAAGGATTTCCGGCATTTTCTAAGTATTTGCAGGAGAGATTTGACAGTGTAGATTTGTTGAAGAATTATTATGTTATTGAACAGTGCTCTTTGGAGTATGATCCCAGTAAGGGAGCGTCTATTGACCCTCACATAGATGACTGTTGGATCTGGGGTGAAAGAATAATCACTGTGAACTGTTTGTCCGACTCTGTACTTACTATGACTAAGTTTAAGGGCGACATAAAGAAGTACAATCTGTATTGTGCTGAACAGTATGGCCCCGTGGTGGCTAATGATGGTAGTATTATAACAGACAACAATATGGAACAGTCAATGTTGGAGGCTTGCAAATCTGTGATTGATGATGATGTTATAATTAGAATACCTATGCCAAGGTGAGTATTATTTTTAATTCTTTTAATTAACTGTTCATTTCACTCTAGGCACATTTTGTACAAGAATAGCCACATCATCATGTTTGTCCACTTATCCTAGGTTACTTGATGTAGTGGCTTTATTGTTTTCTTCCACTTTACCCTGACATCCATCAAAAAACATTTAGTCTTTTATTATTAATATCATTCACACAAACCATCTTTTTATTTTATTGCAATATGAATCATTTATTTAATAGTTCAGGTAAAAAAAGGCTAGGCAGATGGCAAGGTGCAATATTACACAATGATAATGTTTCATGAAAATAGTAAAACATTGTGCAATATCTATATCTGATGAATACATAGTTTGAGTACTATGCAAGGTCAATTGTTGAAGATTCTTGTTTACACAGCTGCTCTCAGCCGATAATTATGAATAAATAAATGTGTGTGTAAATAAATAATAATATTCACATCACTATTTTAAAAATTTCAGGAGATCACTAATAATCATTTATGGCGAAGCAAGGTACATCTGGGAACATTGTGTTCTACGTGAAGATATCACCTCAAGAAGAGTCTGTATTGCATACCGGGAGTTTACCCCACCCTACCTGTGCGGTGACCAACAAGAGATAGGAAACAGCATCAGAGAAATAGGTAAAAACTTTTGGGACCACAAAGCTAAAATATATGATAATGTAGAAGACGTGAAACAGAAGAACGAAAAGGAAATAATCAATGGTCGTGAAGGATTACCTAGTGATGGTATGAAATCTCCAGGGTTGAGCCTATCACCCTTAATTGGACAAAACAAAAAGGTAGAAAACCAAATAGCTTAGAATTAGAACTTTCTGAAAGTTAGTATTTGTTACCACTAGACAAATTACGGAACATGACTTATTTGTAATTTTTATTTATTTATTGCACTTGGTATTTGAATAGGTATGCCTAGATGGTTTAGTCATGTATGATAGGATGATAGAATGCGGATGTTAAAAAGGTAATAATAAAGGAATTTCGGTGGAAACACTGTTAGGTGACACCTTAGAAGGATGGGTACGTTAACCTCACTGGTTATGTCTTTCTACAAAGTAGAGGACATACTTTGTTGTCACAATCATTGTGCGTTTATTTATAAAGGTGTGCATAGTAAAGGGGACAAGAGAATAGCATGTGTTATTTTCTAGTTTCTGCGTTTATTTATGTGTGAGTAAATAGGTTAAAATCAGTAAGTAGTTTATTCAAAATTTAGTATCAAGCCACTAGCTTCAAACGGTCTTAAATTATTCATTTTCATTCTAGTATTACTTTTTTTTTAATAATTTGCAGGTTGAGTTTTTGAGTGGCCAATATCTAAATAAGATAGATAATTGTATCTGCTCAATTTTGGAGTCAACAAAAACTATTTATTAGACTTGTCCTCATTAATTCAACTGTATAATACGGCTATTAGTTTTTTTCTTAACTAAGATTTAAGACATTGTTTCTTTAAACTATTGACAGGAGTAAAGATTAAAATCAAGGCTGTGTGTGACTATATGCTGTTAACCTTTTGACCGCCAAAGCATAAACGCAAGCGCGTGTCCTTCACGCCAAGCCACAATTTCACCTACAATTTTGTCACATATTTGTGTCGTTTGGCGTACAGGGCGGGCGCTTGATTGTCACGTATACGTGACTATGGCGGTCAAAAGGTTAAAATCAATTATTTGTGAGATAGAAGAAGTTTTGAAAGTATTGCAATATTGATTGTTGCTAGTTATTATTATTTTTTAGATTACATCACTATCATTTTATTTTGCTTGGTCCTATTTACAAACTTTTTTTAATAATAATGTGTAGTCCATGTTTAGATTTCTAGTTGATATAGTATCTTTATGTAATTAGGCTAATGTCGTATAGATGATGTTGGTATACACTTTAAAAATACCTATGTATTTGTTGGATGAATGTTCACGTTGATCAGTGAACAAGTTATTCATCTAAATGAGTATATGTAGGTTTAAGGTATGTATGTAAATCAATATTGTGTTATGTACCATACATATTGATCACATATTTGAATAAATACATATATTCCTAGTTAGCACTATAGTTTGGTGACGGATGGTGTTTATGTATATTTTGCAGGCAAAATGAGTGAAAACTATATTATAAATATTTATAATTTTATTTTATAATGCAAATTGTGATTGCTGAACATTGAACTAATAATTGTGATGTTATTTTTAGCGCAAATTAGCTATCTTTTATTAATTGCTTTGACCTTTTATGTCTGTAGATATGCTTAAATATAAGTACCTACATTGAATGTACTTATGAACACGTTAATTTTAATACTTGTGAGCTAAGTATTGTAGTGGTGGCATAAAGTTAAAAACTGAATTAATATGTTCATGTTGCCAACAAGGTCTCATTTATTTATTTGTTAGGAACACAAGGTCTCTGATTAATTAAGTAAATAAAATAGTCTAATTGTTGGTAACATATCATAAAATTCAACATTAAAAACCCTTTCAACATTTTTTGTCTTGATTCACCCCTGCGTCTCTGTTCACCCCATATGACCCGGTATGGACTGGCACCCAGGTCGTGATGCCAACAAAATCTATTGTCGGCTGCGTGACCAAGCGAATCGCAGAGGGGCTATTTCCGTATTCTAATCATTTACTCAATCTGTCAAAAATACAACCAGATTTTAGACAGGTTTTGATTTTTTTTTCTGAGTTGTGATTGCGACATGAATTTGAACATTTTTATGTACGATAATTGGCCTCTATGCAAGGTTGCTGTAAACATTTTATTGGCAACACGATCTGTGTTAGTTACAGCCTTTAAGCTTCATGGAGTCTGTTTTTTTAAAGGTTCAATATATTTATTACAATATCTTGTCATTGACGTCACGTATATTTAATATTATTTATTAGTAATGTTGGTCATACACGTGTAAATGTCAGATACAACGTCAATATTTATGACGTCAATTTTTATGATAGTGTCCTCTAAAAGTCTAAATCATCCCAGTATTACTAAATAAATCAAGACTCAGTGTTTAAATTACTTGTGCCGATTAATATTAACATACATTATATGTATATATATATTAGTGTCTGCCTCGAATGATCGCTTATCTTTGTTTCCTTTATATAATCAAGTAATTAGGTTGAAATCTAGCAATAAAATTGTTATCATTTGTATTATTTTCAGATAAGTAATGATTATTACGTTGTTGTTTTAAAAGCTTATTGCGCACACCGTATATGTATAAAAGGGTGTGTTATAAAGCTATATTTTAAAATATTCGTTCACCCTGTACAGTCATGAGCACTAATATACACTTAGCAAAATTCAAAATCGATTTTCTCGAATAAATAACGGTTTCTACTTACCTACGAGTTAAAACCTATTTTGTAATAGTTATGCTTTCAAAATCTATGCTCGTGAAAACGTGAAACTTTAATCAATATACCTATTAGGATAAAAAAAAATCACTTTTAAAAGTTCCTGCCTGAATACCTATTAGTGCTGGACACGAGAGAAGGTGGTTTTTCTTTCAAATAAATCACACCTATAGTCTGTTTTTTAATCTCGGAGACTAAATTGACAAGTGAAAATGTCAAAACTAACTTAAATGCTATTGAAATCTATGTCAGTTTGCCATTTGTACTTGTCAATTTAGTCTCCGAGATTAAAAAACAGACTTTAAAATTGTAATCAATCACTTTGATAAAGACCGATATTGCTAATTTAAAACCTTTTTCTATGGCAGTCTGTATGAAGATTGATTGTATTGTATTGGCTGATGTCTGCAATATCAAGCACAAGCTTTTGCTGTACGAACATTTTACTGTATAAGTACAGGGTGTAACTACCACTAAAAGTGGGTCCCTTCCAGTTATATCTTGTTTTTGTTCACTCTGTATAATATGTATTGATTGCACTTGTCTATGAATGTTTTTGAAAATATTTTTCTTACAATGTTCCTACGTTAAGTTATCTTATAGTAATTCGTAATATAGGATTTTTAAATAAATGCCAAATATTGCAGTCCAACTTGATAGTTTTATTTATCTTTTACAAACTCATTTTTAATATTTTTATTTTTATTATCTAACAAGTTACAACTGCGTTTGAAATAATTTTATTAAAAAGGAGTCATTAATTAGGTAACAATAAACTTTCTACGAACCACATAAAACACTTATTGAAGCAGTATTATTTACAAAATGTTTTAAAATATAACAATAGATATGTAACAATTACAAAGTAGGCAAATATTCCGTTGACCCATAATTTACCTATTTATTATCTGTAAAAACAATATTTTAGATAAAGCTGTTCGAGGTACGTCGACCTCTTGGCGCATGACTAAAATCAAAACCAATGCTATATTGTTTTTCAATACATTTTACAAAACAATTTGCAAATTTTTACCAGCGCCCTCTTGTCTAAAATCATCTTACAGTATTACCCATGCATGTAGTGTGCAGATCAAGGTGGCGCTGTTTGTCAAGAAAAAATGCATCAATATGTCAAACTCGGTACATTTATTTTAGTTCTGCGTTTTCCCGCCTGCACAGATAAGTAAGCAGAAGAGTCAAAGTCAACTATGCCAGTAGGTCATTGCCCTGTTTTGTCCAAAAAACCTACTCTAGTCTGTTTTTTATCCCTGAGACTAAATTGACAAGTAAAAATGGCAAACTGACATAGATTTAAATAGGATTTATGTCAGTTTTGACATTTTCACTTGTCAATTTAGTCTCAGGGATTAAAAAACAGACATTAGTGTTTTATTTTAATACAAAATAAAGCAAAACAATTTAGGTAGGTACCTAAGTCATAAAGTGCTGGATGGTTCTTTTGGCGCTTGGCTAAGATTTATGAAATTTTGGAAATTGTTTAAAAAAAACAAGATGGCGGCTTTAGTTCTGATTATTGTCACGCACCAAAAGAACCCATCACTTTAAGCGTTATTTTTGACAGGACATTTACGCCTGACTCGATTCCTGTTGTTCAATGTAGACCTGGGTCTCGTCCTTCTGCCTTTCCTCAGCCTCTCTCTGCATGATCATGTTCTCCCTGAGTTTCCATGTAATCAGAGCCCTTGCACTCTTCATCTTCCTGATGCAACGGGCCAGGAGCAGGGCGAAGATAATGCCGAGGAGCTGCAAAATTAATATTTTAAGAGTTTGCTTTCTTTCACGTGGAGGGCTGACATATACCCAGCGGGCATACAGCGACCTGCGCGTACAGTACAATAACGCATTCAGGGTGCTCTTGGGGTTGCCCTGGCGATGTAGCGCGTCAGGGATGTTCGCGGATGCGTGTGTCGACGGGTTCGCCGCGATCATACGTAAGCGATGCGCTTCCATGATGGCGCGCTTGCGCTCCTCCTCCTGTGGCATCCTGAATGTGTTTGCAGACCGGTGGGATTCTCCCCTCTTACGAAGGTGGGTAAGTGTGCAGACACCCTTATCCAAATAGACTGGTGTGAACTGTTCGTTCAATGGCACACTAGTTGTTTATTATAGGTAACTTTAATGCAATACTAATAATAGGCTAAGTTGTACTACTAACAATATATGGATGTAAGTCTGAAATAAAAATATTTGAATTATACCATGGGAACACACTATACCGAGATCCGGAGTATCATTGTAACTACTTAGCCAACTACTAAATCGAAATTATGATCTATTGCTTGTAGAATTTAATGGAAATCTTTTCAGCCGTTAGGTAAGGCGTAAAAAGTTAAAATACAGTTTCTTTCGCATCGTAATATTTTGTAAGACTAAGAATCCATGCTTCCATAAAGAGTAGATTCAAAAGTCGTACAACATCCTCTCAAGCTTCAGCAACATGTTGTGTTGCACGAAACAATGCATACATTTATTTGTAACAACAAATCGAACGTGAATACGAGGTTGACAAACATTACTCTTTTTTGGAGCGAACAAATAATAACATTTGTTTTTCTACATTCATTTTATCGGGGTTTCATGAACTACCTTCTTTGCCTACACAAAACATAAATTAAGTACATAGTGTTATCAATTAACCTCAAAGTCGGATGTAACTAGGGCACGAGTGTAATATCCTTGCAAACAATGTTAGGTACCTCTGTCCAAAAACTTTTTTGTAATAAAGTTAAAATAACGATGGAAATCTTGCTAGGATCTAGCAATCTTGGGCAAGATAACAGCTTGCATCTAACCTACGGATTTATCTAAGTAAATAGGTAACTACTTGCACTCAAGTTTCTTTTAAAAATCTTCAGAATGAAGAATTTTGACAAGAAGGTAATTCCGACATCCTAACAGACAAAGACTAACTATAGGTAGGTAGGTACTGTGATGACGTTGAACTTTTTCCGGGACTATCTATTCTATCTGGAACTACCTTATATGTATTCTTGATCCATACCTATCTCTCTCCACTGAATTCCTGAGGCAAATACCAAGACTAGTGGTTGAAAATTAACAGTGACAGTACGTTTACTATAGGTACACATAATTATAGTAGGTTCTAAGTTCTAACTGACTTTCTAGGTATGCCATATTTGAATATTATAATTGCACTCATCGATTAGCAACTAATTAAATAAACCTGCACGCGTAGCATGCCCACCGACGTGTCGACGTTGTCGACGGAAGAATCGACAAAATGACAGATTTCTTTTGTTGATCTGTCATTTTGTCAATTCTTCCGTCGACTAAACCCGTTTCTACGGTGGTCAAGCTACGCGTGCTGCTGTGACTTAGAAACAAGAGTAAGTAAACAAAGAATAAGAATACTCACATTGATAAACATCACAGAAACGCCGAGCACACCGATGACAGTGGAATTCTGTATCAGCGCGTTAACCAAGGCTTCTTTACAACCGGTGCCATAGATCCGGTCGCAAACCTCCATGTTGTATTTGATCTCGCAGCAAGTTTTAGGAACCATTATGGACACAATGTCTCCGTCGACTTGTACATTAGCCTGGGCTATTATGTCTTTGTCGGTGTAGTTAAAGTCCAAGTAATCCATAAAAGAGTTACTGCCGCAGCAACTGAGCTGGAATAAAATAATGAGGATTAAACACATTTCTTTTTGGTTTCTGACTCGTCTGCTAATCTATCGAATCTATGCCGTATGGTAATTAAAAAACAACAGCTATTCTATACATTTATTTAGCCCGTATTGGAAACAGTTTTTTTTTTCAATTACCGATGTCAAATTTCGATGGTAACCGTTTGTGTGTCGGTGTCCATCCACCCTATTTGTTTTAAATTCAATAGACGTGCGCTAGTCTCGCAAAAACTCGAAAATAGCTCGGCGGATTTTTTAGTGATTGTCAGGAGAAGGTTGTTTTATTAAAGAAAATTTCTAGGTGCTAAGAGCACTTTTAAATTTGTAAATTGAGCCCGTGCGAAGCTGGGGCGGGTGGGTAGTCAAGAATAAGTAAGATAAGTAGGTATTTAACAAAATTTATTTGACAAAATAGGAGATTTGTTATTTTGTCAACTTATAGAAAGAATAGAACATCATTATTTTGCCAAAAATGTGGTACCTACTACTTAATTAAATAACTCCACATTAAATATTTTGCTTATATATATTGTGGTACTTTCAGCATACAAAATACTCGACTCGAAAAGTTGTGCGATCATTAATTTGACAAACATAACCATTGTAGGTTGATTATTGTGGGACATTACAGAAACAAAGATAAAACGAACTAACGCACATCCGGTGCAATGAGGAAGAGGCTATAGAGGTCGCTAGCCTAAGCCTTACATTGACCTCGCGCCGATTCTATTAAATCTTTCTGGTATTTCGAGTAGTAAATTGTTTTTAACCCTGGTGGCATAGAGGCAAGCCTACTCGATTTACGAGCTGTAATGCTGTCTTGTAGATATGCTCGTGAGTTCCAAGTTCGAACTCAGCAGTACTGGCACGTTATTTTGTGTTGGGATTGGAATTAATTTTATCACGCCCGCTCTCAAAACGGTGAAGAAACCGGCATGTCCTAGGTCCTAGGGACAAAAATTCGAAGGCTTGTGACGTCTTAGCAACCCGTACTGGGCCCGCGTGGTGCAATACGGCCCTCTCCCTCTCACATCTCGTTTCCCATAAGTATTAGGGTCTGGGAACCTTTTAGGCTGATTATCATAACTAAACTCTATTTATAGGTACTTACAGTGTTTTGTAGAGCGTCAATTTCCTCTTGAATCTCAGGATCGTTGTAGCCCCACACTGGCACGTTGATGTAATGCATTATCTTACCACTGTCCATCGTGAAGGCAAGGATTACTGCCGTCAACTTAATTATGAACACCGTCATCAAGATGCATGCATACTGAAAAGAAGCCTTGATTAAATCCAAGTTCAAGAAAATGCGTTTAGAGGGTGTAATCCCAACAGAATTTACAGATCACAGGTTGCAGAATATAGTTTTTGCCTAAACCACCAATTATACATCTGGTAACACCTATTAAGCAAATAAATGATTCTTGAAGTTAAGTGGCAGTAGTTCTGCTACATTTATCCATTTTCGGTATCACAACAGGCGTTGCACAGAGGGGCTCAGGAAATATATTTTAAGAGGGTTTCCTCTTCCTGCCGAGGATGCCTCCTCTCATGTGTGGATTGTGACCAACGGGGTGGTTTTAGTGAAGGGCCGATAAAATACCTCAAAAAATAATACTATTTTGGGTTTCGTCGGTCGGTTCAGCGCCGATATTTAAAATTCCAATAGTGCACTAATATTTAGGCATACAATCGTACCTAATAAGTAAGTAGTTGGGATAAAACTAGGCTGATTAAGCTTCAAGGAAATCTAAGAATTAACTGAAATATAAGCGTTTAATTGATGAAATAAAAAAAAAAGAGTTGACTCTACTTCATATTATTTTGGTCTCTCTCCCTCAAAAATAATGAAAGTTTCATGAAGTGTTCTTTTTCATACAAACAATATTCCAATTAAACAAATTAAAGAAGCTCATACGTACCACATTGACCATGCAAGTGCTAAGCTTCAAACTGCCGAAGAAACCGAAAATGGAGACGATCAACAGCGCCAGCCCGATGAAGACGCTCATCGCTGACGGGGTCATGAGCCCGCTGATCTTGCCGTCGAAGAAGGACGAGTAGCCATGGTAGTGGGAGTATACTGAGATACCCAAGACTACCATCAGGAAGCCAATAACCTGGAATAGTAAATAAGGTTATATATAGATATTATAGCTAGGTAGGAAAAGCAGTCGCTCCATGCAAAATGCTGGTATTCAATATATACGGGGTGTAAACAGACCCTTCACGAAGCCGTCAACCAAGCATTCTGTACATCAAACTAAGTAACTTTACGCAAAAATTATTGCTGGGAAACTACTTTTTTTTTTGGGGTGAAAAATTACGTTTTACCGTAAAACTCAATGTAACGGGCTCAAAACATTGTGCTGATGGATGGATTGAATAATACGGGGGTCGTGAAGGTTTTTAATGTAAAAAAAAATCATTAGAAACTTGTATTTTAAAAAAAAACTTGTGAAAATGTTGGAACTTTGACCAAAGTCATTTTGGTCAAAGTTCCTAGAAGTTAACTAGAAGGTTCCCAGGTATGGTCTAGAACAAAAAAATGATCGCAATAACGGGGAGAACAAGTACCCTTCGGCTTCGTTAAGGGTCTTTTTACACCCTTCATATTGCTGCATCCGGTTAGACTGGAAGCCGACCCCAATATAGTTGGGAAAAGGCTAGGCAGATTATGATTGATATTATATCTAGCCTGGCTACAAACAATAAAAAATGACATGATAGCGAGCAGCACAACAAAAGAGATAACCCACAAACGAACTGTGTGGCGCGGAAGTACTAGGAGGGCTGACCCCAAATAAATTCCCCTATTACACGTCCAAATGTAGGTGCCCATAGGTACTAAGCTACTACCTACATATCTACCACTCACCTAACCCTCCGGTGTATACGAGCGTGATGTTATATTACATTTTATTTTGGCTATTTAGATTATTGTTCGACTACCTTTCTTAGGATGTGCGATTTGCGATTTTGATGTTCCACGAAGATTGTAAATCGAAGTAAGATTGTAATTTTCATTCATAGTCGAAGACACTAGGCCTGGAAATGAGTCCATCTGTCACTGGGAACACAGAACATCGTTTGAACACGATAGAGGCCAATAGTGACACTTATTCTGTGAACTTTACAATTAGTTTGTAGGTAAAAGATCGAAAACTTTAAAACCCTTTTTTTTTGGATGGGAAATCATCAAATAAGACCTCCCGCTCTGGGTGGAGTGGGAGAGAGTCTCAGACTTTTACTGACTAATACCCATCCATGTTCCTTCTTTGCCCTTTGTGTGCCAGGGCCGCGGTATCTCTTTCGATCAGTCCCGCAGCCCCGGCAGGCATCGGCCCTAGCGGGTCCCTTCCTGTTGCTGACATCAAGTCATCAGTGGAACACGAATGCGCCGACGACACGGCCTGTCATCATAAGACGGACGGAAACTTTAAAACCCTTGGTGCGCAAGTCCGACACGCACTTGACCGGTTTTATTTTTTCCAATAACAATGGTTCCGTTATTCACAATCTTAAATTAGTCATTTCCAGACAATTTTCCGTCCCAGATTATGATATTTTTTATTGAAATTAAAGATAAGATGGTTTGTGTGATCGGAAACTCAACAATCAACTTTACTTTTCTCTTCATTTGATAACGATAAACGTACCTTGGTAAAATATAAAAATCCTGACGAAATCGAATAACACGTACACAAATATCTTTCTTTGAATCAACTTGACTTTTCATTTGTAAAGTGAGAAGTAGAAGACCGAATAAATACTGATACTGTTAGCCTGCGTCATCCCACTGCTGGGCAAAGGCCTCTCCCCCATGACTTCCAAGAAAACACTTATTAAAGTGATTTTATTTTGACCTAAAATAATAAATTACCGGCACTCTAGAATAAACACATCCATTATAGGTACTTAGGTAGGCACTTGCACTCGCGCCCCGACGCGCGCGTTCTCGTAAGAAGTTATCCAGTCAGTTCTGTTAATATCATACTGAATTTAACCATAGCACAGATGTACCATAGTAACTTTCAGTTGACTAACATTGTATTTTCGTTAGCTGTTTTTTTGCTTGTAAGTATCTAATACGTTTTTCTTTTTTTTTTACCATTTTCCTTATTTTGGTGGTCTGAATTATTTTTAATAGTTTGTCCATCTATTTTAATGGGACCTTATGTAAGTAACTAGGTAGTAACCTAGATCCTAACGAGGTCCATGTCTACCAAATGACACATGCATGATAACCCTCAAAAAACCACTCGAATTAAAGTATTAATAGAGCCATGGCAGAGTCAATCGTCAGTGATAATAGTCAGTCCTTGACATGGGCGTACCCAGCATTTTCTAAGGGGTGGGGCAGAAGTAAATAAACTAAGTAGAAGGAAATTAAAAATGCTTTTTATTAACTGACTGATACGTTTTACTGACTGCACTACACCATTTCAATAATAACCTGCGAGGGTTCTGGCTAAATCTACCTATAATTTCGTTTTCAAATGTATGTTGTGCTTCCAGAACCCTCTTTCTATGTACACTCACCATACAGAGGCCGACAAGACGGTTTTCTGTCATTGTTGACCTTAACCAAGTTTTTATTTTAATGTGAAAAATGTTAAAGTACCCAAATGAATATTTAATTTTATCATTATGTTAATTTTGCCTAAAAATTTCTTAGCTTCGGGTCAGAGAGCAGGGTGGGGCAAGTGCCCCAACCTGCCCCACCGTGGGTACGCCCATGGTCCTTGAGATGGAAAAAAGAGTTTGTATGTTTATTAAATAAGTAGATGTTTTTACCACTGAGTAATAACTAATATAAGTTCAAAAAGCAGGGCAAGAAATTCATCATACACTTTTCCTCTCGTAGATAATATTTGTTTACCGGGAAATTACAACAAGGAGAAACAGGGTCAACGTTGATTAACCGATAACATTATGTAGCGATGACACGAAAAACTAATTCACATTATCTTCTTTTGTTTTATGCATGTATACCCAGGCATACGCATAATCAGAGGGAGTGGGTCATACATGTATACTCTATCACGTGGGCCCAGTGCGAGGTTGACGGAGTGTTGTTTATTATAAATACCATATAGAATATTGGGTGCACATCATCATTTTGAAGAATCGCACATGACCAGACAGTTTAAAACATAAATAACTAGCTGTTGCCCGCGACTTCGTTCGCATGGTATTTTTGAAGAGTATGAGTGAGGAAAAAAAAGATAGCCCTTCTGCAGGATATAATCTATCTCCTCGCCAAATTTCATTACGATCCGATCAGCTGTTTAGTCGTGAAAAGGTAGCAAACAAACAAACAGAGTTACTTTCGCATTTATAATATTAGTATGGATTAGTGGGTCAATCAAAATCATATTTATTTTTGTAAATTGGTTTTTAAAAACACATTTACCCGTCACATCATGTTATGTTTTAAAACTAGATGGGGCCGGTGTATCGAACGCATGCCTGACTACTGTGAGAAGAAACAGCCGAAACAAACTCAAAGGTCACTGTCTCTTTTAAAGTCCAGACATTGGTCAAGTCATATGAAGACCATGGATGGTTTTTTGAAGACTCACAGATGTGAGTGGACCTACCCAGTCAGTGCAAGCATTTGTCAGTTATCGTGTAGCTCGACTCATAACTCAAGGAGCTCAACGACACGACGAACAATACAAAAGAAACCAAATATTCATTGATTGATGGTAACCTCCACAACTGCAACTCCTCAAAGCGATGGTAGACTGATGGCATAATGCACTTGCAGTAGCTGGCTAAGAGCTGGTGGAGACTTGAGACTTACTAGACATTGCTAGGTCCCATTGTCTTCAAAACTTATCTACATCCTTGGCGATTTCGATAAAATTTTGCGAAAGTGATTAATTAAATCGAACTACGTGATAAAATGGCTAAAAAGATACAGTCAAAGTCAGCCCGCAGTTTATTCCAATTCATATCTACGGGGTGTAAACAGACCCTTCACCAAGCCGTCAACCAAGCATTCTGTACATCAAACTAAGTAACTTTATGCAAAAATTTTTGCTGGGAAACGAAATTTTTTTTTGGGGTCAAAAATCACATTTTACGGTAAAACTCAATATAATGCGCTCAAAACGTATTGCTGATGGATGCTTTGAATAGTAAACGGACCATGGAGGTAATTGGAGTAAAGTTAGAAACTTAAAAAGTAGTATTTAAAAAAAAACTTGTGAAAAAATTGGAACTTTGACCCCCAATATCTCCGTAACTAGACGGTTCCCAGGTATGGTCCAGAACAAAAAAATGATCCCAATGATGGGCAGAATATGTGGTTTTCGTTTTCGTTAAGGGTCTTTTTACACCCTTTATATACCATGAACTACAATAGATAGATAGATATCCTATTTTAGACATGCCTAGGATAACAAAAAGGTTTTATATCCTAATATTGTTGACTACACAATTGGTACTGATATGATATCAATCACTTTTTTTTATCAAATCTGACGTAATTTAGTTGACGGGTACTTTACCCAAAAACAAACATTAATAACGCCACAATTTTCCAATTTAGATAATGAAAAATATTAGTTTTCGATCAGTAGATACCTAGCTACAAACAAAACGTATCTAACGTAAAGGAATGGTATGAAAGGATTTACAAATGTTTGCGCTCTTATCAGGATGTCCTCTGTGGGGCTGTGGGTTTAATTGCGCAATGTGATGACCGTCCGGAGCAGACCGGTCTTGCACAATATAAACAAACAAGTCTTGTATGTTACAGCCACAGATTTTTAGCATTAGTTAGGTACGATAAACAGTAAATGGGAAATCATCTTACGCATTTGGTAACGCACAGATTAACTAAAGTAAGAATGTTTCAGGAAGTCCATCAATCACTTTGTGCTAATATCACGTATGAACTCTTCACGCTTGTATTCCAAAAGGGTTAGGCAGACATCAGTAAATTGGAGAGCAGTGGCGGCCCCGACTTACGAACAGTAAGTCGTCGTGGGTTCGAACCCAGGCAGGTGCATTCCTTTACGTAATTTATTTCATCACCAGTGCTCTCAAAAAACGGTGAAAACACATCGTGAGGAAACCGGCATGTCCTAAAAAAATTCGAAGACATGTGACATCTACCAACCCGCATTGGGCCCGCGTGGTGGATTATAGCCCATTCCCTCTCATAGAGAAGAGGCCGTGTGTCCCAGCAATGGGGACATTATAGGCTGATTATGCAGTAAATAGGATACGATTGAGAATGACTTGGATGAGACTCGTACAGACCAGGAAACAAAAGGTAGAAAGGTTCCCAAATAATGATGTTGGTGAAATTGGAGCCCTACACAGAGCTTTTTTGCAGTTAAAAATTCACTGCTGAATTCTAATGTTGGAGTCCACTTTGTTAAGTTACGCAAAAAAAACAATATAGGTAATAACTGATACATATATTCCTAACGATTAAAAAGATATTGACGAGACTAGTGGGCACTGTGGGCAGGTAAATTAAGTGTAAAAAATTAATAAAAATATACTTACAATAAACATAGCCGTGATGGTCAACAATAGAAATCTGATAGACTTCATATTGTACTCCGTTTCAGTCTTAGTGAAATGCATCCCAGAATTATTGGTCACCACTGGACCCACCGGCAAGGGAGCCGGGGGGGCAGCTTGAGTCTCACCTGTCATTTTCTTTTTTTTTTAAATAATCACTTAAAAACGACTAAACGATTCCTTAGCCGATACGTTACAGCTCTGTATCTTAGTGATAACTGAAATGGAATCTGATGATAACGATTGTTTTACACACTAACGAACACTGTGTTTTCCAACTATCAGCACTGGCTACGTAGAGCCTTTAAAATTCACTAATCCGTGTCCAATTTCGGTCTCAAATGAAGCGTGTTTTATTGTTGATAATGACGAAGGAGCTAATTATAAACAACATTTTTTTCCGTCATTTGGCAAAGGCTTTTCGTTCTAATCGTTCAATAGATTAGTATCGGATGTTATCTTTTAAATTTTAGTAATTAATGCACTCGTACGATCTAGAAATCTTAATCTTCTACCAATTTATGATTGCAAGCACAATTTTTACTGAATTTTCTTTGTTTTTTATGTTAAAAGGTTCATTACACATAGGTTTTACGACTACAGTGTTGGCTGGAAATGCTGTAATCCACAAACTGTAATGGTTAATATCGATTACCTACGTGTTATATTTTGACCTTCAGTCTTTCAGTTTATTAAATATTTACTATTGAAGCCGCGATTGTTGTTTATATTGACCGGGTGGGATGGTACAGGCAGAGAAAGTGCACACTGTCATAGTCTGAGAGTAGGTACCTACTATCTACTTTGTTAGCAAGTGACGATAAAGGTTTCTATTTTCAGATTATAGTCGTGAGCTTATCATTAGATATCAGGCAAACAAAATTAAACCCTCATAACCTGCTAAATTGCTAAAGTGAAATACAATTTTCTCTGAAACTGTCAATGTAGGAATTTTCTGTCAGCGTATGTGATGAAAATCTTTCCTCCGTGCCTCGGTAGGCACGTTGGTCCCGGCTGTCATTTGTAAATTTTTGACAGTCGTTACTGGTAGTCAGTAGTCTGACAACCAGTTTTACCAAGGGGTATCGTATTATCCAGTACAAGCTGGGTTGTGGAGGTCAGATAGGCAGTCGCTCCATGTAAAATGATGTAATCAGCCGCATCAGGTTAGATCGGAAGTCGACCCTAACATAGTTGGGAAAAGGCTAGGCAGATGATGTATGTGATGAGAATCCGATTTTCAGTGCAAGCTAGACGAAGCGACTGATTAAACATAAGTCTATTACTATCTATATATATAAAATTCAAAGTCCTGACTGACTGACTGATATATCAACGCACAGCCCAAACCGCTGGTCCTAGAGACATGAAATTTGGAGGGTGTATTCTTTGTGAAGGGTAGGTATCCACTAAGAAAGGGTTTTTCGAAATTCCACCCCTAAGAGGGTGAAATGGGGTGTTGAATTTTCTATGAAACTTTTTATTCTCGCAGTCGATTGACTTGAAAATTAGTGTACATACTTTTCAGATAAAATTATGAGATACGTGTATCACAGTTTTTCCAAAATCATCCCCCAATTTAAAAATTTAATGTCTTGATTGGCTGACTGATATATCAATGCACAGCCCAAACCGCTGGTCCTAGAGACATGAAATTTGGTGGGTGTTTTCTTTGTGAAGGGTAGGTATCCACTAAGAAAGGATTTTTCGAAATTCCACCCCTAAGAGGGTGAAATTGGGTGTTGAATTTTCTATGAAACTTTTTATTCTCGCAGTCGATTGACTTGACAATTTGTGTACATACTATTCAGATAAAATTATGAGATACGTGTATCACAGTTTTTCCAAAATCATCCCCCAATTTAAAAATTCAATGTCGTGATTGGCTGACTGATATATCAACGCAAAGCCCAATCCGCTGGTTCTAGAGACATGAAATTTGGAGCGTGTATTCTTTGTAAAGAGTAGGTATTCATTAAGAAAGGGTTTTTGGAAATTCCACCTCTAAGAGGGTGAAATGGGGTGTTGAGTTTTCTATGAAACTTTTTATTCTCGCAGTCGATTGACTTGAAAATTAGTGTACATACTTTTCAGATAAAATTATGAGATACGGGTATCACAGTTTTTCCAAAAACATCCCCCAATTTAAAAATTTAATGTCTTGATTGGCTGACTAATATATCAACGCACAGCCCAATCCGCTGGTTCTAGAGTCATGAAATTTGGAGCGTGTATTCTTTGTAAAGAGTAGATATTCATTAAGAAGGGGTTTTTCGAAATTCCACCCCTGAAAGGGTGAAATGGGGTGTTGAATTTTCTATGAAATTTTTTATTCTCGCAGTCGATTGACTTGACAATTTGTGTACATACTCTTCAGATAAAATTATGAGATACATGTATCACGGTTTTTCCAAAATCATCCCCCAATTTAAGAATTCACTGTCGACTGGCTGACTGATACATCAACGCACAGCCCAATCGGCTGGTTCTAGAGACATAAAATTTGGAGGGTGCGTTCTTTGTGAAGAGTAAGTATCTGTTAAGAAACAGTTTTTTTAATTCCACCCCTAAGAGGGTGAAATGGGAAACTTTCTGTGAAACTTTTTATTCTCTGAGTCGATTGACTTGAAAATTTGTATACATACTTTTCAATTAAAATTATGAGATACGTGTATCACAGTTTTTTCAAAAATCAAAATCATCCCCCAACAGAGTCAAATAGGGCTTCGAAGCTCACGTAGACGGGCGCATGGCGCGCAGGGCGTGCGGGGCACGGGAGTATTTACCTATTAAGTAAGTAGGTAGGATTTTTCTGAGGAAGACGTCTGTAAATATGGTTTATTCCACAGATTTTTGCGTTGGCTCGTGATACACGACATCGATATTAAATGTTATGTAAAAGTTTAATGTCTTTAAATAGATTCCTAATTAATCATTTGATTGTTGTCACCGGTGTCCAATCTCAAACCAAGGTATCAATATTCACATAACAATATGTAAAGTACCTAATTGATATTACTATGAACTAATATTTGCAAGTTATAAGCAACTATATAAAAACCATGTATCTGCTTTACATAAATAGATTACTTATTATCCCAGAAGTAAGATCCCGTGGGCAATTCCCGAACTCCACGCGGGCGAAGCCGCGGGCATAAGCTAGTCATAAATATAATCCTATATCTTCGCTCTGCTGGGCCTCCTGTCCGTGTGGTTTAGTGGGGCTTAATGTAATAATCCACCACGTGACCTAGAAAAAAAAATATAAGGTAGGTACAACATTTTACAGTTTTTCTTAAATCTATGTCAAGTTCACCCATGTTTTGTGCCTGAACTAGGTAATCCTGTAGAAAATGAATGATTGCTTACGTCTTCTAATTAATAAAAACAAACAATCAATAGGATATCATATTATATCGAACTCACAGGTACAAGAGCCATGTAAATATACACCTATCTATCTACATAGTATATAAGGATTTCAGGACGATAACAACATCCATTCGCTTATCGTTTAAGCCCTATCGTTTATCGCTGTTATCATCGTATATTTTTCATAGAACAGTCGTGTAGATATTTATCTACAGACTTTGATATTTTTTTCATATTTCTTTGTTGTTTTCAGATCCGGAAATGTTTGTCTGAATAAAAGGATTAGGGTTTTATTGTTATCATTATTTATTGAAAGTGGAAGGGACACCGACGCAGAAACGGTTATCACGTATTCAGTACATCATTCTGAACCCTTTTTTCTAATTACCGATGAAAAATTTGTGGGGGGTGTTCTATCATAGAAATTTTTCAAGGGTAATGAAACAAAAAAACAGCTATTTCCTACAGAAGTGAAATACTAACACGGTCAAAATGTATGGAAAACTGACTTAAAAAAAAAATCCGACGAAAAATTTCGATTCCGACAGTTTTAAAAGACTAATAGAGCGGACATTGGGAATATTTTCATACAAAAATTTTGATGTCGAATATTTTCGATTTTGACACACGAATGCTACCTGACAAGCGGGCGTAGGACACTAGACAGAACGATTTGTTACTAAGTAGTAACAAGTATTGGATTACGATTTCCATCGTCTTGTCCCGTCTATCGCTCGTAAATATTTGAATGTCTTTGATTCCGACATTCGACAATTTCGACATTGTGCGAATGATGTATTGAATACGTGGTAACCGTTTGTGCGTCGGTGGATTCCACCACGGACGTCGCCGGAGGGGAGGCCCCCCCTCCCCTCCGGCGACGTCCGTGGTGGAATCCAGCTGACATTTTTGAAGTGTCTTTTGCATTTTAAACTCTTCGAAGAACT
Source organism: Noctua pronuba (assembly GCA_905220335.1). NCBI lineage: Eukaryota > Metazoa > Arthropoda > Insecta > Lepidoptera > Noctuidae > Noctua > Noctua pronuba. Next base: position 3,318,588 of record LR999901.1, on the reverse strand, counting down.
TCAGCTGCATGCGTATAAAGAAAACTTACAAATCCGTTTACTCGCACCTGTCTGCTCCCCCGCCCACCCTGGCCTAAAAGCTTGCCTTCCACCATGTATAATGTAGCTGTGTAAATTGACACCTTTTACTAACCCTCAATTCCTTTGTCTTTCTTAATTAGCTTACTAATTAACTGTAGGAACATAGGCTTAGGGAAATTGGTATAGATGTACTTGCCCCTTTTAAAAACACTGGTACTTGTTTTTAATAGCCAGGATTTCGAACAAGGTGGCTCAGTGATATTGCCCCTGAGTTAAGAATTTTAGGACGTGGGTTCGTACCCAAGCAGGTCCTTTGTGTAATTTATTTCGTCACCATTGCCCTCAAAACGGCTAGGAAAACATCGTTAGGAAATCGGCATGTGGTCCAGTTCATCATCCGCCTAGCCTTCACCAGCTGTGTTGGGTCCGGCTTCCAGTCTAACCGGATGCAGCTGAATACCAGAAAACTCGGTATGTAATGGATGTTCGCCCATCCTCGAACTGTCCTTGACAAGCGCTGCTTAACTTTGAAGATTGACCTCGAGCGGCTGTTATTATTTAGCCACGAGCTCCTACATGTCGTCCAGATGCGGGAACATAATATAGGTACTCGTATATAGGCTAATTATGCAAGCAGGGTCTGATTATCTACGTTGCTGTTAATAGTTTATGATCAGGATCTTTTTCTCATTTCCATAGTCGTATTTTCAAGTGCGTATGCGGCGTCTCCCCACAGACAATGGCACACCTTCCATCTTGCACCGCATCTATCACCAGCGCCTGTGATGATCTACTTACTGCATCAGTGAGTGGGGTTCGCGTGACTGAGTTTTGGGCCAAACACATTGGAACTTTTTGCCATCGACACGCTAAGAAGAAGAAGTCTAATCTTTTTCCTGTAACTTGCACTGAAATCTATAACGTACCTAACATAGTTTTTTATACACAGTGGGGTTTCGAATAAACCGGCTTCCAAACTAGGATTCTAGAAGAAAGATCATGTTCTGCACCATGCTTTTAATTTTTAATCCACTACCAGCACTAGCAGAAGTGTCGAGTCAACCATCAAAATCATCATTACTGATACTTCTTAAAGGTACTGCGGGTATCTCAGTACATATGATAGATCAGTTACTTTGTGTGTTTTGACAATTAACTTTTTGAACGCCATTACCACATACAGGGTGTAAATAGACCCTTCACGAAGCCTTTAACCAAGCATTCTGTACATCACACTAAGTAACCCTACACAAAATTATTGCTGGGAAACGACTTTTTTTTTTGGGGTGAAAAATCACATTTTACGGTAAAACTCAATGTTACGCACTCAAAACTTAATGCTGATGGATGTTTTGAATAGTATACGGGTCATGAAGGTATTTTAAGTAAAGTTATAGCCTTAAAAATTAGTATTTAAAAAAAAACTTGTGAAAATGTTGGAACTTTGACCCCCAATAACTCCGTAACTAGAAGGTTCCCAGGTATGGTCTAGAACAAAAAAAATATCGCAATAGCAGGGAGAACAAGTGCCTTTCGGCTTCGTTAAGGGTCTATTTACACCCTTTATACAGAGATCAGTTACAATTTCTCTTTGTCTGTATAGCAAGTAACCTTTTGAACGCCATTAACACATATACGTGTCAAGCAAGCGCGTGCCCTGTACCCCAAACGACACAAATAATAAACTTATGATGTCACTTACGGGATATCTTCCGTGATTGTTCATTATTTTGAACTCCCGAAACCACGGAAATCACGGAAGATGTCCCGTAAGTGACAGTATAAGTTTACTTGTAAACCTTGAAAGCTTAAAACAGTGTTTGACACAAATAATGATGTGACAAAATGGTAGGTGATATTGAGGTTTGCCGTGGAGGGCACGCGCGTGCGTTCAAAAATTAAGGAATTTTGCTGGATGGGTGAATAAAAACACCAAGATATTGTATTTATAAATAAAAATATTTCTTTCTTTACAATACTGTTCATAATACCTAAGTACTTACTTATTGATTAAAATAGTGACATTATATATTAAGTAATTTAGAATATCTATCTTCTATTTATTTATTTTTAAAAGAAAAGAGTGGTGAAGTGATAAAAGAGATAGGCAAGAAGAAAATAAGAGAATTTGTCGTAATCAATTAAGTTTATGACTTTATAAAAGCTGAGAACAAGTGGAATGTTTGCATCTAAAAATATAATTTCATTAAAAATGACTTCTTTAATCATCTGTACTTAATAAAGGGCTATTCCTATAACAAACCGATATTTCATACGGTAGGTTTTCCCCGCCATTGGAAAATATATTTGCTGTGATTTTTCCAAAAACAAAAACGAATTCCCCGATTCTGTTAATCATTTAAGTTTGTTACACCCTAAAATTGACTTCATAGCGTACTAGTAAATCTAAAACAAGTGCTATCACAATAATCTGATTCTATCAACTTTTTATTTTTGTCGAACCAGGTCTAAGGCATTGTGCACATACAGCCTCTTAGGCAGTAGTTTGTCCGTGGAACGGGACATAGACAACTGGTGCCTTTTTCTCATCGCTCGGGTTGAGGGAAGTGTACGCGTTGATCACTCGTTCCTGGATCTCCCACCTTCTGCGTTCGCGTTCTGATTTCGCCTTGCGGATAGAACTGGCCAGCGAGAATGAGAACACAATGCCGATAATCTGAAATTCGATAAGATAAATGTGAATATGTATGATAAGAGAAATGGGTAGATAGTATCGACTTGATTTTTGGTGTGCTGATAAAACCAAAGAATCGATTTTAGCATGTTTTAGTTAGTATTCTTTCTAAAAAAATCGAGTTTCCTTGATAATAATTAAAACAAAAGCCCTCATGACCTTGGACAAAGCCACTGCCACGTCATCACACATGATGATTTTTTTTTATATCCATGTCAGATTTTGTTTTATTTCAAGGATTTATCAAGAATGACATCATGAAGCATCAAAGTCACACGTATTTTAGAAACATCACGATTGTGACAAAATGGTTTTGCACAAGGAAAATCAATTAATCGATTCAGCCAATCGCAGTCCCATTGCTGAGCATTATCCTTTCATCATTTGAAACACAATATCGAGTATTGTTCATGTATTTTATCCTTTTTTTATCTGCAACAGCTTTAACCAAAAACTGGCCAGTGGGGCTACCATGACGTCTTAAAGCAGTATTATTTTATTGTCATTCCAGTGTGGGAAAACGATGGCGCTATAAAGGGTGCCTATCACCATCTCTTTTCCACACTGGAATAAGATTAAAACAATACTGCTTTAAGGCGTCATGGTAGGCCAACAGTATGAAAAATGTCACTGGCCACTAAGACATCTTCTGTGCACGCTCGTTCCATTATAGACCTCATCTATCGCTTTCCATCAGCCGTAATCCAAGACTAGAGCAGGCTGATAAAGCAATACAAAAAAGAAAACATAATACCAACCTGAATGAAAGCAATAGTCATGGCCCCAGCGCCCAACAGTCCAGCGCTCTGGTAGACTAAGTAGAATACCCTGGGAAGGCATCCATTGGCGTATAACTTCGTGCATTCGTCGATTTCAAGGTCCCCGATGACTTCGTAGCGGGATTCAGCGCAGCAAGAGTTGGGAACGGTGATGTTGTTGATGGAGATGCCACTGACGCCTTGAGGAGGTGGCACGACGCTCCAGTCCATGTAGCTGTCCACACCGCAGCAGTTCAGCTGGAAGATGGTTAGAATATGGTTAGTTCTTGAAAATAACAAAAGAAAAAGAGACTGATAGAAAATGTCTATGGCTTTATAGGTCCGCCTCTGTACCTCTCGTTAAGGGTGTAAAAAGACCCTTAACGAAGCCGAAAGGCACTTGTTCTCCCCGTCATTGCGATCATTTTTTTTGTTTAGGACCATACCTGGGAACCTTCTAGTTACGGAGATATTTGAGGTCAAAGTTCCAATTTTTTCACAAGTTTTTTTTTTAAACCACTTTTTAAGGTTTTAACTTTACTTTAATGAACTCCATGACCCGTTTACTATTCAAAGCACCCATCAGCACTAAGTTTTGAGTACGTTACATTGAGTTTTACCGTAAAAGGTTATTTTTCACCCAAAAAAAAGGCGTTTCCCAGCAATAATTTTTGGGTAGGGTTACTTAGTTTGATGTACAAAATGCTTGCGGCTCCGTGGAGGGTCTGTTAACACCTTGTATATTGATATTTTGCAGCAAAAGTTTGGCTTGAAAGAGACCATAAAAGACAAAAACAAATTCTCAGTTTTTTCAAACTTATTTACAAAGTCCTTTAGAATAAAACGAAAACTCTTGGCCATTGAAATAATGTAGGTAGGTACGTACAACAAATGCTGATAAACAGTGTTCCAAATAGTTTTGCAGCAATATGCCTAAAGTAACATTCATTGTTGTGGTAGATAAACAGTTTAAACAATTTCCTTTCTTCGATGCGGTTGACCGAGTACAATACGAAACTATTAAAACTGGAAATTACCGACTAATTAGCATTTTACAGCTGAATAAAAATGGATTTACACAATTATTACGGGCACTTAAACTTGAAGCTTTGTTTTGAGGAAATAAGCCTTAGCTGAGCTGACGTATCCGATTACCTAATCAAACCCGCATTGAACGCATTCATAAATTTTAATATTTAAATACAGGAAAACCAATAGCAGTAACAGAAGAAAAACGGTATAAGTAGGTAACACAAAGCCTTTAAAGCCAATTGTACAATAACACATAAATATACAATATATACTAGTATATTGTATTTATGTACCTATACACACCTACGTATACTAAAGTCATTGTCATAAATAAAGTCGATTTTCCTCTATTATATTTATCTTTATTTACTGTAAACTGATATTTCTTTCTTTAAATTAAATATCCTTTGAGGATATTAAACATTAAAAACACTTGGCTGAGTGGGCCGAGTCTAATTGGACAATTGACTCACAACTTAAGGTACCTACTATTGTCCATTAGGTTTTATTTGAAAACAAATATTCCATAGTTGTAAAACAAGCTATAAATATAAATTGAATGCTGTTCGTTGCTATGCGCGTCTCATGAAAACGGCTGGATTTTTACGAACGTTCGATTCCGTACATTTTTACGAATGATCGAAATAGTGCAAGGTTCTAAGTACTTCTTAGGGAAAAAGCACTTGAAAATGTTGGCCGGAAAACTGAAAAATTGCACAGAATTGGGATAAGATAACTGCTATAGGCTTTATTCTAGTAGTGAATAAACGCCACGGCGATACTCGTAAAATACTCAACACTACGCATGTTCCGCTTCCGTATTGTTCAGTGAGCAAGACAAGATTTGATCAATGAGCACGCATTCGCGTTAGTTGTGGGCTCCTCAATATGTCCCATGTGTCTACTCGTCAGCAAACAATAACTCAGTAATTTGCTATAAACAAAAACCAAGCACAGCAGAGAGGGCTCGTTAAAACTTTTCGTGAATTAAAATTTGAGGACGAAAGAAAATTGGGCACTATGTTTTCACTTCTTCAGGAGTGATGACTTCTTTTTTGGGGTGAAAAATCACGTTTTACGGTAGGACTCACTGTAACGCCCTCAAAACACTGCGCTGATGAATGGTTTGAATAGTACGGGGGTCGTGGAGGTATTTAAAGTAAAGTTGTACCTTACATTCAAAACTTGCATTTTAAAAAAAACTTGTGAAAAAGTTGGAACTTTGACCCCAAATATCTCCGTGATTAGAAGGTTTCCAGGTAGATATAGGTTAGACTCCACCTTAGACTTCACCCTTTTTGTTGCCCAGCAATAACTTTTGCGTAGGGTAACTTAGTTTGAGGTACAGAATTCTTGGTTGACGGCTTCGTGAAGGGTCCATTTACATCTTGTACTATCATGAAAAGATGAAAAGAAATAGAAGAAATTTTAAAGAAAAAGAAGGTTAGATCGAGGCCCAGATACCTAACAGTGTAACAAGGGGAAAGTGAAGAACCTACTGAATAGATCGTCATCATCTGCCTAGCCTTTTCCCAACTATATTGGGGTTGGCTTCCAGTCTAACTGGATGCAGCTGAATACCAGTATTTTACATGGAGTGACTGCCTATCTGACCTCCACAACCCAGGTAGTACTGGGTTATACGATATCTCTTGGTAAGACTGGTTGTCAGACTTTTTGGGCCACTGACTATTTAACCACTGTCAAAGATCTACAAATGACACCCGGGACCCACGGCTTAACGTGCTTTCCGAGGCACGGAGGAAACTCGGTATGTAATGGGTGGTCCCCCATCCACAGACCAACCTAGGCAAGCACGGCTTAACCTAAAGATCGACCCGAGTGGCTGTTATTATTTAACCACGAGCTCCTCCTGAATATATACTCATACTGAATAGATACTCGTAAAAGGATAAAACATTACTCAGGTACAACAAAATACACCTAAAGACAATATGGAGAAACGACACGAAATGCAGCACAGAATAGCACAAAGACACTAAAAACCTCATAAAATAACTTACCCTGCTCTGAATGAAGTCGAACGCATCCTCGACCTCTTCGTTCTGGTAGTAGTAAGGCAGTGTGACCCTCAGCTTCTCATCCAGCATGCCGGTGACTGACGACCGGAGGCTGTAGGCGGCGATGGCGGCTGCGATCTCCAAGACGAAGACCAGACTGAGGATGACTGCGAACTAGAAAAGGATGGTTTGTTAGAAGGTTGTAAGGTGAAGGTCGATAAAGACATACGCGCTGTGTTTGAAAAATGTTAACCTATCCCCCAGCACTGTAGGTTAACATTCGTGAAAATGTATTAAAATAAAAAAATCGTTAGTTCCGATTTTCTTCACACGCCAAAAGATCCTTGTAATGCTAGAAAGTTATTTCAAAAAAGAGCGAGACCGAGAGGTTCGACACTGTTTGTTAGCAAGCTTGTAACAAAATGTATGGAGCTACAATATCTTTGTCCTTGAGTGAACAGTATCTGTAAGTTAATATGGCGCGTCGAGTAGGTTGGTAATACACAGATAAATTGGAGAGCGTCGTCTCTATCAGTCATGCCAGTATGGCAGTCTGTTTCTAAAGTTTCATGAGCCACACCCACTGAATAGCCAGCGGAGAATAGCCATAGACGCAAGATATGTTAGTGCCAAGTGTACGCGCATATAAACTCAAAAAGTCAAAGTATTTATTTCCATTAGACCATTACTGGCACTTTTGAATGTCAGAAAAACAAAGAAAGCGAAGCTACAGTCCCCAGCCAAAATAACTTGTGAAAGTTCTGTAGTTGCCCATTCCAAAGCGTAGACCTCTATGGAGAAGAACGGGTTAGAAACTCCTTGGACACTTTTTAAAATCAAAACATTGTTATAAAATCATTCATGTTATGATAAAACTTATTGTGAGAACACTCTCTCTTCCCATACCACACTATTAACACCTACAGTCTACTTACAATATTAACCAAGCAGGTGCTCTCCTTCAGTGCGCCCACGCATCCGAAGAGGGACACGAACAGCATGATGATGCCGATGACAATGAGGAAGGTGGCCGGGGAGAAGAACTTGTCGTCGAGGAAGAAGGACACGTCATGGTAGATCGCGTAGATCGTTGTGCCCACCGAGATGATTAATGCTGAAGTTAGCTGGAAAGAAATGAATCCTTAATTAATACAGGCAGGTGTAATAAGCGTAAGTATTTGATAAATGATGTTTTGCAAATCGGTTTGTAAAACACTTTTATATGCCTTTTTTAAACTATATTAGACCGGTGTTTCGTACCTGACTACTCTGAGAAGACACGGCTCCAGTGCGAGTTAGTAAATGTCACATGTCTTCAAATTTTTGGTTCTAGACCACCTCACACTGTTTTCCTTCATTGTTTTGAGAGCATTGGTGATGAAATACTTAAATTGATTTGTGACATGTAACCGGCCGTGAGCACTTGGCCACCTCTGGTATTGCAATTAGGACGCCTTCAAGAATTACTATGTTTTAATATGAATGCTTGATGCGCCTTACAAAGCCATCAGCACCACTGCCACCTATTGCTGTCTGACTGACTAATATTCCTAAACGACAAAAGCAAGATTCTCATAACTCATAAAGGGTGTCGATATGAGAGAAGATGAATTTATGAAACAACATCTACTGGCTTGCATGAAATGCGGTCGATAATACGATTAAGGTGCTTTGTACGTTTTCAGTATAAGTTAAGGTGGGGCCCAGAGGCGGATTAAACGTTGAGAGCGCCATAGGCAGGCATCTCATCGGCGCCCCTATACAGGGTGTAAACGAACCCTTCACGAAGCCGTCAACCAAGCATTATATACATAAACTAAGTCTCCCTACGCAAAAATGATTGCTGGGAAACGACTTTTTTTTTTTGGGGTGAATAATCACGTTTTACGGTAAAATTCAATGTAATGAACTCAAAACTTGGTGCTGTTGGATGCTTTGAATAGTAAACGGGTCACGTAGGTAATTAAAGTAAAGCTAAAACCTTAAAAAAGTAGTATTTAAAAAAAAACTTGTGAAAAAATTGGAACTTTGGCCTCCAATATCTCCGTAACTAGAAGGTTCCCAGGTATGGTCCAGAACAAAAAAAAATGATCGCAATGACGGGGAGAACAAGTGCCTTTCGGCTTCGTTAAGGGTCTTTTTACAAGTTTTTTTAAATACTCCTTTTTGAGGTTTTATCTTTACTTTAATTACCTCCATGGCCCGTTTACTATTCAAAGCGTCCATCAGCACCAAGTTTTGAGTGCGTTAAATTGAATTTTACCGTAAAACGCGATTTTTCACCCCAAAAAAAATCGTTTCGCAGCAATAATTTTTGCCTACGGTGACTTAGTTTTATGTACATAATGCTTGGTTGACGGCTTCGTGAAGGGTCCGTTTACACCCTGTGTGGCTTAGGTGCCTGCCGCAAGCGCGGAAGGTCCCGGATTTCTTTCTCGGTCGGGCAAATTTGGGAAACGAACGTCGTCGTGAATTGTCTGGCGCTTTTATTAATTTTAAGAATTTATGAATACTTGGTGAATAAAAAAAAATCAAGTTACGAATTATTTATTTAAACACTGATACAGGGTTAAATTTTCAACACGGTCTGAATTTTTATGTATACTTAAAGTGAACTTAAAAGCACTCTTGAAACTTAAAGTTAGATATAATTTGAAATAATTGAAATGTTTGCAGAAATTATTTAAAGTAAAAATGAAATTATAATGGTATGTATGTAACATTAAGCAGCTTTTTCGCTCGCCTTTTAAGTTGCTAATTTTGATTTACTTGTTGTTACAGCTTAAATGACAAACTAAAAAAAAAAAAAAATATTCGGCGCCTACATTTTTGTTTTGCGAAATTGACAATAACATCGTCATAGTTTAAAGATTGCAATAAGTTTGATTCTATGTTAAGTATTGCTAACGAATTAAATCTGATAACTGTCATAGTTGACCGAAGATAATTTTTCACTCTCTTTAGACAGGAAAAGCTCCGCTCACCACTGCAATTGCTGACTGCCGCCGATACACACATTCTTAAAGCTATGTCAACGTTTGGATAAATTGATTCAAGTTCTTCATTTCTCAGAACCTTTAAAATTGCGTTGGTCGTTCGGGGCAGTTTTCCATCTCGAGCTACCATTGTTAGATAAGAACGCAGGTGGATACATTCATCCACAAAACACTTTTCTAAATCACCGGAATACATTGTTACTAACGTACTTGCTCAATTTTGAACTTCTTCAGTGCTCAAATTGGTCAATTTGTTTAAAAATGATAATTTACTGAAAAAATACTGTATGATTCTCGTCTCTTTTGAAGTTCAACCACAAGTCTGTCTATAATTACTAAAAATACTATCACTCTGAATGTTTCCCGACCAGATAGTGACGAAGTAATATATTCTTCTTATTAATTTTATGCTATACCTATTAAATATTTTTTCTTTATTTTACAATTCCGCCCGCGCGCCCCTTTGTACCCTCGCGCCCCTAGGCACATGCCTAGTTTGCCTTAAGGATAATCCGCCTCTGGTGGGGCCCCAGCCAGGGTATCCCGCGAAATTCAATTTTTCTTACGCAATTTGCAGGTCGGTGTCAGAAAATATGATTCGCGACCGTAAGACGTATTTTTTAACAGAATCATTATCATCAATACAACCCTGTAAAATCATTTAATCCATGAATGTCATGAAAAACGGTAAGAAAATTTGAATCTTAGCGCATCTACAGAAAGTATACAATACTATAATAGGTGTGGCCCCTATTTTTTATACCAGAAACACGTGACATGTAGGAGACACATGTATAGCCGTAGAAACAAATTGAGATCAATTAAACAATAATAGTAATGGGTTAATGAATCATCAAAACAAAGTCTCAGACCACAGTCATCATCTGCCGAGGTTTTTCCCAACTATTTTAGGATGCAGCTGAAAACCAGTATTTATATGGAGCAACTGACTATCTGACCTCCAGAACCCAGTTAGTAATGGGTATATCCCTTAGTAAGACTGGTTGTCAGAGTTTCGAGCCAGCCTCAGACCACAAAAAAATCCACAATACATACTCGTATACGGGGTGTAAACAGACCCTTCACCAAGCCGTCAACCAAGCATTCTGTACATCAAACTAAGTAACTTTACGCAAAAAAATTTGCTGGGAAACGAAATTTTTTTTTGGGGTCAAAAATCACATTTTACGGTAAAACTCAATATAATGCGCTCAAAACTTATTGCTGATGGATGCTTTGAATAGTAAACGGACCATGGAGGTAATTGGAGTAAAGTTAGAACCTTAAAAAGTATTATTTAAAAAAAAAACTTGTGAATAAATTGGAACTTTGACCCCCAATATCTCCGTAACTAGAAGGTTCCCAGGTATGGTCCAGAACAAAAAAATGATCACAATGACGAGGAGAACAAGTGCCTTTCGGCTTCGTTAAGGGTCTGTTTACACCCTTTATACATACGAGTATATTGTGTAATTTTAAAATCCTCTGAGATGGCAACCGAGTGACAAACGCTAACTTAGGTATTGTTAAGATTTAAACAAATACTGATCCATCATACCGATGTTACATGTGTTGTTATTTAAATAACGAGGCAGGTAAATAACTACCTTTGAAGAACTGTCAAGACGGTTTTTGTTCAAGTTTTCTACTGTTTTGTGTTGTTCGAGTTCAAAACTGAGACTAATTTAATGCCTACAAGCTTTTACCCGGGGCTTCGCTCCCGTTAATTTAGAATTTGACAATCAATTTGGGTTGTAATCTGCTTGAAATAATACAATTCAATCACGATTCGAAAGACACGTCGCGCCATCTATTATCATAAGAACGTTATTGTTGTTTTCCCCAGGAACAGTACTTTCTTTCGGGATGAAAGGTACCCTATGTCTGTTTCTGTACGCCTGACAACATATATGCAAAATTTCAGGATGATCGGTCCAGTGGTTTAGGCGTGAAAAGGTAACAAACAAACTTACTCTTGCATTTATAATATTAGTGATACCCTCTTTCGACTCCATAGAACAGTCGACCGTACCTTGGATCACTCTCGCAGTTCAAGTTGCTACTCTAACTAGAGCGATTTTATCAGATGATAATCATCTGCCTAGGCTTTCTCAAATATGTGTGTATGGTCGACTACTAGTCTAACCAGTTTCAGCTGAATGGCAGTATTTTTTTTACATGGATCGGCCGTATATTGTTTCCACGAGACAGTAAATTAATAAAACAATACCCCTTGGTAAGTATGTTGTTTGACTTTCGGACTTTTGACTACCCGTAAAGATTGTTAAAGATAGACAAGATTATCATCAACATATTGCCCTCTTTTTTTTCGGATCGGAAATCATCAAAAGACCCCGCTCTGGGCGGAGTGGAAGGGAGTGTCAGACTTTTACTGACTAAAACCCATCCATGTTCCTTCTTTGCCCTTTGTGTTCCAGGGCCGCGGTATCTCTTTTGTACAGACCCGCAGCCCCGGCAGACATCGGCCCTTGAGGACCCTTTCCTGGTTGCTGACATCTCTTTCTCTTGCGCATGGAACACGAACGCGCCGTCGACACGGCCTGTCGTCATAAGACGGACGGACGGCGAGCTAGCCTATTACTCCGCGTCCACAGGCCCGTGATCTTATTGCCCTTGATGTTATTTGGGGTCGGCTCAACACGTACTTTTTTTCATTTTCCCCTGTCAATCGTCACGCTATCATTTACTCCTTTTTCCGTCATATCATACCTCACACAATCCATTCATCTATGCTTTTGTCTTCCTCTCCCTCCATCAACATTTATATGCATCACTCTTTTAGACCGACAAGATTATACGGGTATTTAATTCTTAATATTCACACTGAACGATGGTATGCATATGAAACTCCATAATATTGATTGGTTCATAATAAAGCCAAGTGGCCACGAACGTGCCAGGGCCTTGACATTTGAGTGGACGCTGAAAATCGATACACTCGTGACCAACCGCTTAAGTCATTTGCAGAGGTCGAATAATTTCTTTCAGTTAAACTTTGCCCTCTTACAAACTTTTGTAATGCTCCTCTCTGAATATTTTATTTGATGTATTATTTTTATTTTTTTTCCATAGCCTTCAATGTCCCACTGCTGGGCAAAGGCCTCCCCCATATCCTTCCTGGTACTCTTCTCCTGCGCCACCTCGAACCATGATGTATTTAATAGCTAAATATTAAATACGTTAATAAATTAAAATAACCTAAAGTAACTAACTTTAGTTCAATGTATGTAGCTGAAAATATCATATCAACTTAGGTGTTTGCATTTGGTTTTAATTTGATTACACAGAATTGTACATCTATACGAATAAATAAAATTTAAGTGTCTGTTTGTAATTTCAAAATAACCTCTTTTTACTGAAAGCATCCTTAATTATAAAAGTATATGCGGTACTTATTATAAAAAATCATTATTTTAAATTTTTGTCTGTATGGCTGTCGGTCTTCTGTTTGTTCCGGCTGATCTTCGAAACGGCTGGACCGATTTTCACTGGCAGAAAGCTGAAGTTTTAAGAAGTAACTTAGGCTACTTTTATTTTAGAAAAGTAATTAGGGTTACCTTTGAAATTGTTAGTAAAATCGGATTCATTCGGTGCATGTTTCAGTTATTTTTTTTTAATAATAATAATTTTACGCGGACGAAGGTTTTCAATAATATAAGCCTTCCAACGTGGCAATGCTGCCAGCGTTCAGCACTTTTCCCGTTGATAGCGACGTGAACAAATTTTTAATGCAGCGTTGGTACGTTGGTTAGGAACACCAACGTTCCAACGCTGCATCGTCGTCATCGTTAAAAGTTTTTAGTTGGTGTTCCTACCACGTTCAATTAATATTTTTAACAGTTTTCCTGATTGGTGAAACAATCTGAACATGATAAACTACTTCAACCTCAATATACCTACATGTTTCCTTCTACATTCCGGATATAGGAGGAAAAATAAAGTAAATAAAACTCGACAGATATTACAATTGTATAGGTATTTAACATTCAGTCAACGTTAAAAATATTATCTATGGTCGGTACATAGAGACCAAGTTTTTTCAAGATAAACGATATTTTCCCGTTCTCACTAACATTAAAATACACTTAAATGAATGCCGAAATGTACTTATGTCACCGTGATAATTTCAAGCGTTGAAAAAACAATAGTGCGTTTTTATTTAGGAATTTATTCTGGTGCCTCTTGGTTCAGGTGTCACTTGGGTCAGATGACACTTGGGTCAGATGTCACTTGGGTCAGGTGTCACTTGGGTCAGGTGTCACTTGGGTCAGGTGTCACTTGGGTCAGGTGTTACTTAGGTCAGGTGTCACTTATTATTGGATTTTTCTATCAGAAACTTAGTAGGTACCTGCCACGGCGTCTGTATTTGTGCCCGGTTGATGGTAATAGGCTCGCCCCCTATTACATGGGACTTAAACATAACTGGAGAAATGTGGGTGTACTAATGGGTACACCTCTGCCTAATACTTCGCGTATTACAGGCGTGTCAAAAGTGTATATTAAAAACGTGACAACTAACAGCCGAAGACCATATCCTTGTGAATAGCCAATGTATTTTCTTCTAATGACTTGAATATTCTGAACCATTGTGTAGATTCCTACAAGTACTCATTACTTCGAAAATATTACGCTATAACAGATCTAAGTGGTATTCACATAGAGGCGTTAATGGCTTGGATATCAGAAGGAATGCCAGTGATAGATAAACTTTACATAGATATAAATAGTCTGAAATCAATATTACTGATAAAAGACTGAAAACAATGACAACACGACCTCGCTCGAGTTATGAATTGTTTATTTTATGCAACGCTATTATAAAGTAACAGAGGTTTCTTTTTCACACTTACGTTGTAACCAATTTGTCAGAAGGTTCTTTAAAACCATTATGAGTCCTTGTTTAGAAAAAGGGGATCTCGAGGAACTGGGGGGATTTTAGAAGGAGATGCAGAACCCCTAGTAAGTAATATCAAAAAGAGGTAAGATGAGAGAGGTAAGGTGGTAAGTAGGAGAGAGTGTAATCAAAAAGAGGATCTCGAGGAACTGCGGGGATTTCAGAAGGAGATGTAGAACCCCTAGTTAGTAGATAATATCAAAAAGAGGTAAGATGAGAGAGGTAAGAGGTAAGGTGGTAAGTAGGAGAGAGGGTAATCATAAAGAGGATCTCGATAAACTGCGGGGATTCCAGAAGGAAACGCAGAACGCCTTAGTTAGTAGGTAATATCAAAAAGAGGTAAGATGAGAGAGGTAAGAGGTAAGGCGGTAAGTAGGAGAGAGGGTATCAAAAAGAGGATCTCGAGGAACTGCGGGGATTTCAGAAGGAAACGCAGAACGCCTTAGTTAGTAGGTAATATCAAAAAGAGGTAAGATGAGAGAGGTAAGGTAAGGTGGTAAGTGCGAGAGAGGGTTATCAAAAAGACTTATCTCTAGGAACTGCGGAGATTTCAGAAGGAACCCCTTATTTAGCCAACCTCTAATAAGAAGGTAATATCAAAAAGAGGTAAGATGAGAGAGGTAAGAGGTAAGGCGGTAAGTAGGAGAGAGGGTATCAAAAAGAGGATCTCGAGGAACTGCGGGGATTTCAGAAGGAAACGCAGAACGCCTTAGTAGGTAATATCAAAAAGAGGTAAGATGAGAGAGGTAAGGTAAGGTGGTAAGTGCGAGAGAGGGTTATCAAAAAGAGGATCTCGAGGAACTGGGGTGATTTCAGAAGGAAACGCAGAACGCCTTAGTTAGCCAACCTTGGTTACTATAAGACCAATAAAATGTTATAACCGCATCTATGACTAAATTCCGACCACGTGTAGATCTAGAACAATATAATACACGGTTCATTGTTTCTGTAGCACGGCCATTGAAATATAGCTAAACATGGCGAAACGTTAGCGGGAATAATATGCAAATAAATTGCAGATCACGTTTCTATTGTGTCTCAGAATATTATGTGTTCGTTTCATCATCATTCTCCTGCCTTTATCCCAATTTATTTAGGATCGGCTCAGCATGACTTCTTCTTCCATACTTCTCTATTACTTGTCATCTCAGCAGACACCTCCTTTCTTGCCATATCACCCTTCACACAGTCCATCCATCGTTTCTTTGGTCTTCCTCTACTCATATACCCATCCATATTCATACTCAAAACTTTCCTCACGACATTATTTCGGTCGTGCATTAGATAAGTAAAAAAAAAGAAAAGTTTAACACGTCAACCTTTAATTAGCCTCATACTTCATTCATTATTAGACATAATTTTCCTCACGACATTTTCCTCATTCCTCCGCGTCACAAGCAAAACTACTATCAAAAGTAGGTATGTGTTCGTCTATTCTATGAATACTAATTTCCACTCCGCGCCTCCAAAAACGCTTTGATAATATGTTCTCGACTGCTATTCATAGATCTTTGACAGAAGTCTGTAGTCAGAAGTCCGAAAATCTGACAACAAAACTTCCAAGGAGTAACCCAAATTAAAATTCAACTGCATCCGGTTAGATTGGAAGCCGACCCTAACATAGTTGGGAAAAGGCTAGGCAGATGATGATTTACAAAATAAACTTCATAATAATAACATTTATTTATTTACAACATATTATAGCAACATTACAGACCAAGTCCAATACGATGCTATAAGACATAAAATAAAACAATATAAAAAAGTAAAATCACACCCAGTAAAAATATTAATAGCTATAGTTAAACATGACCAAGCTTATAGTTGCATACCTGAACACATAAAACAAAACATGAAACAAAAGTACTCATGGACTACATTCCCTTTGGCAAATTGACCAATAACTATAAGAGGACATTGCCGACATACTATATCTAAGTATTACAGGTTTATATACAAGGGATTTACTTAATCAGGTAAGTGGATGGTAAACATACAAAGAATGTATCCATTGCCGACGTCATACTCTTATCTTGTAGAGAGACTTAAGCATGATAAATCCAACGAAAGTGATTCCATTTTTTCTTTCCTCTGTAGAAATCAGTGAGCGAAATGACGGCAACTGCTGAACATCACCCTCCCCCCCCTATCTAGGACTACCTACGCTAGTTTACACACTTGTAACATTGTTTTGTACTCTATCGAACTCCAGGGCGTGATTAAACCTCACATCCTGGCCAAAACGCTCTGGGGATTAAAGTTATAGCTTGTGAATGCCGAAGCGATTTGAACGCGCGAATTCAAGGTCTCCCTTGAGACCTGTAAGGAACCTTTTATTTGAAGTTCTGTGAGGTAACTGTGTAAGCAGTTTTCCTATTGTGACTGGGTCTTTCAGTAGCTAAAACAATTTTCGGGAGGAAAATAACAAGTTACATTCGTTTGCATGGTCCTGTGAAAATCTTTGGTTTTAAATCTTTGAATCATCATTGTAAGTAGGTAGCAATATTGGTGACGGTTCAAGGTCAAAACTTTGTATATATGATTAAGGTCCAAGTTCAGAAGTAGTGAGTGTATTAGGTAGGTAAACCTATTTGAGGAACCCTATCTTTTAAAGTGGAATGAAGAAACTGTCCCTGTAAATAAGTAATAAATATATAGGAGATATTTCAAAGACCACCAAAATGTCAAATAATGAAATGAGAACGTAAGTATGGTATGAAAAATCTTTGCTTTACATCTGTAAATCATCATTTAGCAGTATTTGCTACGATTCAAGGTCAAAACTATGTAGGACTTAAGAGGCCCAAGTTCAGAAATGATGAGCGTATTATAAAATAACTACAGACAATTGTTTTTTTTTTTTGTTAGATCTCAAACACGTGTAAAACTTGTACAGTTACGTCAGTTACCATCAAAGTAAATAAACATTGTGTACTTTTTGACTTTATCTAACTCAAGGTTGCATATACATATGTACTTAACATCTCGCTTGTAATTTTCAAAGAGTTATATATAGATGTGCATATATATATATATATATATAAGTTACAGCTACAGTTATGTGTAGGTAACATGAATGGGAGCGAGCCTATTGCCAGCAACCATGCACAAATCCAGACTCGGTATTTTAACTCCCATACATATAAAATCCATATCTTATGCTGGTATTTACTTACTTAAATTATACTGAGAAGTCACTGTTGACGTGGATTGTACTAAAAAGGCATGTGCCTATGTGGGTGGCAGACTGGCCAATCAAAACATATCTATATACTTTATTATATCTTTTGATAACGATAAGTTTCCTCCAGTATACATACCCGCAGTACCTACTCTAACACACATTTATTTGTCCTAGAATTGATGATTGTGATGTGTATATCAGGGGATTCACAATCATAACGGCATCATTTCCATTGTATTCACTACAAAAACAACTGTTTTCCTTCCTATTTTGTCCAGCTATGCATATTAGCAACCCTTACTGTCCCTCTTCTGTGCAAATGCCTCCTAGCTGCTCTCCCACTCCTCAACCTAGCGATGCATAGTTTTATTCTACGTAAATTTAGGATCCATTAGGTTCCCACTCAAGAAACCAAGCTGTATACCCATAAAAGGTTTCTTGAAAGGCAAATAAGCCATTATAATCAATTATGAACGAAGAATAGTCAACGACGGTCATTTCAAACCGCGCCAACACGTAACATGATCGATATTCGAAATTCAAAGCTGAATGAGGCCTTAAAAATGTTGCCAGCCTTCAAACTTGTGTAGATTAAGCCGCTTATATGTATCGCTGGCAACGTTTTGTGTAGTACATACTCCATATCGTCATTGTGACTAAAAGAGGCGAGCTCCGCCGTTAATTAGCCTTCAATGTTATCATTTGGCGTTAATTACACCAATTTGTACGTTATCATAAGTGTTAAATGCCAATGCAATAATATCCTGTCAGTTTCCTTTGAAACAGCGAAATAGTTTGATAATAAAGTTACATTAGTTTAATTTGCAGTAACTTTGTCGTAACTTTTTTCTATGTTAATTGAAGTTAATTTGATACGTATTTGCAATGCATACTTTGGTATCTCTAAACAAAAATTTGTTAAAAAAGAAAACTTTGGTTATGAGAGTATAATCGCTTATTGCGGAATCTATTATTTACATACACTTTATTTACCAACATCAACACATTACATAGTATAAAACAAAGTCGCTCCCGCTGTCTGTAGTCTGTACGCTTAGATCTTTTAAACTACGCAACGGATTTTAATGCAGTTTTCAGAAATAAATAGAATGATTCAAGAGGTAGGAATATGTAAATATTACACCCGCGCGAAGCCGGGGCGGGTCGCTAGTTTAATATAAATAACTTAATCCATTCCCACTCTACCCTAAACCCTTCAAAAGTATGGAAACAAAGGTATTATCGCGTATCTAACAAAGTTGATTCACATCTATAAAACACAGATAAGACCTTGCAAATAATATGGCGCAATTACACAGAACTACATAACTACAGAAAAAAAAACACCATAGATTTAAAAACTCACCACAAATATAGCTGTTATACACAACAGCATATATTTAATGCACTTCATTCCTACTTCTAGACTGTTCCTCGTCATTTTTGTAGCACAAAACGTACGGATAATCTTCCCACCTCGGTAATCGAAACTGTACTGAAAATTTTCACTAGCTCTTATCAAGTTGATAATGTATCGTTCGCGCGCTACGTCCAACGCTGACTGTTTTGTGGTAGACATTTGGAGGCAAGGAAAATATGACGTTTTTCTTTCAAGCTAATTAGCTACGTCACTTTTGAGTGGAGCGCTAATGTAATAGCAAATAGCCTACGTTATGCGTCGGACGGCGCTAAATGTTATATGATCTAAACGGTGAAGTATTATGTTAATTTTAATTATAATAAATATTTGGGATGAGGAAAATAGATGGTCCTACCATAATTTGGTTAAATAACCGTTTGTAGATGCAGGATAACAGATTTATGTTCCAATTAGTTTGTTTATTTCGAAGAAGGTTTAATACTTGGGGAACAAGGTCAGTCGCGATCAATAATAGAGCTATGTGGTGAATAATTCAATGTAATGTTGTTTGTTTGCCTGTTCTTGCATGCATAGAACATGCCCTGCATCATAGGATAGCCGAAAGAGCAATGACTACCAGTTAATTTTGCTTCTTGGTGGTTTTCCGACCACTAACACAAGCTAGAGCTACATCTACGCTACGCAAATGCTACTCCAGCGATACAGCAGTACTACGCCGCCGCTACGGCAGTTTTACACCGTCGCTGCGTTTACGCTACGAAAGCGCCAAGCTACCACGCACGTCTACGCTAGGCAACTGCTACGGCAGTGCTAACCTACCGTTACGCTACTGCTGCGCTACCGCTACGGCAGTGCTAGGTAAAATAATCAATGATAGAAGGAATGCGTCTTGTTTACTTTTTCGGAATATAGTGTTGTTTTAAACAATGGAGATCCGTTGAAGTAGCCCGCGAAATGTTTTTTCAATACAATTCCTCGAAAGCTGGCTCTTATCACACTATAGGTTAAAATGCAATGTATTTCGCCATAGCGTAGCATATACTCGCAGTTTTTTTTCATTCTACTAGTGTTTTTTTTTTCACAGAACTATAAACAATTGTTTAATTGCTACAGTCGGCGGTGATTGTTTTTTAAATCCCAGCAAAGAGGTGCATGTTTTTAGGGCCTTAATATTTTTTTTTTGTTTATAAACAGAATAACAGACAGACATGACAAATCAATAAGGTTTCCGTTTTTTGCCATTCGGCTACAGAACCCTAAAAACGTAAGAAAATTTTAATTTCGCGGGCCTTCCTGGCGCTTTCACTATAATGCCAAAAATACTTTTCGTACTGTTATTTTGTTTCTTCGTATGTGTGTTGAAAAACGTTGTCTGATTCACGTGGGAATTTATCAATGCTGAAGTTCTCGTGAATACCGCCTCGGCTGCAAAATGTACTATTTTAGCTAGCACCTTTTGAAAGTTGCAGATTTTTGTTCCTAACAGCTTTGGGAGTCCGCCATTTTGGATAGGTCACTTAGCTAATGACAATGCATGGTCATTGTCATCCAAACTAAAAGAGTATGCAAAATTTCAGCTCAATCGGTTGGGGATAACTGTTTTAAAGATCAGTTGCAAGATTTGACTTGACAAACATACATAATACAAAGATTGCAATTTTAAAAAAAACTTGTAAAAGGGGAGAGTCTATTTAGTTGACAGCTAACATCTCTACATGTAAACAGAGACTACCCTTTTTAATCATACCATCTTTCATGCAATCTGTCCTTGGTTTCTCGTAGACTGCCTCGTTGGTCGAGTGGTCGCAAGCGCTACTGCAGAGCATGAGGTCCTGGGTCCGATTACCGGGTCGGGCACAGTGTTATTGGGTTTTCCATCAGGAATTTCTCCGTAGCAGCCTCAAAGTCTGGATTTATGCCCGGTTGGTGGTAATAGGCTCGCCCCCTATTACATGGGAATTAAACATAACTGGCGAAATGTGGGTGTACTCGTAGGTACACCTCTACCTAACCCTTCGAGGATTACAGGCGTGATGTTATGATGTCCATGGTTTCTTTGGTCTTCCTCTATATTTATTAGTCTTCAATCCCTGATCAACAAGAAATGATAGAAAAAAAATACTATGATTTTTAAACTTTTATTTTCGTTCCACAATACACTTACTATAATATCAATTAAATTAAATAAATTGTACAACAAATTAATAAACAAACAGTATATTTCCTAAGGATCGGGCTTTCTAGCTTATATTTCAAATTTCTGATAAAAATGTGTCCAATACTGTGATATATATTTCCCAGGATTTCTACATCATTTGACTGAACTACGAACGCAGGTTTTACTAGCTATAAATTAAAGTATTTACAACTTATCGCATCTTAGTAGCCTTTTGCCAACTATATTAGGGTTAGCTTCCAGTCTAACCTGATGCAGCTGAATACCATTATTTTACATGAAGCGACTGCCTATCTGAACTCCACAACCAAGTTGGTACTGGGTAATGCGATACCCCTTGGTAAGACTGGTTGTCAGACTTTCAGGCCACTAACTACCTATAACGACTGTCAGAGATCTACAAATGACAGCCGAAACTAACGGCTCCGAGGCACGGATCAAAATTACTGGTTTTTTTTACAACGTATTTTAAGTAACTCGTTGATTTTGAACAATAGTTTCTCGTGTTGAAAGTACCTACCTGTAGTAAAATATCAAACATAATATTTATAACAACAAATAATATACGGGTACCATACTTAATATTAATATCCATAATGTACAATAAAATTAATAAGACTACTTGGACTATGGGCAACTTAACCACAACAGGCAAATAGCCACTGTTCATTAAGACCAGGTTATAATTACTAATTTACAATAAGGTATGTACTCATTAAGCACATCAATTAATTAATAACAAGTGTAGTTACCTACAACATAAATTAAATCAATTAAAACAGACCGACTGTCAGACTCAAACTGATCAATTTTCTTCATGGGACCAATATCCGCATAATCGCGAAAATACAAGGTGTAAACAGACCCTTCACGAAGCCGTCAACCAAGCATTATGTACATCAAACTAAGTAACTTTACGCAAAAATTGTTGCTGGGAAACGACTTTTTTTTTGGGATGAAAATCACTTTTTACGGTAGGACTCAATGTAACGCAATCAAAACATTGTGATGGATGGATTGAATAGTACGGGGGTCGTGGAGGTGAGATCAGCTGTCACATGCGAAACTTCAACACCTACTCGCTCGACCTAAATGTACGGAATAGCTGGCGGGTCAGTGTGGGAAAGAGACGGAGCTATACAGGTCGTCTAGTGCCATCTCTTTCCCACACTGGAATTACTCCTGCTTTGAGACGTCATAGTAGGCCACCTGATTTTCTTTTTACAACTACCATGTAATGAGAGATCTAGGAGGGTTATGAGCTGCTCGGCATAACCCTCTTAGATCGAGTGCGTAACACCGAATCAGCCGTCGGACGAAAGTCTAGGACGTCGGGGACCGGACGGTGCCCCTCATGTGGACCTGGGATGGACTTCTGGCTAGACGCGGTGATGGCCGATGGAACAAGGCTTTGACCGAGTGGTGGCCAAGGTTAGGCCAAAGAAACTAAGGCCGTCCTAAAGCTCGTTGGGTTGACGATATCGTCAATGTCGTGGGAAACACCTGGATGAGGGACTCACAGAACCGGGAAGTTTGGTAGAAAAAAGGGGAGGCCTGTACACAGCAGTGTAGGGCTGATATGATGATGATGAATGTTGGTTTCCATGAAGAAAGTGAGTTACACCCTTAAATATAACCACACCTTTATGAAACACGCTGTATATAGGAATTATTATTGTTGAAACTACCTCGTTGGTCTAGTGGTCGCAAGCGCGACTGCTGAGCATGAGGTCCTGGTTTTGATTCACGGGACAAGCAAAGCGTTATTGGGTTTTTCAATTACGAATTTCTCTGTAGCAGCCACGGAGTCTGGATTGGTGCCCGGTTGATGGCAATAGGCTCGCCCCCTATTACACGGGACTAAAAACATTACTGGCGAAATATGAGTGTACTATTAGGTACACCTCTGCCTTATCCTTGAGGGATTACTGGCGTGATGGTATGTTATAAGACGCGTAAGTATGGACTTTAGCAAATATGTAGACGCACTTTTATCATCTAAAACAATTGAACACTGAATTCATTTCTTTTTTAGTCTGCAGGCGTGACGATAATTGTAAATTAATTGATTTTTAATGATTTCATCAAAATCTACATTTCTACAAGACAATATGTAATTAGTTACGTAGCTGCCATTCTTTAAATATTACAAAAAATACTTAGGTACATCTCGATGGTAAAGTTTTAGGACATTTATATTAAAACATAAATATCAATAATTAAGTAGGTAGCACTAAAACTGATTAGTAATCAGAAATCTAAACATCATCTGCCTAGCCTTTTCCCAACTATGCAGCTGATTACCAGTATTTTACATGGAGCGACTGCCTTTCTGACCTCCACAACTAATAATCAACAATAAAATATTTTAATACTCCTAAATACATTGCATAGCTCGTACACTCGGCGGCACATGAAGAATTGAAGATAATATAATTCACATATAACAAGTATAATATAATTTACTGTAGTAACATGTATTTTTTATAGTCAAATATTCCTTTAGGTATAAGTAAGTATAGAAAACATGTTTTATTTTTTATCATATAACTAGATAATTATGGCTTTAGGTGTTTTCTAGCAAAAGGGAAAAATAATGATATGACCGAGAAATCGGTGAACATACATTAAAAAAAAATACGTACAGCCGATCATAAAACCTCCTCCTTTTTGAAGTCGGTTAAAAATGACTGTAGCTTAAAACAAGTTAGATTTTTTATTGCTTAAACTATAACATGAATAAGTAAATAATTTAATTTACAAATGCTTAAACTATAATTTTAAGAAATGCATACGTAGTTTTCTTGTATTTATCGATTTGTTCTGGATTAACAATGTGATCAACACTCTCTATGTTAAAAATAAGTAACGTATTATTGCTGCACAGTCCAGCAGCTATGTGCTTTTATCTGGAAAGTATTCCAAAGTTAATGGAACTCACATTGAAAGGAGGGCGCTATTGGTAAACACTTGTGAAATTGTATTTAAAAAACAAGATGGCGGCGTTAGTTCCGATTATGGCCACGCGCCAATTGATCCATGTACAACTATACTAAACATAATAATATCAAAGTTAAGGATAAGCTCCGCAGTTAAGGGTACGCCCCTCGCTCTTCTCTAGATATCTTCGCCATCCATACTGCTCCCGCTACTGCCAACGCCTGAAAAATATAAAAGAAATATTCCAATCTAATGTATATTATCGTGCCTACTTACATATTAATAATTAAAGTGACTTTTCATGTCTGCCTTACATGTTATAAATTAAAGTCACTTTTCATGTCTGCCTTACATATTATAAATTAAAGTCACTTTTCATGTCTGCCTTACACATTATAAATTAAAGTCACTTTTCATGTCTGCCTTACATGTTATAAATTAAAGTCACTTTTCATGTCTGCCTTACACATTATAAATTAAAGTCACTTTTCATTTCTGCCTTACATGTTATAAATTAAAGTCACTTTTCATGTCTGCCTTACATATTATAAATTAAAGTCACTTTTCATGTCTGCCTTACACATTATAAATTAAAGTCACTTTTCATGTCTGCCTTACATATTATAAATTAAAGTCACTTTTCATGTCTGCCTTACGTGCTATAAATTAAAGTCACTTTTCATGTCTGCCTTACACATTATAAATTAAAGTCACTTTTCATGTCTGCCTTACATATTATAAATTAAAGTCACTTTTCATGTCTGCCTTACACATTATAAATTAAAGTCACTTTTCATGTCTGCCTTACATATTATAAATTAAAGTCACTTTTCATGTCTGCTTTATATATTATAAATTAAAGTCACTTTTCATGTCTGCCTTACATATTATAAATTAAAGTCACTTTTCATGTCTGCTTTACATTTTATAAATTAAAGTCACTTTTCATGTCTGCTTTACATTTTATAAATTAAAGTCACTTTTCATGTCTGCCTTACATATTATAAACTAGCTGTTGCCCACGACTTCGTTCGCGTGGAAATTTTGGTGTGTATGTGTGAGACTGCCTCGTTGGTCGAGTGGTCGTAAGCGCACTAATAAGCATGAGAGAGATCCTGGGATCGATTTCCGGTTCGGGTAGTGTTAATATTTTTTTTTCATTAATAGCAAAACTTATCACACACATGATTTGGAGATCAACTTTTAAGCAGATGCTTGTGTTCGGGGCGTCCATTAATTACAGATTTTATTTTTAAAATGCAGTGCGTGATTTGATTCTAGATTAAAAGCGACGATGTGCGAAAGTCACGGTGTAACGCCCCGTACACGACCTCACGCGAAGCGACTGCGGCTTGCGTCAAGCGACATATGCATTTACGTCACTTGTTTACTTCGTATAAGCACCGTCGAGTCGTAAGTCGCAGTTGGAGTGGCTCAGTTGGAGCGCGTCGTGGTGGCCTTACCTCTCATGCACGCAGTTGTGGGTTCAAACCCGGGCAAATACCAATGTGAATTTTTCAATTAATATGTACTTTCTAAGTTTATCTTGGATATCACAGACATTGGTGAAGGGAAGCCTATGACTTAAAATCGCCAACCCGGCTTGTGCAAGCATGGTGATCAATGCTCGTTCCTTCTCTATTTGAGAAGAGGCCTTTGCCCAGCAGTGAGACAGTTATAGGCTGGTATTATTATCATTTTTCCTACAGGGGCTGTGGCAACACGCGTGTCGCTCCAGCGTGAAGCTTGTGGCCAGGCCGTTACTGTGCCTTTCTGAAGAATTCCTCTTAAATAAAAATAAAGACAGACCACGCTTCCGGTTTTCTCACCTGCATTAAAACTAAGAAGATCCCTGCTATGCCGATCCCAGCTGCATGGGACTGCACCCAATTGCCGAAGGACGTCGCACAACCAATTCCATGGGCCATACTCAAGGTGCAGTTGAAGGTAGACACTGTTCCGTAGACGTGGTTGCAGCAGCTGATGGGTAGACCCTGGGTGTCTGTCGTGCCCAAGGGTATGAACCAGTCGCTGGCATTATTTACGCCGCAGCATTGGAACTGAGAATGAGGAAATGGGTTAATGATTTGGTACCATATAATGCTGACAGAGCAAGGCAGGCAGGGAAAGGGCTCGGAACACCCAAAGGGAAATGGGAGCGCAATCATCTTCAGGCAATGACACATCCGATTGTTCTGGTTGCAGCCATAGCAGCTTGACTTTTTAAGATTGCCTCAACGGCTCAATGGTAGTAGTCGTAAGTCTTGCGGGACTTCTCAGCAGGTTGTCAGGCAATAGAAAATGTTCACTAGCAGACTGGAGACTGAATGAATGCCCAGTTAATATAAAAAATCTTACCCCCTATGTAATTGTAATAAAAAATAACTGGCTGAATGAGATTACTACTTTACAGTACACCTCTGACTCCATATTGACCTAAGGAGGGCAGCGATACTGACGATGGGAAATCAAGAAATGTCTCTGAATAAAAAATCTACATTAAGTCATGTCATCTGTTATTTAGATTAAAAACAGTGCTATTTTTATTTAGATCAGTATCTAGTGTGTATTGCGAATTTCATAATCATAAATCGTTTGTCATAAATTTTGGATCGCCAATGGAATTTTGTGTTCGGAGTCCCTGAAAATGTTACAAAGCGTGGTACAAAGCATTCAAAGCGGTCGAAGCGTTGTGTGTGATGGAAAATTTTCTTCGCTCTGGTAAGCCATCAGCGTCTTCAACTGAGGTTAACATCGCAAAAGTGAAGGAAATAGTGACTGAAAATTGTCATTCAGGTTTGAGAGAGATAGCCGCTGAACTTTCTGTATCTCACGAGTCGATCCGCACCATTTTAAATACCCACTTGGGTATGAAACATGTTGCCGCTCGGCTAGTCCCAAAAGACCTGAATTTTCTCCAAAACTCAATCGCATAAGAGTCGCTGAGGACGTGTTAGAACGAGTCAATTCCGACCCAACATTCATCAAACGCATTGTTACTGGTGACGAGACATGGGTTTACGAGTTTGACATGCAAAGTAGGCAACTAAGAAAACTAGGCACCCGTTTTCATTCGGAGAAGACATAAAGGAGAATTCGCGGCGAGAACTGAACTCAATTCAATTTATTCGTTGTATACGTAGATTATTCGTTGGCGTAAGTGTATCGTTTCTCAAGGATACTTTGAAGGCGATAAAATAACTTTGGATGAATAACTAACATTTTGTGCGGTACTTTCTTGACAGAGTAGTATATGTAATTGATTTTTATGGTACCGAAAACCTTGAGTCAATCCTGTTGAACGCCGTTGTAGAATTATGAACGGTACTGATTTAAAGCAGCACTAATTGTATATTGTAGTTTTGGTAAGTTATAAATAACAAAGGCATATTTATTAACAAGTTTGGCAGTTAAAACTAAGCAGTAAAGTAAACAAGAATGAGTCATAAAAAATAATGAAATGGGTAATTAAGTGATATTTAATGGGGTCATTATTGTGTAGCGGTTCATAGAAGACACAGACAGAATGCCAACAGTCTCGGAGTAAAATGGCACATACGGACAGATAGACGGACAGGACGAACTGTGAGAGTTCCGTTTACCGATCCTAAAAATTGTTTCGTGCAAGGATGTCCAGTAAACCGTGTATAAGTTTGCGTGATAACTGAAAGCATATCATGTGTTGCATGTCCAAGTTGAGGGTCATGAGATAATAGTGGGTGACCAGGTCATTATTATTTAAAGGCTTGGTTCTCACTAACCTTCACTTAAAATTGAAAAGGTTATACGTTATGGACCAGTGTTCTTTAGGTTTATTTTGGTTTGGCATTTCGCTGGTATCAAGCGCGAATTTTGAACTTGAGATCCTCGATTCGCTTCCCTGGACTGACAAAGTGTAATGTGTTCCTTTAGGAATTTTCCCTGTACCAGGTTGGAGTCTGGATCTGCAGCCGATTGAAGCCATTAGGCTAGCCCTATATTACTTGGCGAAATGTGAGTGCTGTTATTTTTTATTTTATACACCTCTGCACCACCTTTGGAGCGTGATGTTATGAAATGTTTATAGAACACTAGTCCAGGGTGCTGGGGTAGTTTAGGGTTAAAATTAAATCATCTTCCTGAGGATAGATGCTTTCTGAAAATCTGAAGCCACCATTCCACCAAGTGTATTTATTCTGTTCTACGATATCCGTTTCAATAATACCTTACAATATTCTCGTACCTACACGAAGATTTTATATATTCTTATGTAATAATTCTGACTAATCCATGGTGCCGCCAGCCACCAAGTAGATGTGAACGATTAGAACTAATCAACTGCAATTGTTTCCTATTCCATGTGATCAATGTTGTGTTATACAGACAGGGAAAATTACTTGTTTATCAAATTGACACAAAACCTCTTTTGGCCGTGTTATAGCTACTTCATACAACTGTTAGAGAATTAAAAGTTGTGATTTAAATATGCGGGCCGTTTAAATGGTTAGATAGAAACAATTAAATACGTTATATTTATTTTTTATTTTTTATAGTGTATAATTTATATTAAGTATATACAAACTACAAATCTATAATAATAAAAACATATGTACAAGTATCAAAACGGTTACGGGGTGTCAAAAATACTAATTAATTTAAAATCGTCTTCATCAGCTCAGCTTATCACAAATCGCTCAATTAGCTAAGGTACCAGTGAACCTGGACCCCAAGATTCTACCTCGAAGCACAATCTCCTTCAATCGCCTTCAAAATAGGTGGAGCTACTAGTTCCACCTATTTTGAAGGCGTCTTACCTGACGTCGTAAAGCGTAATTAATTGATTCAATACTCACATCCTCCTGAACTTGGTCCCAAAGCTTGGTGACTTCGACGCTCTTATTGCCATACAGTTCCATGGTTGAGACGAGCTGATGCTGGACCAGCGCGACGGTGTTGCCCTTTAACACATACCCGGCGATGCAAGCCGACAGTTGGAAGATGAACATCAGAATCATGGCGCCCGCGAACTGGAAATGGTAAGAAGAGATGGTCAGTTTCATTGGGGATAATTTGGTGGATTTTCGGGCCGTTAAAGACAATATAAATGGCTTCGTGTCTGTCGTGACTGGTGACCGTAGTCAGACAGCCATTCAGCACTATCATTTGGGATGGGGTCCCAATCGGGCAGTGTTTTTGTGTGTTTTCCCATTCAGAGATTGTTAGTGAAAGTCTGGTATCACAATGTATACTATGTCCGAAGTGATTTTCTACTTGGGAAATAGATCGATAGACATCTACGAGCTGATAAATGGTGTATTTAATTGTTGATAATCAAAAAAACACGTTGTTCAAAAGATTGTTATCAATTTATCATCAGACAATACTTTGTAAGTAATTAAACAAAATTAATGATAACGCAGTACACAGCTAAGACAACTTATTTTGTAAACAGGATAGTTTTGAATCAATAGATCTTTTTGTGTTTTTAACTAAAATCCATTTTCTTTTAAGAATTATGATGTATACCCAAGCTAAATATTTATTCAGCTGTAAGTCCAGCGTGGTCTATCTTATCTTTTCGTTCGTTTTGTTTGCAGATATAAATATTTTCAAACAGGAAATCATAGCATTAGGTGTGAAAATCTACGAAAAGATTCCTTTTGTTGACTGTTAAACAAAACTATGATTAATTTTCTTAAACATAACATCACGCCTGTAATCCCCGACGGGTTAGGCAGAGGTGCACCTAATGGTTCACTCATGTTTCGTCTGTTAAGTCCATGTAATGGATTGGGTAAGTGTTTTGTCATCGGGCGCAAATCCGTCAGGATTCGCGCCCGATGTTTTTCCGATGTTTTGTTGATTCGTGGCTGCTACTGTGACATTCCTGATGGGAAAACCCAATAGCACTTTCACTAACCTAGGAATCAAACCCAGGACGTCTTGTTCCGCAGTCGTGCTCGCGACCACTAGACCAACAAGGCAGTCAATCATTTCACACTACCTAAGTAAATCAATCAAGGCTAAGTGTCGCCATACAACGGGGCAACGCCGCCAGTCTCTTGGGCACATTACCAGCTGACAGCGTTGAGGAGGAGTTTTTTGATGCTCTTTTATAGTTTGTTGTTAGTTTATTTATTTGAGTTTATTTAATAGTTTTTAATTACTAAAACCAACTTAATTAATCTCTTCTAACTCATAATGAATAACTCAACAGAAATAATAAAAGTCAGTCATGCAAGAAGAAAACAATGAAATGCAACGAAATGTTTTGTGTATAATGTTTAACCATGACACAGACCATGACGTAGATTATGATTTGAATCGGAAAACGGGGCCTTAGGCTGTGTTTTGATTGACTGTGTACAATTCGCATTTGTATTGAACCGTATTTTATACAAATATCGAGAAGTTTTTCCATGTGATAAAACCCAGACAAACTATCTACCTATCTCTTTCAAAAAACATCATTTGGGCTACAAATCAGATCGTCATCTTTCTCCCGCCCTTTCAAAGTTCTTCCTCATCAGCCGACATAACATCACGCCTGTAACCCCTGAAAGGTCAGACTGAGGTGTACCTAATTGTATGTACACCCACATTTCGCCAGTTATGTTTTAAACCCCATGTAATTCTAGTTGGCATAATATTATTCCGTTTGACATTATTGATAATATTTTTAATTTTTAATAACTTTGACGATGTTGACTTTTTTTTTTATTGTATAAAATTGCAATGACATGCCACTTATTTTAAATTTATAAATGTAAACAAACTAATTGCATGCCCATGTGACGGCAAAATGTGGAGAACCTTATTATAAAAGAACATCTATGTACCTATTACCCATGTTTGCAAAGAAATAAATGATTTGATTTGATTTGTAATAGGAGGCGAGCCTTTTGCGATCAACTGGGCACAAATCCAACCGATAACCCTATAAGCCGTACTCTATACAAGGTGTAAACAGACCCTTCACGAAGCCGTCATCTCGCATTCTGTACATCAAACTAAGTAACTCTACGCAAAAATTATTGCTGGGAAACGACTTTTTTTTTTGGGGTGATAAATCACGTTTTACGTTAAAATTCAATGTAACGTACTCAAAACTTAGTGCTGATGGATGCTTTGAATAGTAAACGGGTCATGGAGTTAATTAACTAGAGGGTTCCCAGGTATGATTCCGAACAAAAAAAATACGGCAATGACGGGGAGAACAAGTGCCTTTCGGCTTCGTTAAGGGTCTGTTTACACCCTGTTTCTTTCAAACAATCCTTCAATCTCTTCTCTGACCTTACTTCCTATCTCACTTATACTCAATACTTTCTTCACAAAATCAATAAGTAGATAGGCACTAGATAGCTATCTCGAAGTATTGGGATCAAAAGATAGATAACTGCATTTACATATGTTTACTGCATGGTGATTCATATAGGTAGGGTAGGTAACTAGGTACAGTAGGTGATATATGTATCTTGAAGTGCCCATTTCCTTTATCAGTAAACAGAACGTCTTCAGAGACTTTGTTTATCATTTTCGATTGTACGTAGTTATGTTTTTAGAACGCAATATGCTTTCTTTCGTTATTTATTATGATTCGGATTTTAATCAGTTACCCGTAAATAGACCTACCTAACTTAGACTTTATTTATTGTTGTTTACAAGTTTCAAATAAGTTTTAAGTGAGATAGACAGCTGTTTGCCCATTTTTTCTTTGAGACCATAAATTATTGTTCCCCTGCCCTTATCCCAATTCATTTGGGGTCGGCGCAGCATTTCTTCTTCTTCCATGTTCTCTATTACTCGTAATCTCAGCATGATTTTGGCAGATGTAACGTCAAAAACGTTTGAATTTAGTGAAATGTACGTTCCGTTTCACGTTTAGTTAGTGATTTACCAACATTTTTAGAAAATAATTTTAAAAATTTCGATGCTGCTCCGACAGCTAAAATTGGATGGGGGCGCTTCAGGTAAGGGTCCTTGACCCCCCCACAGTGACAGAATCCTCGAATTCAGAGGACGCGATTCTAAACCCAACCCCTGAATACGTAGTAATCGTTTGTGTGTCGGTGACCCATTCACTCTGTATAGGTACTCATTTCTTAAAAACTTGGCCTTTTTTTTCGGATGGTAAATCGTCAAATAATCCCTCCCGGTCTGGGCGGAGCGGAAGGGAGTGTCAGACTTGTACTGACTAAAACCCATCCATGTTCCTTCTTTGCCCTTTGTGTTCCAGGGCCGCGGTATCTCTTTGGAACAGTCCCGCAGCCCCGGCAGGCAGTGGCCCTGGTGGACCCCTTTTAGGCTTACAATTAAGACGATCTTTCAAATGCAATAAAGGGAATCCGTGTAGCACAGTTATCGAACCTGGAATTTCCGTTATAGATCTACATCAACAACAATCATACAATATGTTTCCAAATCATTATTCATAGAATCTACGACCAATTTAGTGTCAATTGGAGCTGGGTCAATAGCCAACCATCACCATCACCATAGTAACAGACACTCGGTTAGATATTTTATGCTGGCACTTCACGGGGCGTATTTGTCAAAATTTTCGCGATAGTGGATCAAAACAAAATGTTTTTTATGCCTATTGCGATATAGTTCACTTTGTTTTAATGATAGAAGGCGAATATTAGCCCCCATCTGCCAAGTGTACGAATCGAATATTTACGTGTGATTGATGAATTGTAAAAGTGCAAGGATTCTTAATTTATTAATATTTATAACATAACATCACGCCTGTCATCCCAGAAGGGTTAGGCTGAGGTGTAACTAATCGTACACCCACATGTCGCCAGTTATGTTTTAAGCCATCAACCGGACACAAAGCCAGACTTCGTCTGCCGGGGCTGCGGGACTGTTCGAAAGAGATACCGTGGCCCTGGAACACAAAGGGCAATGAAGGAA
Source organism: Noctua pronuba (assembly GCA_905220335.1). Taxonomy (NCBI): domain Eukaryota; kingdom Metazoa; phylum Arthropoda; class Insecta; order Lepidoptera; family Noctuidae; genus Noctua; species Noctua pronuba. The sequence goes on along the minus strand of LR999901.1, from coordinate 3,285,574 downwards.
CATGGATGGGTTTTAGTCAGTAAGAGTCTGACACTCCCTCCCACTCCACCCAGAGCGGGAGAAGTCATTTGATGATTTCCCATCCGAAAAAAAAAAAAAAAAAAAAAAAAAAGCCAGACTTCGTGGCTGAAACTGAGAAATTCCTGATGGAAAAACCCAATAAACACTTTGCCCGACCCGGGAATCGAACCCAGGCCCAGAACCTTATGCTCAACAGTCACGAGTATTAATAATACCTTTGAATTTTTCGACGTTCATTTGGTAAATCCTTCATGTATTTTTGTTAGCAAAGAAAAAAAGTGCAAAATAGGTACCTAGTGTCTTTGTAGCTAAAATGCAATCTGCTGTGTCATTGTAACCTTAAAGACTCACGACAAAAACACCTACTCATCACCACCTTATCACTTGTTTAAGGTGACTCGTTCCTCATTCCAAACACAAAAAGTTTCATACAGTTAAAATCTAAAAATGAGACAAACGACTACAGTATTTGCTTTCATTATCTCTGAAGATTAAATGCCTGGTAATTTATAACTACTGACATTTCTTTAGGACGTTCCTTCGAATCGGAACGATATGTAGGGCAGGAGGCCGGTACTTCGAACAAGAAGTAAACTAAAATCTAATTCCGTACATCCCAGCCAGCCTTGCGTCAACATCGGACGTTTTATGTCAAAAACGTTATGTTCTCCGACAAATAATGATGTAATTATCTCGTGAATATCGCCGTGATCATGATAATTGTGTTTACTTTCGAGCAGTCACGAAGCCTCACAGAATATTAGCATTACTGTGATAATGTGCCTCTAGAATAGAACAAAAGGTTCTGTTGACATTGGGATCAAGCTGAAAATTTACGACCTGTGATTAGGAACTAAATTACTGCGTAACTTAGAAGCTAGCTATCAGTTATTTCAAATGTCTGCATTCATTTCCGTATCATTAACAAACAACAATTTCATCAATTTCAATGCCATGGACCATCAATTAATAGGCTTCAATTATCATAAATGAATCACAAAAAATCACTACAGTTTGCACGAATCGGAACAGAACACCGACTATGAGATAACAGGGTTTCACGGCCATCGAATGACGTTGAGATAACAAATGTTCCACTTACCGCCATGCTCATCATGTAGTTCTCCATGAAGGCTCCATAGAAGCCGAAGAACGAGATCAGGAATATGATGATACCAGTCGCGATGCAGAACGCTGGCAATGAGAAGAATCTGTCCGTAAGGAACGGGTGGTAGCCATTGTACGCTGATTGTACGGACCCGCCAACCGCAAGAATAACAATGCCAGTGATCTGTAAATATCACAAGCGACACTAATAATATTGAACTACCTCCAGTAGTAACACTAACAGCGCACAACACACACACACTACTTACCAAAAACAGAAAATTGACTGTCACTAATATGTACTTAACAGTAGTAAACAGTTTCGACCACATTTTGTTGTAATTTATTCAAATTGCTACGTGTACGCTCGCGTGACAGCTTCCAGCGGCGTCGTCTTAACTGGCTACAGATATTTTTATCACTATAGGTAGGTATATTAATCTTGATAAGGAAAACAAGCGGATTTATCTCATCGGAGGCGAACGTCGCTCACTCTTGCACGATACGTTTGAAACTGAACCACACAGGTGACACGGTTTATGAAATTTTGAATTCCGAATTGTGTTCGGAATAACAGATTATTTATCGATAGAAACGTCACTAATAAATAATGAATGAGTACAAAAATCTTTAGAAACAGAGAGAATTATAGCACACAATAGCTTCGCTTGCAATTTGCAGACGATATGACAAAATGTGTTAATTTTAACTCGCTTCGTGGAGCTCGTAACGGCTACGACTTTAGTACTTACAGGTTGCGATAAGAAAAACACATAGGTACTGTTTTTACATTTTAATTTTAATCTGAACTTTCTATTCGTACAATGTAGGCGGGAAATGACGTCAACTGTCATTTTCCTGAACAACGGGTTGGAGTCTATGAATAGGGAAAATGCACCGGTATTTTCCGACACCTCATGCTACAGTTTGCCTTAGCTTGCGTTTTTCTTACCTACGTAGGTAGGATTAAGAAGTTATCAAGGACGTACTGAAACAAATTCACCATTACTTTTCTTTTTTATTATTATTTGTCATTAGCATGTAGGTACCGAATTAAATACAACCTACTTATAGTAATGTTACACAATATTAGTACCTAACTGTAGTGAATTCATGTCTTAAAAAAAAACATTCAAATTCAAACAAATTAAACAATGATATGGAACATTATTGTTTACAAAAATCTTATCACTATCACGTTGGATTTAACTTTGAATACCTTAATTTACTAATCATTTTATTTACATAAGTAAAATAAACTGTTCTTACACACTAATGAATAAAAAATAAAACAAAAACGTAAATAATATTATTTATTTATGACTCCAACTCGACGACTTCAAACTTTGCTCTATAAGCTAAGTAGCCTCCCATCAGCGAGAGAAGAACCTGAAAAGAATTATACATTTAAATATTTAAATTAGCAGTGTCTATGCTTTTTTTAATTCTTTTTTTTTAATGCATAGAGCGCGAGATTTATCAACGATTCCTGGAGTGCAAATAATTATGGTGCTGGCTCTTCCACAAACAATGGGATGCATGATATTCTGTGTGTGCCCTAATGCCTTCACAGTAAAGGACGGTAGTGTTAGCGCCAAACACGTACTGAGTTCTGGCTCCCTTATTATTATTATACTTTTTGAGTTCTGGCCTATAACTCATTTTAGATGGCCATCGACACTCGAAAGAGAAGAATGGTCTATGGAAAAACATAAAACAAGTGAAGTCTAGACAGTTCGTAGGGAATTAAATATCAATCAGCCCACAAAACAAAACAACTTGTGCTACGTCCAAAACGAATTATTTCGTTAAAATTCGCCCAAGTTTTTATTAACAAATCGGGAATTATAAACACCCTACGCTATACGGGGTGTAAACAGACCCTTCACGAAGCCGTCAACCAAGCATTCTGTACATCAAACTAAGGAACTTTACGCAAAAATTATTGCTGGGAAACGACTTTTTTTTTTGGGGTGAAAAATTACGTTTTACGGTAAAACTCAATGTAACGGGCTCAAAACATTGTGCTGATGGATGGATTGAATAATACGGGGGTCGTGAAGGTGTTTAATGTAAAAAAAACTCATTAGAAACATGTATTTAAAAAAAAACTTGTGAAAAAGTTGGAACTTTGACCCCCAATTTCTCCGTAACTAGAAGGTTCCCAGGTATGGTCTAGAACAAAAAAATGATCGCAATAACGGGGAGCACAAGTACTCTTCGGCTTCGTTAAGGGTCTTTTTACACCCTTTATATTATTAAAATTCTAATTATATTATTTTATCTTTTATAGCTCAATAGTTTCAATATTAGAACCAGTCAATATTGTTAGGAACTACCTGTCTAAAAATACTCAGTCAAACAGTCTTAAAATAACATTTTAATTTTTAATAATACTGTATGTTGGTTGTCTTTAATCGTTGCATGATTTGTAAAATAGCTGTTTAGCTAGGTAGATACACACTTGTAATTGAGAACGGTCAAGGCCAAGCAATTTTAGATGATCTTAATTAATTCAATTGACACGACAGGCGACACGGCGAATCCAGCGATATTTTAACTATGGTAGAAGATTACGTCGACTACGCAGGAACTGCATTTTCTTACGTCATCTCTTTAACGTTTTTTAGCCTTTACGTCTAGGCTTGAATAGGATAGGAGAAGACCTTTTTGTTCGAGAATATCTTGAGAGCCTTTTTTCAAAGGACTATAACAGGAAAACATAACTCAATTCTACGACTAGACATCAGTCGATCCATTCGTAATTGCTATATTTGGTTTTGTAGGTTCCTAGATTATCGTCTAGACTCTAGACTCTAGAAGGCCAGACTCTCTAGCTAGACCCTAGAGAAGATCCAGGGTAGCTAAAGTTATTAGAGACCTTGATCTTTTAAATGAGTTGGGCCTATAGGTAGCCACTTCAATCGCGGCACCTGAGGCGTTTTATCATCCTCGTAAGGGCCTCAATATGGTATCTAAAGTTTAGGACAACTTGGACAACACATAAGGGACATGATTTGGTCAGGACGACCGCATAAACAGGAAGAAAGAAACATAAATAACAACTACTAACATTACTCACCTGCAAACAAGTAGCAACCACGGCACAGACGGCAATAACATAGGCATTGTAGGACAACCACTCGCCGAGGGCAGCGGAGCAGCCGACTGGGTTCACATTAGCACCGGTGCATTCAAACGGAGAGATGGTGCCGTAGTCGATGAAGCAGCAGCTGACCGGGATCTGGTTGGCTATCCAGTCGTTACGACCAGCTACTCCGCAGCATCTGAACTGGAGAAGATTAAAAGGTTCTTGAAGGGCTTATTACACAACACTTTAGGGCCCAGAATCCTTTTTTTAGACACCCCCCCTCCGCTCTAGGCGGAGTGGAAGGGAGTGTCAGACTATCCATGTTCCTTCTTTGCCCTTTGTGTTCCAGGGCCACGGTATCTCTTTCGAACAGTCCCGCAGCCCCGGCAGGCATCGGCTTGCGAACCCCTTCCTGGTTGCCAGAGTCCTAGACATTCTGTCAGCGTTTAAACATTATATCAGCGATACATTGTCACTTTTTCCGAAGAATTTGGAATTGTGATGACGGCTAATAGAGGAGATGAGCTTAACCCAAACAATTTGAGATTGGAAGGTTTGTTTATAAAGGCAGGCACTAGATATTGGCCGGTACATCATCATGCAGGAATTTTATGCTTACCATCATACTATGATTAGAAAAAAATAGAATTTGTTCTTCAGCAATACATTATTATGAAGAATAATTTTGTAGTTCACGTTTTTTGTTGTGTGGCTATTTTGGACGTGTCGCCATTTTATTTAAACTTTTAAAACATGATCATTAGATACATTGCTCTCAGTTTCTGATCAGGCGAGCATTGACTGAACATCTCGCTAACCTGAAGCACCTGTCTAGTAGGTTAAGTTTAACTTTTCGGACATTTGACCTTTCTTTTACTTCTTCAAGTATTCTCCAATTAAAAAACTTATTCTTACTTATTCAAAAAGCTTATTCTACTCACTCCCATCTGTAGATCATCCCACATCTTGTTGATATCCATCCTGGTTCCGTACAGTTGCAGAGTCTGCAGCATCGGTAGCCTGATCTCGTTAACTGTATCGTTGCTTAGAGAGAAGGCTGCTATCATCATCGCAATCTCTAAAACCAGCGTTATCAGCAGGAGCACCACATACTGTAAAAACGACTGGGTTCATAATTTTGAGGAAGTAACTTTGATTCCAAAACTTATGCATAAGTAGGTAACTTCCGTGAAGGGTCTGTACAAGGAAGGTTACTAAAATATTTACAAAACATAAGTACTAATCAAAGCATTCAAGGCTAAAAACTAACCAAAAGATACTATTTGGTGGGTATCGCACTCGTCTCTCGCAGCGCATCTTCGCACTTCTCTGGTGGAAATGCACCCATACTTTAGAATCCTCTCTTTGTACAGTATTCCTACTGCCACAAGCAACTGATTTCCAGGTTTTCTCATCCTATTTTTATCATTGTCTGTCTAGCATTTTCTTTCCCAAATAGTGTGCATGGGGCAACTGCCTATCTGACTGCCACGACCCAGTTTCTAGGTAACCGAACCCCACGACCCTGGTTGGCAGCCTTTCGGGCATCTGACTAAACGTTCCGACCAGTGCCGTTAGGGGGAAGGTTCAACATCCACCCTTCCCCCCTAAATCTCAGGTAACTATAGAGAAACCAACCTACCCGAGGCTGGGAATGCAAAAATGTTAGCTCTTGATAATAGCTTTTTCAATTGATAGGCTATTCTACAGTTGCTGTACCTATTGGATTTCTGCTATATCTGCTTTTTTATTCAAGGTGAAAAGCCCCCGAACCAAATTCCTCGCTACGGCCCTGGTTACAGAGTGGTCTCGGTATGTACCTTATAAGATGACCCAGGAACAGTTCTCGGTAAGCGTTGTCTATCCTAGAAGATCTACCCCTGCGGCCACGAGCCCTCATCGTCCTATTTCTTTATTCTAAATAATAATACTTACACCAGCTACAAAGTAGAATTGTTGCGAGATAGCGCTGTAGACACCCAGCCCGGATCCCACCAGTATAATGACGCCCGTGGCCAGCGCGAAACGTGACACATTGTAGAACCGGTTCGTGATGAGGGGCGAGTACTCCGAGTATTGTACCAGAACTGTTATACCCACGATGAGGAGTAGAAAGCCTGTTAGCTGGAAGGAAAGATCTTATTAGACACCTTGTAATTACAATGGGTAAGTATCGTATTACCAAGTACTAACTGCCTTGTTAGTCTAGTGGTCGCAAGCTCGACTGCTGAGCATGAGGTCCTGGGTTCGATACTTCGATTTCCGGGACTGGCAAAGTGTTATTGGGTTTTTCCATCAGGAATTTCATCAGTAACAGATACGGAGTCTGGATTTTTGCCCGGTTGACGGCAATAGACTCGCCCCCTATAACATGAGACTTAAACATACCTGGCGAAATGTGGGTGTACTTATTAGGTACAGCTCTGCCTAACCCGGCGTGATTAGGTTGTAACTGGGTTGTGGAGGTCAGATAGGCTGTCGCTCCATGTAAAATTGCAATGCAAACTGGTATTCAGCTTCATCCGGTTCGACTAGAAGCCGCCCCCAACATGGTTGGGAAAAGGCTAGAAGATGATGAGACATCTTATGCAATTGCATGTCAGTCATGGGCGACTGTACATCCAATCCCTCCAGTCCAGTTCTTAAAGCTTTTGATTTTCCCAACTCAATAAAATGGTCGGTCAACAAATAATTATTATAACACCGAGTGCGAGTGCGGCGCTCCGAATCAAACTATGCCCCACCTGCTGGAGTGTCCCAGGTGGCCTCTGCCGCTGCAATAAACGTGGCCACGTACTGGGCCCAAACCGTATAATATGGAAGGAAAATTGATACGATACAAAGAAGAACAGATAATTTTACCGAATTCTGACTGGCTGGAGAGATAGGTATACAGTGGCGGTTTGAAATATAAGGGACACTGACGCACAAAAGGCTACCACGTATTCAGTACATCATTCTGAACAAAACAGCTGTTTCCTACAATACCTACTCGATCAAAATGTATCTAATGGAACAATTGTTTTAAATAACCGATGATAAATTTATATGTGGAGGGAACAGAATGATGAATACGTGGTAACCGGTTGTGCGTCGGTGTCCCTTGAATCTATATGCAATGGTCCCTGCCACCCTGCCTGCATAAGGAAGGGACCATAGCATATAGATTCCGATTCTCTTTTTCAGTTCGAAACATGAAATCTTAAAAATGGCATAGGTTAATACCTGCTTAGTTCAAGCGTATAAAGCTTTTAGGATTAAATGACGACGAAAAGTTTGAAATACGTGAATGGATCTACAATAGTTAAACTTGAGCTAAAACTTTTCAGTAAACATGTTTACCAGGCAGCTAAACATACCTAATCTTAGAAAAAGATCCCGGACACCTAATCTCTTGTTTTGCATGCCATTATCTTTTTAACAGTCCTTCTTACGTTGTTAAATATTTTCTGATTTAAATTCCCAGGAGTTAAGCTTAGACTAACTAGCCCCATTTTGCAAATTGTGCTAGTCTGCTCAAATGGGGTGAACTTATTCCAATCAATCATTAACAAATAATACAGACCTCAGGCTGCTAGTGAGAAGGTAGGTAAGTAATGGAAAAACCAATGACATTTTGCCAGACCCAGGAACTCCTGATTCTTCACCCCTTACCGCTTCATCCACGTCATTTCACTACATATATTATAATAAAAAGTACCTACGGAAACATAGCAGAGTGTGATCACGAGATCGTCAAAGCCCAGTCCTCCAAACCACAAGAGGCATCGATAAACAACTTGTCATGTTCGCGGGCAAAATTGACAATGAACGAATTCGAGGTCAACACTTCAAAACTCACCAAGAATACCGCATTTACAGCTGCTAACGAATATCTCACTGACTTCAGAACCTTAGGAACTTTAAAATCAAAATCGAACCCCATTTTTTCAAACATAATAAATTCAAAATGAAACTTAAAACAATAAATGTAGAGCTATATCCACCGAAAATGATAAGTTGACTGAAAAATAAGATGATGCATTAACAATCATTCGGGCAATATCTCTGTTATCTCGACATATCCATCTAATCTCCGAATATAGAAACTGTAAGTCTTAACATTCGTAGTTCAATATAAATTATTAGACAAGCAGATTAGACGAAGGACATAAGTTGTTATATTATTATTATAATAAAAACTATAAATAAATAACAACGAATTCTGTACAAATACAACCAACCAAAGTAGGCACAAATACACACACACTGTCTTTGGCCCCCACCAGGCCACAGTTACTAATCGCTACTTGAATCCTAACTAACCAACTTAGCATGAGAAGTACCCGGTTTTATGTTCTTCATGCTTATCATGAATTCATAAAGCACGGACTGTGACAATATCAAAATGCACTACAAAGATAAAATCGATGTGCTGCGACCATCAACAAAAATCTACCATTTTTAACTATAACGTTCAATAACTAGCAACATTGGTTCATCTCAAGATAGTTGATTTTTGTAAATATTTTGTGGCAACTCAGACATTCGCTATTTTCGGCGTAAATCGGACGTCGTTTGTGTCGTATTGTTTTTAGCGCAAAAGATAAATTTTGGCGGTAAGCTTTGTTTTGATATTGTCGGTATATAAATAAACGGGAAGCGGTATTGCATAGCTATTATTAAAAATCCATAAGACGTGCGTATAGTAACAAAAAAGTGATTCACCTGCCGTGCCGTCGTGCAAAAACTCCAATCGATGTTTACCTCGCTTACCTTGCGCGACCATCAGGAGAGAAAGGAATTAAAATATTGGTGTCTTTTGTTCCAGATCTAAGTTTTTATAATTAGATTATAAGACAAGATTTAAACATGGCTATCGGCGCAGGAATGTCTTGTGTGAAATACCTGCTGTTTTGCTTCAATCTTTTGTTCGCGGTAAGCAAGCATTTTTTTTTCTTGAAGGCTGTATGTTGTGTGGTTCACCTTCGATTTTTTCAAGCAATACGCTTGAATCACTGTCTTACTCCTTATTGAAAGTGTCTACTCTAGATATAAATATTGTCTATTATAATGGAGAAAATTTAATACGCTGTTATATTAGCGTGATTTTATGATATTGTGTAAAAATTAAAATACTACACAGTAACATTGTACCCTCACACCCGTTATGTTATGAACGTGACTCATTACTTGTTGAGAAACATTGCACAACTTAAAACATGGTTTTTTTTGTTCATAATATCTATAGTATTTTAAAATAAATGGACCATATGGTCACCAGAACATTTAATTAAGTTTTTCGAGAAATTATAAGATAAATAAATAGACTAAACTTAGATATATTTTTAATACAGCATGTAACTTAGGAATATTAATAAGTTAAATCATTATATTGGGTTCAATATTAAAATTACCTATAGATTAGCCGTTTTTCCGAAAATTTGCTACAGAACAGAACAATAAAAAATCGTCCCACTTATAAAATTTTGTTAAAAAATATTTTAAATCTTTGATTTACACATCATCTAAACTCATTGTCTATTTCTAGATCACGGGTCTTATAATCCTGATCGTGGGCATCAAAGCAGAGATCAACTCCTCACCCTACATCGACCTGACCGATGAGAACTTCTACACATCGGGACCCATCGTCCTGATCATCGTTGGAATCATTGTGTTCATAGTTGCTTTCTTCGGATGCTGCGGTGCTGTCAAGGAAAATCACTGTATGATAGTGACTGTGAGTATTTATATTATAAGCACATTATTTGAACAATTTTTCTAGTTTTCTTTGCAGCTTGGATAAATAATACGGGTAAGGTTTAGAATCGCGTCCTCCGAATTGGGAGGTGTGGGAGGTGGGAGGGGGAGGGGGGGAAGTTGTAGTGTCACCCCCCACTTCCCCCCCCTGCCGGAGGCGAATAGTTTTTTTTTTATGAATTTTTAAAAACTCAATTTGGTGTTATGTTGGTTAATTTTTTAATTAGATTTTTGACATTATAAACCTGATTTACAGGGGAGAGAGTTGAGTTAGTTGTTGCCAGTCAACGTGGCGAAGTCGAGGGAAGCCCGGTCGCCGGAGCCCCGCTTCGCGGGGCTCCTACTTCTGAATGGTTTACAAAAAAAATAACCACGAAGGGGATGGCGGGGTCTAATCGCTCGCTTCGCTCGCTCACTCGACCCCGCCATCCCCTTCTAACCTAACCTGACCGAGTCGGGGTGCCCCAGGTCCCGAGCTCGCTTCGCTCGCTCTTGCACTCAATGAAACACGAAAAACACTTTAATTTATACATAATTTATAGCTTCCGCCATTTAAAAAAAAGTGTCTTTTCGATATTTCTTTCAAAATCATATTATATTTATTACGCATTTTGAGATGATTTTGACAGATGTAACGTCAAAAACGTCAGACTTTAGTTAAATATTCATTCTGTTTCACGTTTAGTTAGTGATTTACCAATATTTTTAGAAAATAATTTTAAATATTTCCGGCAGCTAAAATCGCATGGGGGCGCTTCAGATAAACCCCCTTGACCCCCCCACAGTGACAGAATCCTCGAATTCAGAGGACGCGATTCTAAACCCAACCCAATAATACTTTTGATATAGACTCTTTTTGATGCAAATGCTCAAGGAATACACCATCAACATTAGTATTTCGTTCAATCCCTTTGAAAAATGATTGATGAAACAAAGAGCAGGAGAAAAGTGAAATAATCAATTTGTCGTGGATGACCAATTTTTGTTTGTTTTGGTTGGTTCATTTTGTAGATGGGATGGTAGTATTATTTCGTAAAATTGCATGTTTACATGTGAAAGAAGAAAAAACATTCATATTTTTAGTTCTGTTTATGTACTGCAATCAGGATAATGCAAGTAAATGCAAATATTCATATTTGCGGTCATCACCCTTTGCGTATCAATTCCTTTGTAGGGTTCGGCACCTGAAGGGTAACCAAAGGGACCCTATGACTAAGCCTCCGCTATCTGTCCATCCGTCTGTCTGTCAGCGGGCTGTATCTCATAATCCGTAATAGGTAGACAGTTGAAATTTTCACAGAATGTGTATTTCTGTTGCCACTTTAACAATAAATGACTAAAGGGGGCTCCCCTACTACGATGGTCCGGAAAACTTCATGCACAACTCCAACTCGCACTTAGCCGTTTTTAATAACTAATCAACCACAGCAAACCTACCTAGGCTTTCCCTTATGATGAGTCTCGATCGTTACTAAAATCAAATAATATTCTAATTTCATTTCATTGAATAAAATTATTATTTGTTGTGTGGAGGAAGCATCTAGTATATGCGTCACTAATCGTAACCACAATGCGGAATGCCAATAATAGACTGTGTTTTAGAGCTAGGGGTAATTAAATCTTTATTCATTGATTGGTTCACCAACTAATGACTGTTTGGCTAAAATAGTAGTTGCAAGCAAGTTAGCTGCCTATGTTCATATAGCTTGTTCAACAGTAAATTATATAAATATAATATATGTATAATATATACGTGTAACCGGTGTAACTAGGACGATTCGGTAGAACCACTTGCTGTTCCAGTGGAAAAGTTAAGCTGTCGATTCTAGGTTTGCAAGAGAAACCTCTTAAAAACTACTTTTGTAGGAAAGCAATGAATCTCGTTTCTTTTGAATAAAATAGAAAATATTTGTCGTGTTGATCTGACCCACATTTTCATTTGTCGCTGCTAGATTTTTAAATAATATTGAAGCTATAATAATGTAGCCAAACCACGTTCGTTTAATGTCAAAACCCATCATCGAACTCTAGGTACATCAATATCAGACAAGACTCACTTATTCCACTAACTTACCCATCTTTTTTATAAAACTGCCATGTAACACACGTTACGACAAAATATTATCGATCGAGCGGTACCACCGCACCTATTGTTCTGCCACTCTCATTACCGGAACGAAAGGCGTGAAGGACTTGTGGTAAGTACTTCCTACTTGCAACTGGATTACGTGTTTACAACGTTTCTACGACACGAGTCTCCATATTGATTACTAGCTGTTCCCCGCGAACTTCGTCCGCGTAAAATCCCGTCCCGTTTTTGCAACATTTTTCATTGCTGCTCCGCTCCTTTTAGTCGTAGCGTGATGTTGTATAGCCTATAGCCTTCCTCGATAAATGGACTACCCAACACTGAAAGAATCATTCAAATCGGACCAGTAGTTCCAGAGATTAGCGCGTTCAAACAAACAAACACTGCAGCTTTATAATATTAAGTATAGATTGTAAATTGATACCATCCTTGAACTATACCACAGTTTTATTGAGAGTGTAGATCTATGCTCAGACAAAGTTCTATATTTAAAACCGTGAGATTAGATAGAAATCTTGTTTAAAAATCAAGATTCATCGTTCTGGAATTCGGGCTTTACAATAAACATTTCCCCATCTTAGTGTTGCTAGAAAATAAATTACCTATGTTAGAGAGGCGAGCTCTATCCGAAATACGTTAATTTTTGAAGATTTTTGTCAGTCGTTACGAGTAACCAGAAGCGTTAAAGTCTGACAACCAATCTTACCAATGGGTAATGCACTTATTACCTAGTTAGTGTCATGTAAAATACTAGTACTCAGCTTCATCCGGTTAGCTAGGTAGCTGACCCCAACATACAAGAGAAAAGGCTAGGCAGATTATGATCCGAAATACGCATTTAAAAAACTTAAAATAAGCAATTAAAAAGAAAAACAAAATAGAGTTTCTCACGTTTTTATTAAAATTTCAGTGGACTGTAAACTTATTATAATTCTTGGAAAAAGATAATTAAAGTTTATTTAGCTAGCAAGCAATTTATTAAAGGTCCTTCATAGTTCGCTGTTCGCAAAGTCCTTTACACCAATATTTACTTTATGTACTTACTTAACATTCAACTCGTGATCCGTGGTTGTCACTCGTATGTTAATCAAGTGTTGTACAGTCACCGCACACCACTAGCGCCTAATGTCGTAGCAGTAAGTGTGATTTTCGTAGTGTACCTAAGTGCTGCCTCTGATGTGCGGTTGAGTATACTCGGGCCAGCCTACGCCCGCATTTCTTTACGGAATATATTAGCCACTAAGGATCCGTTTTGCAAGTATAAGATCCGTTGATTTATGTTACCTGTATTTTTTGCAACTTCTATCAAACTACGTGTAGCCTAACTAACGTAAAACATACCAATTGATGGCATATAATTTGTCTACGGCCTTTTACCCTCGGCTTCTTCCGCGTGGATGTCAGAAATTATCCCAAGGGTACGTTATACCGGGATTAAAAGTATCCTATGTTTTAACCCAGTTCATGGTGTGACCGAAATTCTTCAAAATCCGATCAGGCCTGCAAAAGTTACAGACAGAGCTACTTTCTCGTTCATAATATTAGTATGAATAATAACAAACACGCTGAAAGTTATGCATTCCAAAATAAAACGCAAATATTTACGCTTTTATTGGAGCAATAACTGATAAGTACTTGAAGTAGTCATTATTGATTAGTAATCACGAGGTTAAACGTGCAATGAGCAATTAAGAACTGCAATGCGATACGTCATTGGTTAGTCAACTGGACGCAAGTGCAGAGGTATTGCATCCAGATCAAAGTTAGAGCACACTTTAAAGAGCAGGAAAAGAATTCCACAAAGGGTTCACTCAGGGAGGGACAGTAACTTTGATTGAAAATATCGTATTTTGTCGTTCAGTCAAACCGATATCAGGTACTGTCCGATCGTGCTCGGCTTCAATCAAGAATTTTTCCGATTACAGTTAACTTTTAACCGTAGAATAAAATAGACGACTAACAGTTTCCTATAGAAAAACTGTTATATCTAAAATATTCATCGGATTCGAAATAACAAGCTCAAAATAAAACTTTTTGCGATGTGGGTGGCCCTACTGTGATTCGATTCATTCATCAAGTTGTCAAAGAACATTGCTACACTTTTTCATCGAAATGCGTCTTTGAAACTGTCGGTGGCGGTAGTGTACAGCAATTAAATTGTTTATCAGGACAGTCATTTATCTCAGATAGCACAATTACTGTCGTAACTTTCCGCGGCCGGTACTGCCTTTGCCTGAGCAAGGCATTACTCACTAAGGTCTTACTACTTACACTAGGTACCTACTTACTACGTCCATACAAATTATCATGCCTAGATACGTGCAATATTGGCCCCGAGCACTGCTAACAAACCATTTGCTAGTTTAGCACACATTGTAATACAAATTGCAGTTTTATTGCATAACCAGTCCCCATCACATGACTGTAGCTGATTGAGTGGTTTAGATACCTACCTACCTGAAATTGTGGGCGTACTTGTGACGTTCCTCACAAACAAAGAACATCATAACGTTTACTTCGGTTTATTTTTGATTAGTCACAGATATTAGTTTGGTACTTACGTCATTATCGTTATGGGTAAATCCCCCATTCCATCCGTCAGTGAAGCCTAAATAACTAAATACAAAGAGCACAAAAAATCTCACTGTATTTCTGAGAACCGACTGAATTAACACTGAGAAATTAAATTTCTTAAATATCATCAGCCTTGTACCATCCAAAGATCAAATTAAGTGCTACTTAAGGCGCGAATTACACAGAAACGGCGTACGGCGAAGGTACGGCGCAGGCATGATGCCGCTTCAAAACGTTTTCATAAAAAATGTACGTAGGCGACGTGTCGTGAATTACACTCAAGCGGCGCGGCGCAGGCACGCCGTTCTTTCGTTACCTTATAAATTCCACGCATGCGCCGCACCTTCCGCCGTTTCTATGTAATTCGCGCCTTAGGCATGTTTAGGCTTAGCTCTTATAAATATTTGCCCCAATTTCAATAAGTATAACTAAATGCCAAGCAATTAAACATCAAGTAAACAAACACAAGTACAAATTAGTACTGCAGCCCTGCGGTCAATTGAGTCAGATGAAGTCAACCTGCGACCTTTGACACGCAACTGTCGTCTCATCCAGTTAAATGGCCACATCCTTTTCTACTTATAAACCAACTATTATATAGCTGCGTTCCTAATAGACTAAGATTTTTCGACAAGAGTGGGTAGAGAGAATAGAACGACAAGTTTGTTTTCGTAGGCGGAGAGAAAATAGTCCAAAAGGTCGCGACCTAATGATGTGCAAGCAATCTATTGATTCATAGTGCGTTAGTATTTACTTTATTGACATTTAATTACTTTAATCTAATCACTCATTAACGTTTCCAATCTGGCTGACAACTGCGTTAGCCAATCATTTCATAGAACTTCACTAATGTGACTTAACTGACCGTTTGACCGTCGATTCGTAGAAGTATCTCGAGAGAGATTAGGTTCGGTTTTACGCTTCGTCCACCGGATGTTAACTTTGGCGATAAGCTAATTCACATTATCCGTTGCGAAGCGTCCCTAGCCAAACATACCTCGCTTCATGGACTACCCAAATATAGTAGCTTTTGACCGCGGCCTTACCCGCTTCTACCTGTCAAAAAGGCAGCAGATAGATAGTTACTTTCACATAAATAGTTATGACTGAGCGTTTGAAACTTTATTTTAGAGGTATTTCATGTCTTAAAAGAACCGTAGCGTCTATGAATGAAGGAGAATAAAAACATTCATCTAACAAT
Organism: Noctua pronuba; assembly: GCA_905220335.1. Taxonomy (NCBI): domain Eukaryota; kingdom Metazoa; phylum Arthropoda; class Insecta; order Lepidoptera; family Noctuidae; genus Noctua; species Noctua pronuba. The sequence goes on along the minus strand of LR999901.1, from coordinate 3,269,749 downwards.
CACAATGACGAGCTAACAAGTCCGCACACATGAGCGCTAAGTGGACGCGTCTGAAAAGTCTAGAATGTTGACAATGCCACAGTTTATGTCCAGTTGAGTCACCTACGAGCTGGCACGCTCGCTGGCAGCCTCGATGCTATCTTATCTTCCTGTTGTCCATCCACTATTACTGCTGTAGTCATCACAAACGGGATTAACAGAACTGATAGTGAGGGAAGGAAATTCGTCGGTAATAGGAGGAAAACCCAAACTATGTTTATTTGCCAAAATTGGCTGAATTAGATAAGCAAACAGTAGGTTTAGTACTATTTTGAAACTTATATACAAAACACAAAAGTATTAGTGAAAATAGCCAGATTAAAATGTCAGCGCGACATGACTGAAAAAAAAAATCAGTTGTATAATCAAAACTATTAAAACAATGTACGGACGTGATATTCAGATAAAGTAATTAGTACTAGTACAGTTAAACGTGCTTACAGCGCGGCAGCGGACATTGGTATTTCCTGTTCGTTTTTATTAACACAATTAAACACGAATTGTTTGCGGTAATAAATTGTTTGCCTGATGACGATTTAGCGCAGGTCTTTGTTCCAGCAGGACTGCTTATTCTTGTAGGGTGACTGGTAGTAGTGGTGATTATATACTCATCATTGTGAACGACTGTTACTATGGGACCATTTTTTTTTTTTTTTGGCTTGTGGCTAACCAGATGTCGAGAGTTTTTATGTCGCCCCTGGGCCTTTGACTTTGCTTTGGGATTACATCCCGTCGAGAAATATCTCTCAGGCATGCTGGTTTGGTTTCCTCACGATGTTCACGTCACAAGGCTATCACTGCTGATAATTAATTCTAAAATCGCGACATAATAACCTGTTTGCGTTCACCTATATCAAAAAATGTGTAGTGTGGGACGACAGATTTTTTTTGGCGGTTTATTGTTTTTTTAAGTAGCCTGAGATAGAAGTCGCTTCCTATTTGACAATACCTAGCTTAGTCTTGAATTCAAACAAAACAGTAAAGGACCATGGGCCTTTTGGGCCAAAACTAAAAACAGTTCAACAATGACGAGACATATGTCACTCGAAAGCTTATCATGAAGCTTATCATGTGCCCTTCACTTCCTTCTATGGCGGTCAAATCAAAAACAAGCGCAAAAATGATGTTGAACAAATCATTTCCGTCTAGACAAGCTTAATTGAAGACAAGACTCGATCAATTGTCAACGAAATCGTACAATTATGTCTACAATACCAAACAAATAATCCAACGAAATATTTTTCTTCTTGGCCTAACCTGCATTTCCAAATCTAAACTTTTGTGAACCTGTCCAGCTGTCAAAAACAGAAAACTTGGCAAGGCTGCTCGGAAATAAACTATGCTTCGGAAAACGAAGAGTTTGTCTACATAGTTTGTGGAAAAACTACCTTTAACGACTAAGTTTAGCAGCTCTATCGAATATCGACCCGTCCTAATTTTACTTGGGATATTTCTGGGCGACGGAGTGTAACATAGCCTCCCTTTTTTGCTTGCCATGAGAAAAAAAAATTGCGACGAAGTGAAGCAATTTATGAGGTTACCTTACAGACATATCATCATCTGCCTAGCCTTTTCCCAACTATATTAGGGTCGGCTTCCAGTCTAACCGGATGCAGCTGAATACCAGTATTTTACATGGAGCGACTGCCTATCGGACCTCCACAACCCAGTTAGTACTAGGTAATACGATACCCCTTGGTAAGAGTGGTTGTCAGACTTTTTGGGCCACTGACTACCTAACGGCGGCCAAAGATCTACAAATGACACCCGGGACCAACGGCTGAACGTGCTTTCCGAGGCACGGGAGAAACTCGGTATGTAATGGGTCTGGACCTAGGCAAGCATGGCTTAACCTAAAGATAGACCCGAGCGGCTGTTATTATTAAGCCACGAGCTCCTACCTTACAGACACAAACACACAAATGTACAGTAATTCTCTTTCACGAACCGTTACCTCGCATGTGTCAGTCTCATTAAATCGCCCTACTAATTCACCAATGTGTAAGGGTCCTACTTATCGCTGAATACTGGTTGAGCGACTGCAATCCGACGGGTACTGACCGATAGTCATTGTGAAGTGTATAAATTCTAGAAAGCATATGTTATTGGTTTCATTTCATTTATAAATAACTACTAAAAATGAGTCACTGTTGTTTTTTGCGCGACATGTTATATCGTCTTTGTGTCTAGATGTTCGATGTGTTCCAATTCATGTTTGTTATCATAACATTATCAAAACGATTTAGAAGTACATGAGGAAAATGAAAACGTATTTAACCTTTTTACCGCCAGAGCATAAACGCACGCGCGTGCCCTCCACGCCAAGCCACTATTTCACCTACCATTTTGACAAATATTTGTTTCGTTTGGCGTACAGGGCACGCGCTTGCTTGGCACGTATACATGTGTCAATGGCGGTCAAAAGGTTAACCATTTGTGAATAGCTTGGCGTGAAGGGCACGCGCGTGCGTTGCTCTGCCTTTCAAAAGATTAAATGGCTACCCAGTTTTGTCAGCAAAAATATCTTTTGTCCGTTATTTGTTTTGAGAACAGTTTGGGTGTCCCAGACGTCGGAAATCTCTCACAGCTCTCGTTTTCACATAACAAAACAATTTATTGTAATATTTCAACATTATCATAAATATTGTTCCTTGCCGTTTATCGCGTTGGGTGGTGAGTCAGGTTGGCATCAAAATATCCCAGCATTGAATCATTTAAAGCATTGTGAAGGCACATTCATGCCATCAGTAATTGCTACATTGTGTGTCGTTGGTTTGTTAACGCAGTTCAGACGAATTGAGTACTTCAGGGAAATATTCAATTAATTAAACAGATGTAGGTACCTAATTATAAAGACAAACAAAGGTACAGGGGAGTACCTTCCTAAAGCAGCGTATTTTCCTGCATGTTACTACGATTTCAGGAAAACCGCAAATTAATTAATTTTGTATAAGTGTTTGTTAATACTGCACGAGCTTAAATAACCTTACAAAGGTGGACTTACAAAGTCTGATAACCAGTCTTACCAAGGGGCATCGTATTACCTAGTACTAACTGGGTTGTGGAGGTCATATAGGCAGTCGCTCCATGTAAAACACTGATATTCAGCTGCATCCGGTTAGACTGGAAGCTGACCCTAACATAGTTGCGAAAAGGCTAAGCAGATGATGACAAAGGTGGACTTAATACCTTGGGTGATTTCATCTTGTTTATCTTTCAGAATGATGCAGAGACAAAACACAATATTTGCACACTAAAACATGATAGATTTACCAGAAAATATTACAAATCCATCTTAGAATCTTTACTTCAGCTTAGTAATTGACAGATTACCTATCTTAAAGTTAACTTACCTACGTTAAAAGATACATAGCTATCTATCTGTTCTGCATTCAAGATAAACCTTGTAGCATCGTACTCATGATCGCTTAATTGCACTCCCGATCGATAATGCAAAGGTCGCGCGGCCATTAACATAAGTTCAGACTGCTTCTAAAGAAAATAATATTATGCAAGACTATTACAGAGGTTAAAATGTTTTGAACTTAGGGCTGAGTCGTAGCCCGACCAGCCAGGCCGAAGAGGTGGCGCGCATTCATGGAGAACGTGCGGTCGCTGGATAGGTCGCACTTGGTGATGGGGGCAGCCGGGAATGGCGGGCTGACACCAGTCAGGGATGCGCGCGAATGTACCCCCCGTGGCCCCCCGGCACATGGAAGTAGTACGAAAAGTGGGATTTTAGTCATTTAAAGTCCGACATAATCCTCCGATTGCCCCAGACAGAGGGTATTCATGAGAATTTTCCCAGGTGAAGGGTACTTCGAGCGTGGGAGCTCTCTAAAAACCACCACAAAGCCGCCAAGCAGCGTTGTTGTGGTCCGATTTAAAGGATATGTCCCAGGCAGGTGTGATATCAGGCAGATGAGAAAATTGACCTTCGTCTCTGAAATTGCAAAGAACCTACGATGCTTCTGATATTGCTGATAGAGATCTGATGCCAGAGATCACATCATTAACATCAGATGGTCTGTCAGAACATTTTCCATTCAGTACCATAACAATCATGATATAACAGTCCATTCAGATCTGTGAAGGCTCACGTGCCTATCAATGTGCAGTTAGTGGCTACTGCTATAAACAAGACTAGTGTTAGGTAAATCTGCGCCGTAACAGCGCTAGATCTTTGGCCGGATTAAAATGTTATCCGTCTGTATAAATAAATATTTATACTGGTAGCTAGATTCTTGATTATTCTGAGAAAAGAACCTATCTTGTTTGGACACCTGGAGAATTTGAAGACAGCAAGTTTGTATCTTGTGTAGCTCGCAATGGCAGCTGGTCAATCGAAATCACGTTATTTTTACTTTACTTTCTCTGCTGTCAATTACTTCTCTCGTGAACTCTCTTTAGACTGCTCTACCTTCTAGTAATGGAATAATTGTGCCTATGTTGTCATAACACGTATGTCGTATGAAATTCAAGTGGCACTTGTGTCCTAGAACTGGATGTTTGGATTAGAAAAAAATAACTTTGGTTCAGTGTGTACCCCACGTACAGGTAAAAAAGTACCCTTCGCCAACCCCCTTTGGGTTGGCGAAGGGTACTTTACAGGTTGTGGAGGTCAGATAGGAATAGACGCTCCATTTAAAATACTGGTACTCAGCCACATCCAGTGATACTGGAAGCCGACCCCAATAATGTTGGGAAAAGGCTAAGCAGATGATGTCCAAAACGTATGAACGCCTTTTTTTGGTGCTGTTTCTTTACACTGAAATGTTAAACAGCTCCCATTAACACCTAACTGAGTTCACCACGTATACCGGTTCAAGTATCGAATAACAACCAAAGGCTGGAAAAGCTGTCTATAACCAGGAAAATCTCCAACATCGAACTGGGTCAACATAAATGAAATTCTGCGCGCCCTAATTAATTTAATTACCAGTCTGTAGCTATTATAGCCTAGATAGATCCAAGTCTTCCATTAAGGCTCACAGTGGGGTATTAAAGCAATATTTGTTGTGTTATTTCAGGTCAATAAATAACATTATTTTATACCGACCTTGCAGTGGGCAGCGATAAAGTGCGGTTGTGGTCAAGGACTGACCGGTCATGCTCACGCGCATCGGTTTCCATTATGAGTTTTATGTTATTTGAAACTGTATATTTTGGTACTTAGTTAGAAACTCAACAGAAATTAACATAAACTATGGGCTATCGATTTCATAATATCTTCATCTACGCACCTAAAATACCTCTCAAAGTTCGGAAAATCTTAGATACTTTACTGTAATATCTGTTCGTGTTTCCTCTGTGCCTTGGAAAGCACGTTCAGCCGTTGGTTCCGCCTGTCAATTGTAGATCTTTGACAGTCGTTACAGGTAGTCAGTGGTCCGAAAGTCTGACAACCAGTATCACCAAGGGGTATCGTATTACTACCCAGTACAAACTGGGTTGTGGAAATCAGATAGGCAGTCGCTCCATGTAAAATACTGGTGCATCTGGTTAGACTGGAAGCTGACCCCAACACAATTGGAAAAAGGCTACGCAGGTAGATGATGTCCAGTATCCAGAGCCAGTCCACAATGTATCCGTACCAGTTTAACCAATCCTACTTAGCTAAAGGCTCAAAATCGTACGTTACTCCTCGCAATTTTCAATTAATTAAATTACCCTCTCGCCTGAAAGCGACAAGTAGCCTTTGTACTGAAATGGGACAATCACAGGCATGAATTAATTACCCATGAGTAGAGCCACCCTCCCCCAGTCAGTCAGACCTGCGTCATACCTACGTGACGTCATATTTAAATAACGAATCTTGACAGCCTAGTTACTGCTAATATTTATTTATTAAAACTTTATGCACTTAATGTACAAAGGCGGACTTAATGCCTTAGGCATTTTCTACCAGTCTACCTTAGGGTAATATAAGTTTTGAGAAGAAATTCCACTTTGCCAATATTGAAACTGGTTGCCGACAGTCGACACACGGTCAGAAATACCTGTTCTACGGTTTTCCTCAATGGGCTTACCTGTTAAATTATGTACATTCACTTTTTGCATAATGTCTTGCGGGATTTTTTGTTGCCATAAACTAAGATGTGGAAAAAGTGTGTGATTCGTCTTGATTCACGTGACGAGGAAAACGAAACTAAAGTGCAAAGCTCCCAGCTAATCCTAAACACATAAAACATTAAAATAACTTTATTATTGGCTTGAACTTGTGTAGGAATGTTTATTGTGAAAATAACAAACATAATTAATTACCCTTGTTTTCTCATTTACGATGAGCGTTCTAGAAAAAATAAAGAATGGCAATTTTTCAAACAAAAGTTATGCTGGTCACGTATTTTTAGACAATGTAGGTTATTAGGCCACTTTAGACGCCCAGAAACTCCTCACACGAAGTCTACGATGCAGGAATCAATAACCGATTAATATTGTGGCGGAAACAGCTTAGATAACCCCGCTCACTGTACTTGTAGGAAAATTACTATGTATGTAGCGCATACGTAAAGGATTTATTTGTTAGATGTCGTCGGCCTGGGAGCTATCTCCTGTAGAGCTATACCTGTGGTGATCTACAATCTATCCTATTTAACCTTTTGACCGCTACTGTCACATACGGGGTGTAAACAGACCCTTCACCAAGCCGTCAACCAAGCATTCTGTACATCAAACTAAGTAACTTTACGCAAAAATTTTTGCTGGGAAACGAAAATTTTTTTTGAGGTCAAGAATCACATTTAACGGTAAAACTCAATATAATGCGCTCAAAACTTATTTCTGATGGATGCTTTGAATAGTAAACGGACCATGGAAGTAATTGGAGTAAAGTTAGAACCTTAAAAAGTAGTATTTAAAAAAAAACTTGTGAAAAAATTGGAACTTTGACCCCCAATATCTCCGTAACTAGAAGGTTCCCAGGTATGGTCCAGAACAAAAAAATGATCACAATGACGAGGAGAACAAGTGCCTTTCGGCTTCGTTAAGGGTCTTTTTACACCCTTTATACGTGACTAGCAAGCGCGTTACCTGTACGCCAAATGACACAAATGTGTGACAAAATGGTAGGTGAAATTGTTAAAATTGTTGAAAGTTTTGCATCGAGGTTCGTTTGCATCTTTGCGCTGATGGGACATCACATCTCAATTCAGACTCGAAGGCACGTAAGAAGCCGATTCCTGCCGGCTTCCCTTCGGGAACAAGGAACATATCTAGGTGTCTATGATCTCATGCATATTTTCTTAAATCATAATCAAGAAAAACAAAAATATTATGATGCAGTATTTGTTATCTCGAATGTTTTTAATCTTACCCAGACACCATTATTCTGAATTTACAGCACATCTTTCAATCTGTTTATTATGTAGGTATTCAACTATTATGTGTTTAAGATTACTGTTTAATTATTTTTACTAATAAAATAACAACTGATTTAAACTCGACGACCTTTAACTCACAATTAATTAAAAGAAAAAAAACACAAATTAAAAACGAAATCCCTATTTCCCTTGGTCACAGCATCACGCATGAACGGCTGGACCGATTTCGCTAATTCTTTTTTTGTTGTGTTTGTTAATGTCAGGAGAAGGTTCTTATGAAAGAAAAAAATAAGAAAATTGCGCGGAAAAGTTAAGAAAACTTACCGACTATTTTAACTTTGCGCGGTAGGGTGCAGTGCATTGCAACAGTAGTAGGGTACAGCTAGTGTTTTATAAATTATAGCACGGTTGAAAATCTTGCATTCCACAAACTAAACGTCCTTTGGCTCTCATTAGATAGCAGCTGGTTTTACTTATTATTACCTAGAACGTAATTTTCTTCTAATTAATATAACTTTAGGTATTCAATTGTGCCTAGACCGTTCTTCTTGTTAATAAAACAACTCTTGTGTAAAAATTGCTGACCTGTAAACAGGTACTTGAGTTTATAATGACTTTGGGCAATTTTGTGCTCACGGAGCGTGAGCGATTACCATAATTATAGTATGCAAACGGTTGCCATCAGATTACTGAAAATCTATAAAGTTTGTTGTTATGTCCACTCAGTTAAACAGCAGTTCATAATCAACAATCCATCAACTAGTCTTGCAGTCCACTGCTGGACTTACATAGAACTGTCCCAAGCTGCGCCAGAACATCCTGCTCTTCACCTTTCGCATTTATGATGTCCCAGCCACAGCAGTTTCGCTGATGGAGACTAGATAAAATAGGCTTTTGGAAATCAAGGATCTGTTTAACAAAACAGCACACACCAACAACCTGTTTTTTATACTAAACTAGCTGTTGCCCGCGACTTCGTTCGCGTGGTAATTTTGATGAGTACGAGTGAAGGAAAAAAAAGATAAAAAATAAAGCCAAATTTCATTACGATCCGTTCAGCTGTTTGGTAGTGAAAAGGTAGCAAACAAACAAACAGAGTTACTTTCGCATTATATTATTGGTATGGATAGGCTTGCTTTTGATACACCTGTTAGTATAGTATACTCTACCCCAAAAGTGATACCTAGATGTGTATCCTGTGTGAAGTCTGAACTTACCACGAACTCGCATTATTTTCTCCAGTTTATACGGGGTGTAAACAGACCCTTCACGAAGCCGTCAACCAAGCATTCTGTACATCAAACTAAGTAACTTTACTTACGCAAAAATTATTGCTGGGAAACGACTTTTTTTTTTGGGGTGCAAAATCACGTTTTACGGTAGAACTCAATGTGACGTACTCAAAACATTGTGCTTATGGATGAATTGAGTAGTACGGGGGTCGTGGAGGTGTTTAAAGTAAAAATCTTACATTAAAAACATGTATTTAAAAAAAAACTTGTCAAAAAGTTATAACTTTGCCCCCAATATCTCCGGAACTAGAAAGTTCCCAGGTATGGTCTAGAACAAAAAAATGATCGCAATGACGGGGAGAACAAATGCCTTTCGGCTTCGTTAAGGGTCTTTTTACACCCTTTATTATACTTACCTAAGTCAGTATAATTCTTTTTTTTTTTACTCATGCTAAATATTTTCGTTATCTTGTACGCTTTTAGCAACAAAACACGACGTACTTTTCGCCCTCGTGTTAAATTATCCTAAAAAAGAATATGGGGCGTTCAGCCAACGTTAGCTGCCAGAGATGACGTCAGCCCCTACAAGAGTAATTACTAAGGGTATAGACATGCGTCTATATAAAATTACTATCGAGATAAGCAAGATGTTCTAGATAAATAACAAACAAAGGACCGCAATTGTTATAACTGGGACAATCAGATAGGCGTTAATTTTGTGATCGTGGATTGTGTCGTCATTTGCACACATTGACACATGGCAATCAACACTCGGTAGTGTGTAATCAAATTGTTATTTTTATCTCGCCATGTTATATTCCTAGAAGCCTTTGACAACTTTTTTTATTATAAACATACTTCATGAAATGATAAGAACATACTCGGTTGCAATAGTACCTTTAATAATTTTCTATGCTCGGATGTTATTGCACTTCAACCGTATCATTTATCATACAAGCGCTGAAACAGAATAACTGTCTGTCCTTTTCTAAGCTATTTTCCAACCGTGAGAAAATTCAGCTACCTACTTTTAATAATAACGTTTAGTGTCAATTTAGTTCATCCAAGAACAACTCACCTCATCATCAATGTTAATCATGATTATAACTTAACCGAGACACGTCCACTGCTGTACAGTGTACATAGACCTCCCCCAAGCATAGCTAACCTCCTTTAGCCTTTTGACTGCCATTGTCACATATACGTGACAAGCACGCGCGTGCCCTGTACACAAATAGGTATATGACAAAATGGTAGGTGAAATTGTGGCTTGGCGTCTCTGGCAGTCAAAAGGTTAATAAGTAGCACATTTACAATAATTTGGTTTGATCAGTTTTGAGGTAAAATCAATCGGCTGAATTAATGTCGCCTACATTTATTAATCCATTCACCGTTTTATTCCAATGCAAAACGTAAAATAATATAGCAATGTGGCTTGTAAATTCCTCGTAATTAGGTATAAATTAGAATGATTGATGTTTACTGATAATTTCATTTTTTTATCCCATTATTTATGTAGTAAAAAAACTTGCTAATGTTACTCTTAATCCGCTGCATTCAAGTCCAAAGCCTAACTTTATAATTATTCTTCTATTTTCCAGTTCTCAGTGTTCCTGCTACTCATCTTCGTAGCCGAGCTGGCCGTCGGCATCGCAGGCTACATGAAGCACCAGGATCTGGAGAACTCCATAGTGGACCATCTGAACAAGACCATCAAAGAGTACCCTACCAACAAGGACGTCGCCAAAACATTCGACATCGTGCAGACTGACGTAAGTTCAAACAATATTTGTACGAGGCGTCGCGCCGCAGTGTCGCCCTGCTTTCGTCTGAGTGAGGGTGGCGACGCCCCTACGTATCTAAGCGGGTAGTTGGCCCGCTGGGCGACTGGTGTTTACAAGCCGAGGCGATGATGTTACGATGCTTACTCGTGCGTGGAGCTTTATTTTATTCCAGTAAACCTAGCACGAGCGCGCGGTGTAAACGTAAATACGTCGATTTTAAAAACAAAAATACTCGTTTCACATAATAATATTTTCATAATTTTAAGAATTTGTTCTATCTATGGATGATACTGATTGTGCTTGTTGCAAAAAATTTATCTAAAATGCTATTGGATAAATGTACTTTCGATTATCGATTACGAAAAATCGACGTATGTATTTACGGTATGTTTAAACCGCGCGCTCCTGCTGGGGCCTCTGATCATAGATCTATACTAATATTATAAAGCTGCAGGGTTTGTTTGTTTGTTTGTTTGAACGGGCTAATCTCTGGAACTACTGGTCCGATTTGAATGATTCTTTCAGTGTTGGGTAGTCCATTTATCGAGGAAGGCTATAGGCTATATAACATCACGCTACAACCAATAGGAGCGGGGCAGTAATGAAAAATGTTACCAAAACGGGGAAAATTGTATTTTTAATAATTCTACGCGGACGAAAGTCGCGGGGAACAGCTAGTTTCAAATAATTTAAAAGATCAATGCACGATGGACAATTTTTCTTCCCTGATATCGGCTCGGCCTATATGGCAAGAAGTCTGTCTAGTCGTGGTAAAAAAAAACGGCCAGTCTGCAAGTTGGTAGCGGGATTGACTGCCCAAGCTGCGCCGGTCGAACTGTACCTCGTATATACAGATTTACAGGTATATCGCCACTTGTGAAGGCAATGAAATCCTTCTGCTGTAGAACTTGTAGATAAGTAATAGGTACATTTAAAAACTTAAATAAATAAACCGCTAATCGGCGAGGTAAGACAGGCATTACTAATTTCGTTTACATTATCCTTTCAACATGTGTCTGCTCGCGGGGCTTCCTTTGTCTGCAGTCATTTAGTATTCGATGGCGTATAGCTTTTTCATGTAGCCATCTGGACTGCACAATACTTTATGTTAATCTCAATTATATACAGGAACATTTAAAAGAAGCAGTCGTGACTACATTTATAGGATTAGTCTGTACCGATGATGTCGTTTTAGATCCCATGGAAATAAATGCTGCCAATGGACGCAACTATTCAGCATTATTGATTAGGACCTTTTCTTTAGAAAGCAAGTATATATATTTAGTGCTACAAGGATTTTTTGTCGTTAGAACAGCATTGCTGGTTAGTTAGTGTTAGTTCCGATTTTGGTCACGCGCCAGTAAAACTGTACAATAAAATTATCATCATCTACCTAGCCTTTTCCCAACTATACTGGAGTCGGCTTCCAGTCTAACCGGATGCAGCTGAATACCAGTATTTTACATGGAGCGACTGCCTATCTGACTTCCAGAACCCAGTTAGTACAGGGTAATACAATACCCCTTGGTAAGACTGGTTGTCAGACTTTTTGGGCCACTGACTACCTAACGACTGTCAAAGATCTACAAATGACGGCCGGGACCAATGGCTTAACGTGCTTTCCGAGGTACGGAGGAAACTCGGTATGTAATGGGTGGTCACCCATCCACAGACCAACCTAGACAAGCACGGCTTAACCTAAAGATCGAACCTGTACAATAAAATTATACTTCCCGTAAAACTTCGAATGGAACTCAAGTTATATTTTTCTGGAACTATCATAGCAGGAAGTGCTGTGGAACTAGTATTTTAACACCTTGATAATTCATGTTTCCAGCTGCAATGCTGCGGTATCTACGGCCCCGACGACTGGGCTGCCAACAACATCACCACCCTGCCCAGCACCTGCTGCTCCGGCCAGGAGATCACCGGCGGAGTCGCTGTTCCCTGCACTGAGAAGTCCGAACACTTCCACAAGGAGGGCTGCCTGAACAAGCTTGTTGCTTACTTCAAGGAAATCGCTATGGTGCTCGGCGGCGTCGGTATAGGTGTCGCTGTTGTGCAGGTACACACTTAATTACATCAATATATTATCTCCTAGTAACAAGGCAGTAAGGAGCGATCAATTTTCCCACTCGCATGCAAAACACGCGTTTTGTATGTGGAGTTGCGCGTGAACACTCTATGTCTATGACATTGACGTTTCGAAAGACCTTAGTCTACACGAACGCCTCTAGCGGCGAATTCAAGCGCGATAGCCCCATTTGGCCATTTAGCAGAGGCGTTTTGTGATTGGTTGATGACGATGATGAGGGATCCCTTCTATTTGCATAATATTCTTTTTCCTATTATACTTTGGCATAACAATTTTGGCATACTTTGTTTTGCCATAATAATACTCAGCCATATTTTTTTTAGGCATACAGTTTATGTTGGCATAATTATCTTGGAGACTAATTTGTTTTGGCATAATAATACTTTGCCATATTTTTTTTTGGCATACAGTTTATGTTGCCATATTTATCTTGTAGACTTGAAAATTCAATATGTAGTGCTACAAAAGTGAGTGACAGAATCGAATCGCTGCAAAACCGACTCCACGTAGTCTTGTCTGCCCTACCCCTAGAGTGTAATTTAAGCCCGCGTAGGCGCGGAGGGGCGAGGGGGCCTGCGAGCTGAGGAGCAGGTGGTTTTAACGCTCGCTGCCGCGGCTGAGGCTGGCCGGCTTAGCCGGCCAGCAAGCCGAAGCTGCGGTGGTGAGCGTAAAACACATCTGCGACGATAAGCTCGCGTGGGACCGCCGGAGCCCCGCAGCGCCGGAGCCGTGACAGAAACCATGCCTGCTGCATGTTGCATGCTGCATACTTGCTTGCATGCCTGCTGCATGTTGCATGCTGCATACTTGCTTGCATGCTTGCTTACATGCTGCATGCTCGCTTGCATGCTGCATGCTTGCTTGCATGCTGTGCATGGTGTATGCTTGTTTGCTTGCTTCTTACAGGCAAATAAAAACCACATAAAATGTTCACAATCAAATGTTTTATAATTATCAATGTTTTGATTGATTGATTTTCTGCCGTTTAATGACTATCGAAACGAAATGTATGCCAAAAGACGACTCTGACTGTGAACTTTCTGCGATAAGATGGTTCTGCTTTTTAAAAATAAGTATTAGTGTCTAACATTTTACGAGTTAGTTATTATTTTGCGTACTTGTTATGCCTATAAAAATATGTTTTAATATCATTATGCGTAAATTAATGTATGCTTTAAAATGTTATGCTTTATCATTATTATGAGTAGAGAAATTATGCTTAAAAAAATTATGCGTAAGCTGTTATGCGTAAGTAATGATATGCGAAAATATTATTAGGTTAAACAAAAGTATGCCAAGTCATATTAGGTCCTAAAATTTTATGCAAATGGATAGGGAACCCGATGATGACCTCGACAAAACAAATAACTGGATATGGAATTGTTCAGCACAAATATTATTGACAACTTGACCTGCCCTGATGGTCCGGGCTATGATTTTACCTGATTTTTTTTTTAGTTAGCCCGTGTTGTCCCACTCCTGAGCAAAGGCCTCCCCCCATTCCTTCCACTTCTCATGATGCGCCTCTTCTCGCCAACTCGCGAGGAAGCCATCCATCTGATTACCTTTCGTTATTTAAACGCTTTGTGATGAGCAAGTAAATAACAAAGTATTTTTCTCTTTTTCAGCTGCTTGGCGTGATATTCGCGTGCTGCCTCGCTCGCTCCATCCGCAGCCAGTACGAGACCGTATAAACGCGTAAAACGGTATCTTTTGCATAATTTCTAGATCTTTGATGTTAATAGCAGTGCCCATTATTTTCCACAAATACCTACATTTTTTACTAAGTTGTGATCAAATACACCTCTACGATGTCTATGTATATTTTGAATTAATTTATTCTATTATTGTTATTCCTGATAATTTGTTTATTTTATTGTAAGATTTAAATGTTTACGTAAGTGCTCTAACATTAGTATCAGGAGATACTGTCATACAATATAAAACGCGTGTAATTATAAACTTTGCCATATGTATTTGCAAGTGAGGGAGTGATAAGCACAATGCACAGATTTTCTTAAAGTTCACAATGAAGTGTGCTCAGTGTAGAAGACTGATTTTTCGAATAGAAATGGATACATTATGCCAAAAAACTTTATCGGAATTTCCTACTTTTTATACTTACCTACCTAAATCTCAATTCAATTTTCTAGTATTAAAATAATTATTGTACCTTTACTATTCATATGTAACCAATGTAGAAGTGGTGCACATTTATTATTATCTACTTATATTACTATATTAGATTTGTACGTTTCGTTTGTTGATTAGACGCAATGCCACAAACAAGACGCGATCTCTCTTCGGTTGCGAAGTCCATAAGATATTTTCTAAATGAATTATAAGAATTGCATCTAATTTGAAAACGGAAACCATTAGTTCTTTGTAACGTTTGGAAAGTGTTCTAGGTCGTGTATATTTATAATAAAATCTGCATTATCCAAAATTGAGTTTTAATCAGGAATATAATGAAACAGCATTGAGTGTTCTAGTTACACACATTTTTATTTTCCTATTTTATACCATGATATAAATTGTAATAACGAAGGATGGTTATTAGGTATCAGAGCATGAACATTGAATTTCGAGGAACATCAGTCGTGTTAACTACAGCTGTTGTCTTGCAAGCAACACATTTCGAGTCACAGTATAAAATAACTAAAAAATCACAATGACAAAATATACCAGTCCCGAATACAAGTCAGTATTCATCTGCTGTATGTCGCAGGCATCTGAATCTCACAGCACCAGTTCCGACACTCGCGATATCACCCAATTTATAAAATCTTCATTTTCACGACGGTATCACCAAAACATTCATATACGCGCGACATACATACATACACCTTTAGCTAAAATCATTACAACGCTAAAATTCTAATTAGTTCTAAGGTTAAGACATACATTATACATTATCTAGACAATAAAATAACTTACATCTAATACTGTTTACATACTAAACGGAATATTTTAGAAAAGTTGGAGATGTCAGACTGGAGAGGAGGCCAATGTGCCTGAGTTTTGGCACTTCATGAAGATAATGATAAAAGTAGTCAAAATTACTAAAACAAATAAATCTAAATTGAATTTCTTCATCCGGGTGTTACATTGATATGTGATAACGAGTAAAACATGCCATCAAGTCCATAGTCTGCTTGCTTACATGAAGACGCCGCATAATACATATTGTCGAATCACTTTATATTAAACGATCATAACGAAAACATATAACGCAGTATGTAATATACTTTCATAAGTCCATATTATAAAAATAAATAGGTTATTATTATTCCAGAATAATATTAATAGGTCACTAAATTATAATCAATGTTAAAATCGTATATTATAGTGAATAATGTAAAAATATAACTCAATTATTTTGTATATTAAACCACATTAGATTGCACAAAAACAAACAAATAATACGTCCCCAAGAGTCCTTGTTACGAAGTCCTAAAATTCCAAATAATTTGACTATCTAATCCTTAACAAAATGGACCAAGTTGAAAAACCTATCTAATGTAACTTTCCTTCGTTTTCAGTCAAATAAGGCTTTTTTGTAAAATTCAGTTGGCCTTCGGTAATAATAATAAACCCAAACTAGATTCGATTAATAAATACAATGTAGTACTTCGGAGTACCAGCTGACTTTAATTTGACCCTCCGACACAAGCCATTCTCTAAATAATACATTCACACAACTATAATTTTGCATTGATTCTTCAGCCCGTGACATCTCACTAGAAAAATAGCAACTGATTTGCCTCGTATTGAAATAAGATTTCTTAATTATACTTACAAAGCATTGAAGTCAATAATGGATTGGTTGGTTGTTCATGAATCTTTAAAACCATCTTAGTTTGTACTTGTCAATGCTGCCAGTTCTATCTAAGAAATATAAGTACTATCATACCACGAATTACAAAATTTTATTCACAACAGGATAAGATAAATTACAACCATTCAGTAACTCAATTGAAGACATGTGGCGGAGGTAGACTATGTATGAATGTCGTACATAGAGTGCAAGTAAATTATGTGTCATTATTATTCTCGTGTTGTGAAGAAAATAGCCTGACTGACTAAGAGACTTCGATTTACACAAATCTATATAAAATTAAACTAAGTGGGGGACACTGACAGCAGAAAAAATATCGTCTTTAAAATATTAATCTAAATCCAATACGACATGCAAGTTTTACCCTGAAATTAAAAACATTTTATTGGACACAAATGCGATTTATTCCCAAATATATAATAGTAGGCATCGCAATAGTCCAGTCATACTTACACATAAGTAGTAACAGTTGAAGAGTGTATGAGATCATCGCATTACAGCGGTAAAATTGACTCAAATCACTGGTAAAGCCTACGATACACTTTCATTAGTAAACTTATCACTGTATCTTTATAACACAGAGCTAGAAACATTAACAGAAATTCATTCAACTCACAACTAAATCGTTCATCATTCTAAAAATATTTCAGACCGTCATTATTTCATTAAGCATGTTGACATCACTTTAATTGCAACTAAAAATTAATAAGCTGTATAAACATCGTGCGCTGGATGGGGCACGTTCGTTATGTGTAGTGAGTTGGGGGTTAACAAACGTGCCCCAGGGAGCGCGTAGTGATCGGATATAACATTATAAGCTTACATTTACGTGAACAGGATGGATTTAGAACAGAATGGTATTGAGTATGATACTGCAGGTTGTTCCGTGGCGGCGGGGCGGGGGCAGCGCAATCATGTCGCGTAGCGCTTGGTCCAGAGGCGCGCGATGCGATCGTGCTCCTCTCTGTTCTGGAGATACTGCGTCGCGATGCTGCCTACCAGAGGATCCGCTGAAATTGGAGAAAAGTTAACCATTAGTCACTGGCTATTATAAAAATGAATAAATGGCCCATAATATCTCAATGGCGGGTAAAAGCTTACAGGCTTGCAGAATAGAGAAGGCTCCAAGTCAAAACATATCCGCAATTGTCTATGCGTGGTGTATCACAAAAATTTTTAAGTCAACCTTTTATCTCTCTAATGAGAATTCTGATTCCATCCATCATTGATTTTTAATAAACGACGCAGACAAACTAGAATCGATATAAATAAACACGGGCGATAGGATTAAAGCATGAACAAAACATCAAGAGGACATTGAGGACGAGAGGGCTTTGACCTGTCGAGACTATGGAGTCAAAGCTTTTGTTAGAAACTTTACAGAGGACGGATATTATCGATTCTACAGTAAATGCTTACGACAACTAAGTAGCTATTTGCATCTTCACGACTATCACTAAATAGCAGAAGAAATTCTCAATTAAAAAAAAATATTACAATAACTTCTCGCTTGGTGGGTAAAGGGGCCCATAAATTATACTGATAAGGATTTAAATGCTGCTACCCTTATCTAACAGTAAATGGTAAGTTGTTGTTGTTATGAAACAAGGACAATAAGATAATTAATTAATACGTTTTGTCCCTGCATCGCAATCGCGCCTAAGGATAGGCGCGATTTACACAGAAACGGCGTAAGGTGCGGCGCAGGCGTGGAATTTTTATAAGGAAACAAAAGAACGGCGTGCCTGCGCCGCGCCGCTTGAGTGTAATTCACGACACGTCGCCTACGTACATTTTGTATGAAAACTGTTTGAGGCGGCATCATGCCTGCGCCGCGCCTTCAACGTACGCCGTTTCTGTATAATTCACGCCTAAGATTGACTGGTAGAAAATGCTCAAGGCATTAATTCCACCTTAGTAGTGTTTTTTACATGTACATAAAGTTTTAATAAATAAACAAATAATTGCATAAGTTTTTTTTTAAATCTTCTCGTACCTGGATTGCAGTCGGTAAGCAGGGAGCATATTGATAGTAAAACTTTCGATATTGTCAGCGCCGGTGACCAGTTGTCTTTGAGAATATCTAGACATATCACACCCTGACTATTGATGTTGCAATGATATATCCTAGTCCGGAATGTCACCTGGAACAGAAAAGGTAAATAATTAATATGGCGCCACAAACTGTATAAAATTGCTTTTTCACTCCACCAAGCCACGCAGCAACAACAACAACAACATTACATCAACATTTTTTTATTGAGGGAGAGAAAACTAATAAAGAATGACGCACTTGAAAAGTTCAATATCGCAATTATTTTCAGTCATAAGAATAACTAAACATACGAGATCTTCGTTAGAGTTAGTCAAATGGTCAGCGAAATCTAACAAACCCGATTCATAAATTCGGAATCTCAACAGATCTACGAAGACATATTCAACGTCAACGTTGTAAGAAACAACGACTTATCACGATACGCTTCGTTTATTTGAGATCCGTATCAATCTAGTCAGGATATTGCCCCACAAAGAAAAATAGCTTGCCGAGTTCAATCACGCGAAACTCGTCCGAATACAGTCCACCTAACCGAGATGGTATGACAAAAGTTAGAAAGTTGTGCGGAAATATCGAGGCATTAGGATACAGGAATCAATGTCCCAACATTTTCTCGAACGTAAATAATAACGAAACTTAAATTAATCAGTTCCTCATCTAATGATACATTAAAAGGGAGTCCACTGTAGGCCCATGACCCGAGTTATGTTTGAGAAAATTTATGAGTTTTAACTAGCTGATATAGCACAAAGAGCATTCGCAATAAAATTCGCATAAAGGAAACAGCATCACGAAAAAGGATGCAGGTAGTTTTGGTGACGCAATCAGCTATTTATAGGAGGGACGAAAATTAATCTCTGAATCTCGTCTCACGCCATTTGTAAGAGAATTAAGGGCAATGTGTTATAAAAGTTGTTTATAACTTATAATGATATGATACGTACCACCTGCCATCCTTTCATGGTAAATCAGTATCATCTATCAGTTGAAAACAAATTGCATTTGGGGTTTAATGATGTGCTGCCAGCACCCGTAATCCTACACCCTAGGAGGGTGGCTCCACATAACAATACTGTTAACGAGGGAAACCCTCTAAAGCTTTACACAACACCTACATAGTTGCGAAAGTATAAACCCACATGGCGAGTTCCGAAACTCCATACTAAATCCCCCAATGTATCTTTTGTGTATTAAACTCGATTCAATACCCTTGGTAACCGCAGAAAAAGTGGTTTGAAAGTCGAGGTCTAACCCAAAAGTATTTCTTAGAACCTGCCTGTTCCGACATTAAACAAAAACTACAATTAGGATCCAATTTAGATGTTGTAAAGAATAAAGATACGGTCGAGGTATCGAGGTGAATGGGTGCAAAAATCGCGGGTCTGTAAATTAGTTATTCTGACTACACGGATATCGTTTGAGGATAAGTACCAGAGATGCAGAATACATTTTGATGAGTCAAGAAAATGATATGCGTGACATTGATTGATGTGATGCGCCCGCGATTTATTTTAAGAGGACTGCCCTCGTCCTACATTCTAGCAACTATTTTCTCCTGCATGAAGTTCATTGAAGTTGCAGATGGGGGAGTTTGGTTTTTGAAAACCTTCCTGAATATTTTTATACATTAATTCACGGCTTTTTCTCCCAAATTTAAAGGCAGAAGTATAATTACAACTACATTTCACCAGACCTATGTAATAAAAAACAATCTATTGAAAAAACATCATGGCGATTTTCACCTTCTCCAAGCACGACGTGTAATAAACTTTGTAGGCATGTCTGGCATTCCTTGATTGATTCGTCGGACATCGGCGAGTGAGGGATTTCGGCACTAATTAAATACTAGGGGTGCGTCGCGACCCCTCGCAGGGTCCGAACCTCGGTTTAGGGCGTTGGTAAATAGGGCCGACTAGGGTTTGGGGAGACTGAATTGATTCGATGTTATAGTTATAGGTGAGTGTGCATGGGGTGGAAAGGATAAACCATGATTGATATTGCCATTTCCTTTTTATTATATTGCATGAACGATTATTTGGGTATTGGATAAAGGTTGTCTCGAAATATTTTTTAAGCTCCTTTTTAACATAAATGTGGTCATGTGTTTCATATTAACATACTTCCTAAAGCTTTAAATAAAATTATGGCTTAGGCTGACTCAACTCATAAACAAAACAAGAAACTTGCTTTCAAATAAAAAAAAACTGCATCCAAATCGGTTCACTCATTTAGGAACTACGGTGCCAGAGACAAGACACACACATTGCAGTCAAAACTTATAACACCCTTCTTTTTGCGTCGGGAGTCCCATGAAATAAACAAAGTGTGTTAGTGTTACTAACACTTTGTATATTTCAGGGGACTTTAAACATAACTGTCAAAATATGAGCACAAATCTGCCCAAGCATCATCATCATCATTCTCCTGCCCTTATCCCAATTTATTTGGGGTCGATGCAGAATGTCTTCTTCTTCCATACTTCTCTATTACTCATTATCTCAGCAGTCACCTCCAAGCATTTAGGGAAATACAGGCGTTATGTTTATGTGTGATTTTCTATAAGAAAGCTTTGTCAATTTGTCAAAAAGGCGCCTATTTTGACCAAAAACTTAAAAGATATGGAATCTTTCCTTTCCTCAATATGTTTGGGAATTTAATTACAATCTCATTATCATTAATAAATTACTTTGTATGGTTGATTAATCATTTCCTTTTCAGTACTTATATTTAGTTCCATTGTATTTAAAAATATTGAAATGTGTGTCTATCTAGTAATCTATACCATTTTACATACAGCATAATGCATTTCAACATTGTTCGAGTTGAAATGGAAGAAATTTATTTGTCTGTTCTGTATCAGGCCCTTAACCTTTATTAAATATCAAAGAATTTAAAAAAAATACTAGTTTCTTAGCAAAACGATTCCCAATTATTGTCCAAAACTGTATCATATTTGTTTTAACTCATAATATAAATAAGATAAAACTTCTTAACTACTATTACTAATCATAACACTAATAAATCTAGTTTATTAGTGTTATGGCACACAGTATACAACACTAAGAAAACTACCGTCCTAAACCACCAAGTATGAAATGGACCTTGATCCAGTTGCAGGGCCAAGAACCCTTCATCTTCTTGATGAGGTTGTATAAATTTGAATGCATGCAGACTTGGAAAATTACTAAAATGTCTACAATGAAACATAAAAGATCAACATTTTAAAAGTAAGAAAGTACCCAAAATAATTACCTTAGGAGGTTTGAATGGATATTCTGGTGAGAAGTGGATGTCTAGGAAGAATACTCCTCCCTCATACACCGAACCAGGCGGGCCTAGGATGGTGGACACCCATTCATACAGGTTATCTCCTTTTGGCCCCGCACTGCAGTTTGGTGGCGGGTCCAGTGTAATCTCTGCAAGTTCCTTCTGGATCCTCTTGGCTGATGTCCCGAGTGCCTTCGACATCTTGGGATTTGGTTTATTTTCTTTTGTATCTGGTTTACTGTCTGCAACGGCTCCACTTGAGCCAGAACCGCCTCTGCCGCGACCCGTACCACTCCCTGATGAACCAGACGCACCGCTCATTATCTAAAAGCACCAAACGTCTCATTCCGCTACACCAAAAAGCTGCTAGTTAAAAGCTTGTGAAATGAGTGTGATGATTGATGGGGAAACTTGCAACAATGACTCATGAACACATGCTATCATGATTTACTAATGAATAAACTTTATCTTCCAAAATTGTATGAATATTCTTAAAATAATGTTTCCAAAAATAAACAGGTTTGATGACACAACATTGTTATGCTTAGGAGCAAATAACTCTGAAAGTGCAATGACATGAAAATGAGCAGTGATCCACATTGATCATTGTAGAATCATTGATTGGCAGTCAAGTAAATGCAGCTACAACTACATTGCAAATCATTTTTAGTTACAAAATCACAAAAGATGAACATGTTTTTTTTATTTCAAGCAAGAACAAAATCACTAGAACAAAGACATTCCTAATGGCTTCACATGATACACCGAACATCAGCATTAGAACAAACAAAAATTACTATCCTCTACTGGCAATTGCTGAACTATTTAACTCAAAGTAACAACGCAAAACGTAATGGAAAAAGATTTATTGGTACCTTACGAATAACAGTCGGCCATCTTGTGGGCTGGCGTTATCCGATAATTTACAAGTTTTTGATTCACCAGTGACCCAAATGAATGAGAAAGACGGCTCCCAATACCTTTATGTTAGTATTCAAGGAAATTCATCCACAAAATGTGCAAAATTTGTGCAACGCTATTAGTGTAATCTCCGTGTTACGATGCCTCGCACTGCAAAGCGTAAATAGGCAGCCTGTTACTTTCCGCACTAATACCGCTCCGTGATAAGAGATAGGTGAATTAATTATACCTTATTCAAAGATAAAACTTGAATTTGGCGTGTTCCGGCAAGTTTTTCAGAGCTTCAATCCACTTCTACCACATTTCATCCATTTGTCTGTCACCCTCACCAACACAAACAACCACTGAAATTCACGGAATGCACACAAGCTCAGATATAAAACAATGACATGTAAAATTTACCTCAGGCATTTGAATACTTACAGATTGATAGTTTAAACTAATTATAATAAATTATTGCTAGGAAAGTAAGCAATACTTAGTTATTAAAATAATAGAAGTTAAGAAAAATTACACGAAGCACAACCACATTCCGACATTTTACAATATTTTTTTTAGAAGTATGGTGTTGCCAATATTGCAAAAATACACATGTTTTATTTTTATTTTACATGCTCATCCATAAACTAAAAAGAGAGAAAAGTCTTCGGCAGAAGAAAACTTAGGTAAAAAGAAAAACATAAACAGCATTTTATGTTAAGTTTACGGCTCCCATTAAGTCTGTTCATCTCAAATCAGATGTTATCCTAACACACACCACACATGACAATCGTGCGAAGAAACGGTCTAGAGTTTCAGATATCTAACTATCTTACTTAGCCCTATCTATGTATAAGCTTTTTCTCAGCATACAGTCGGAGGAGCAATGGATAAAAATTACTACTCAGTGGATACCAAATAGCAGGAAACGACGACACGGCAGGCCCAGAAGAAGATGGTGGGATGAGCTGGACTCTTTCTCAAAGAATAGACCTACAATCGCACTAGATCAAGTGGAAGGAGGGAAGTGAGCCCCCTTCCCTCCTTCCACTTTGACCTTTGACCTACAGTGGGACAATATAGGCTTATATAACGTAAAACGGGGTGATTAGAAATGCAGGGGTGAATTGTATATTATATCATATTAATCCAACGTTAAAATCCCTCTCAAAGTTTTGTCTCGATTCACCCCTGCATTTTTAATCACCCCGTTGGCCGTTTTACATAATAATATGTGAGCATCTTAAAAAAACAGTTTGCTCGTAAAGAATGAAACTGAAACAGGTTTGTCTATCTATGCTATTTAAGCTCAAGTTACCAATATTTTAGGCTCTGGGAATGGACCGCACCGAGTGTTATGTTAATTTCACTTTGACACATGACAATTTATTGACATTGCTTTGTGTTTGTAAAGTGTGTGATTTGAGATTTGTGGTTCTCTACCAGAATTAAACTTATTTCGGAATAAATAGAAACATTTTCCAAACAAACGCTCCAAAACAAACACCAAAATGGGTAAACGACAGCATCAGAAGGATAAGATGTAAGTTTTACACTATGCACATCTTTCTACAGTGATTTATTCATGTCTTTTTTTAATATTTTGTTTTTCTTTTTTGTTAATTACTAGGTACCTTACGTACACGGAGTGGACTACTTTGTATGGTGGCAAAAGATCAGGCACTCCCAAGGAGGAGGATACTACTTTCAAGCGCTTACCATACGACCACTGCTGCTTGTGTCTGCAGCCATTTGATGACCCTTACTGCGATTCAGATGGAAATATATTCGAGTTACAGGCCATACTAGAATTCGTGAAAAAGTTTAAAATTAACCCCGTTACTGGGAAAGTAAGTAAACTCATTTATTTAGCAATTAGCTGTTGCCCGTGACCTTATGATATAGACGTTGCACAAAACTTGTTCCCAAAGAGTGATCTCAAACATCTTTTCAAGTTTTAAAATAACATGAAAACCTTCTTTTCAGAAACAAGACATAAAAACTTTAACAAAACTGAACTTCTTCAAGAATGCTGAAGAGGATTACCACTGCCCCGTTCTGTTCAAACCATTCACAAAAAACTCATACATTGTTGCCATTAAAACCAGTGGTAATGTGTACTCAAATGAGGCTGTGGAACAGCTTAACATTAAAGGGAAGAACTACAAGGACCTTATCAATGACACTCCATTTGCTCGGACTGATATTATTACTATACAGGATCCTAACAACTTGAACAAGTTCAATATATCTACTTTTCATCACATCAAGAATAATTTGAGGGTGGAGACTGAAGGTAACATTAGATTTTATTGTTGTTTAATAAATTTTTTAGTTCCTCTTCTGAAAATTCAGAACAAATGCCATCATTCTCTAGACCTTATCTCAATTTATGTGACATTGGCCCTCATCTGCCTTGTTGGTGGTCGCAAGCGCAACTCCTGAGCATGAGGTAGGCTATGTTATTGGGTTTTCCCTGCTTTTTGCTGCCACGGAGTCTGGATTTGTGTCCTGTGGATGGCAATATATTCGCCTCCTATTTACATGGGACTTAAACATAACTGTGGCTGTACTTGTTAGGTACACGTCTGCGTAACCCTTCGGGGATTACAAGGCATGATGTTATGTTATGGCCCTCTTCTTCCATTTCATACTTCTCTATTTCATCAGTACACTGATAAACATTCATCTTTATTTAAACTTGCCTGAAGTGCAACTTAACCATCTCTAAACAAGAAACTCTCTACATGGAGATTGGGCTCCTAAAGGAGACACGGACTTCTTCAGATCTCCAATGTATGTGTTCAGGAACACAATATAATTCTAACTACAGTATTTATAATCCGAGTTTATTTTACAGAGGAAATAGCAATGAGAAAAGACCCACACGCAAGACTAAAGACTGTATCAGCTGAAACAAAAGACATTCTGCAAGAATTAGAGAAAGAGTACAAGGCACCAGAGAAGAAAGAAGTTAAAAAAGAGGTTTGTATTTTTTTGTAATATTTTTGTTTGGCTTGCCCTTTACCTTGCCTGACCTCCAATGAAAGTAGAGGGGTGCTTTAAAATGGCCTGCACTTGTAGCAGTACTGATATCAAAAATCAGTAATTTGCAAAATGTAATTTTAGACAAAAAGCATGCAGAATGTATGTAGTAGGAAAGAAAACATTTTTTTACTTTTTTCAGTATTATCCTTTTAATATGTTCAATATATTATCTATACATACGATTGAAAACGATTAAATTAACTAAAACAACAATAAACTATAATAGGGCACCAAAAAACTCATCCTCAATACTGTCAGCTAATAGTGTGCCCGAGAGACCAGCGGCGTGTCCACGTTGTATGCAATGCTTAGCCTCTAGTCAAGATAAAAGCTAGCCCTTGGATCACGGCAAGCGTCAACTAGGCGTTTAGAAATTTTCTTTAAAAATAAAGTCCTCAATGATCTAAGGAATTTAATAAGCTATCATATTTTTAAAGCCATAGTGTTCAATTTATGTAGCCTTTATTAGCAATGTAAACCAATGGTAATTCCTAGTGTGGGGCAACATTATAGGTTTAGACATTTTCGTTTAGTCACTTTCTCAGTAGCAACTACGGAGTTTGGATTTGTGCCTGGTTGATGGCAATAGACTCACCCGCTATTACATGGGATTTGAAAGAGAATTTGGTCATTGTGGGATTCGTACTTTGCTCAACCGTAGGCATGATGTTATTTTACATCAGAACTTTCTAGTAAGCTTTGCTCTTTCCCATGCTAAAGTCATCACATTTAACCACATATATCAATCAATTCATAAAGCACCCGTTCAAATAGGTTGCAGATAAGTTCAATGCGGCTCATTACTCCACTGGCATGGTGGCTGCTAGCTTCACGTCCACTGCCATGATGCCAGAGACGGTCCACGAAGCAGCCATCATCTGTGAAGATGATGTCAAATATGATATGGTCAAGAAAAAAGGTTGGCAGCAGGATTCTCTTCTTTAGCTTGTTATTAATTAATGTTGTATTAATCCACTAAGATGTGAAGACACGCAAAATTAATGTAAATGAAGTAGCTTTTCCTCATATTTTTATTTAATTAATTATACATGGGGAAAATCAGATAGGCAGTTGCTCCTTGAAAAATATTGGTAGGTTCAGCTACATCCGGTTAGACTGGAAGCCGACCGCAGCATAGTTGGGAAAAGGCGAGGCAGGCAGACTTAGGCGGAAAACCAGAAACTTTATTTCTTCTTAAACTTCATTCTTGTATCCACTTACAATAAGTTGGGTTAAGTGTGTAAAACTCCTCGCAACATTTTTCTCATTCCTCTACATTCCATGCCCATACCACACAACAACCAAGTACCATACAAACAGACCTCTTCACCCAAATTTCATAAATTTCTCTTTCCTCAGGATATGTGAGACTGGTAACAAACCTGGGACCTCTAAACTTCGAGTTGTACTGCGACCTGACGCCGAAAGCGTGCGACAACTTCATAAGACACTGCAACAATGGATACTATAACGGCACCAAGTTCCATCGATCCATTCGGAATTTCATGGTTAGTTAATAATTAGATCTTATTTTTAAATGTAAGTATCTTGAAGCAAATTAAGAGTCTGTACTGTTTTTGATCCTTTTTTGTATGGAATAATATAAGATTATCTTTAGAATAGAATAGAATATTTTATTTGCTTAAAACATGGTATACAGTGGTGTTAAATACAAATTATGGCACAAACATTTTTAGCTAGGATAAAACATAGCATGCAAAATTTAAGCCAAGTTTTGGGCGAAAACTGAGAGTTAGAATAGTTCTGTTCGAACTTTATGACGGCTCGGAAATTAGCTGCGAGTGACGGTCTGCGCAGGTATTACGATTCAATCAAAGTTTATGGCGTAAAGTTTGAACAGAACTATACTTATTACTTGGTGAAATTTGGGATTACTATAGGTATAGGTCACGTCACGTAAAAAGGACGCTGACCGCTTAAATAAACTTTCTCATTTTTATTATTCCAGCCTTTTCCAAAGTACTAAGTAGCTAGTAAAGTACCTATTACGATTCTAGAATGAAACAATTATACTTAGATTAAAAAACAATAGCTCAGTACTTTAGGACGCGACTGTATAACGTGCGCAAAAACATCCCCTCAACTGTCGCTCAGCGTTCTTTTTACGTGACGAGACTTATACATGGTACAAAGGCTTGATTTTATGTTATCTTTACTATGAGGATGTAGCAGACCCAGTTATACAGCCTTGTAAGAATTTAGTGGTCATAAACCCACTTACGGCAAACAGAAAGCTGTTTCGTTATTCACTAATTATTGTTTAATTTACAATTTCAGATACAAGGTGGTGATCCAACAGGCACGGGGCTGGGTGGCGAATCAGTGTGGAAGAAACCATTTGAAGACGAGGTCAAACCAAACCTGCATCATACTGGCAGAGGAGTACTGTCTTTGGCAAACTCTGGACCTAATACTAATGGATCACAGTTGTTAGTATATTTTGTTTTTCTATTAATTCATTAGCCAGACAGAGAATAAGGCTAATAGAAAGCAATGTGCTAGGTTCATAATTTGGGCGATAATAAATACGTACACCACAGTACGCGCACTACGCACCTCGTACGCAGTGCATTTTACAGTTAACAACCGCGTCTGGTCGCAGTCTTGGTCGGAGAAGCTGCGACCAAGAAGACAGATTCGCGAAGTGCGCGAGTATCCGTAGTAGTACAATTATTAATTTTCAGGCTTATATCGCAACTGAACGCATGAAACTGTCATCAGAACAAGTAATCAATTTACAAAGTTTCCACTGCTGGACACAGGCCTGCTCTCTGTGAGCGTGTGAGAGCGACTCGTACAAAATCCACTACGCGGAGCCAGTGCGGGTTGCTGGCGTCAAAACAAATTCTTTTATAATAGATTCTTTAATTTTTACTATTACTGCTAGCAGGCTTCATCCCACTGCTGGGCAAAGTCCTCTACGAAAAGGTTTGCCGCGTTCCTTTCTTTAATTTTGATAACTTCTTCATTCCAGTTTCATAACCTTCCGTTCGTGCAAGCAGCTGGACGGTAAACACACGATCTTCGGCAAGCTAGTGGGCGGCATGGACACGCTGACTGCCATGGAACAGATAGAGGTGGACAATAAGGACCGGCCCATACAGGACATCGTGATCGATGTCGCGCAGGTCTTCGTGGATCCTTTCGCTGAGGCTGAGGAACAGGTAATATTCTTAAAAATATTTGTTGTCTCTTTTGCCTTGGCTGAGTTTTAAATAGACTCTGGCATTTTGGCCATTGGAAAGAAAACCTATTCAGATAACGATTCATAGATATCTGCCCTGGAGTTTATACGGGTGGTGCCAAACTCATCGCCTGATTCTAAGCTGATTCAATTTAGAGTTTTGACTTCAAGATAATTTAACTGGGACAGTTGTCTGTGGTAACTGCTTGGTATAGTTGGTATAGGAGGCATCTTGAGGCCCATCAGTCAGTGAATGGCTGAACACACCCGTACCATGCAGTTCAGGCACCCACTCAGTTAGTGGTAGGCTAGTAATAAACATTACGCAGTCTGATTTTATAATAATTTTGTCTAAAATATTTTTGTTGTTTGTTTGTTACAGCTTGTTAAAGACAGAGCAGAGGAACTGAAAAGGAAAGCAGAAACTGAAGGTTCACAAGTAAGACCAAAAAAGGCGAAACAGCCCCTGAAAGTATTCAGAGATGGTGTGGGGAAATACCTTAATTTACAGGAGGTGGCGCCACCTGCAGCGCCAACCAGCAGTAAAACTACAAAGACCCAAGAAGGTCCCGCCAAAAAGGTCAAAAAGGAGGGACAATTCGGATTTGGTGGTTTTGATAGTTGGTGAAAAAGTAAAATAAGTTACTATTTAAGAAGTATTTGTAAATGTTAGTAAATAAAATTGTATTATTTTAATATTTACTTTTATTTTTACCTCCTAAAATACTGACAACTTTAAATAAATTCATAACAATTTTCCCTTTTACAATTACACAATTTGTTTATATAATAAATTCATCAATTAAGTACTTCTAAAATGTTAATTTAATCTAATTAAATGAGTTAAATACCCAATGTATTTAACTTTACACTAATTAATCCATCAACACAATAATAGGTGCAATTATTATGTATATTTATTATTTATTTACCCCTTAAGTCTTTTTTATTTAATATATGAGTATAACTAGGTAACACAAAGATGCTTCTCTTATTCAAAGCAACTAATATGAAAAGGCCGATTTACACAGAGAGAAATTGTCTCTGTTAAAATCTCTTCACAAATGAGGCAAGAAACTCTCAGTGTAAATAAGCCTTAATGCATTTCATTTTGGTGCACAGGAAGTTCTTGATTTAAATACAATAATTTTGTGATATCAAATACCTTGAATATATGCCTCTAATTTTCCCTATCATGATTTTGGCAACAAACCAAACTTTTTTTTTTTTTTCTACATTCAACATCTGTGACATACTTTTAGCACATAGAGTAAAGCAGAGTTAATTACAGAGAAAGTTGCATATAAGTATACAAAGTAAACCATTAATTTTAACATGATCTTTCTCTAATAAAATTATACAGTGTTTCTGTTTTAATTATACAGCTTTCTGTAAAAAACTTGGCTTTAAAGACATACTATGGCTATTGGGCCAAGCATTCTAGGCTTGAAATAATCATTGACTGGAAGCTAATTAAGCAAACTTTTAAAGTGAGTTTAGAAAGAGAATGATGTGCCACGAGTTTGACATAGTAAACACCATACATTATTGATGCAGCACAATCCTATTTATTTCCCATTCAGACATTGTTTGTCTAGTCATTAGTGTTAAGGCTCTCATGGATAGCCATGTCTTATCATGTGCTTGTAGCCTTATTGGCATCTTTGTCAAAACATCATAGCTTGACTATGAATCATTGTCTGTCAATTCTTAATTAATTGTAATTGGTGCGCCGCCGTGCAGTCCTTTGTTTGTCAAATCTCATTTCCATCTCTTCTAAAACCTTTGGAGTGTATCGAACCACCAGCTTCACTGAACCAACTGCTTGCTTCAATAATTCCACAGCTTTCTCGTGGTTTTCACCTTCTACCGAGACGCCATTGACTGACAACAGCTGGTCACCTCGTTTCAGCCCTCCGTGGCGGTCAGCAACGCCGCCGGGAATGATTCTTGATATGTAAATAGGTGAGTTTTGTTCTTTGCCACCCATAACGTTGAAACCTAGACCTTCCTCGGTCTTCGGAAGCTCGACAACCCGTGGATGTGCGTGGCCTTCAGCCGCAGCGAATGCGGCCACTGTGGCCTTGGCTGTAGCGGAAGCTCTTATGTCCGCCGAGCCCTGAATATCAACAGTTTCATAAACATGCTCATACACCTCACGTACAGCGTTCAAGAAATCACTTTGTAGCACTTTCTGTAGCGCTGCAAGCTTCGTAGCAGGGACTTCACCACTTTGTTGAAGTTTTTCGAGCAATTCAATAGCTCGTTTTATATCCCTAGCCAGGGTTAACTGCTCCCCTGTACTGCTCATGTTATTTGAATTCGTTTTCTCCACAAATAACTAGAAATTAAAAGAAATTGGGCGTATTATAAACACGAAAGCAACTGCGGTGAATCAATACAGCAAGTACTTCTCGTTCTTAAACTTAGTATGACAAAAGATCACATGCGAAACTCATTTTGAATTTATATTTTTTCTCTATGATTTCAAGTATTGTTGAAATGTTCTCAATTATTTCAATTTACATCTCGTTGTATATCTCTCAAGGTATTCAAAATTATTCAAATAAAATATTTACAGTAATAATCCGTTGCAACTACAATATTGATGTTGGTTCTGGTTTCGGAACGTTCCTCATTTTGACATTACACCTGTGCAGTTGGTGCACCTGTTTTCGTTAAGAAACAAAAAAAAATATATCACTTTGAATTGAATTGACTTTGAATTGGTAAATTACTAATATCTTTTTACTCTTGCTATAGTTGCCGCTTTCGCAAGTCACTTTCAACCAAACAAAGAATTTATAAACGTTTCAATCTTATCACGTCTTTAATCTTTCAAGTTTCGATTATCTTTCTTACGTTCAGGAACAAGAAAACAAATGTTTTGACAACTTTTCAGTCACGCCAACATTCGCCAAAAAATGCTAAATATCTAAATTGCCATAATTGGGCAGTAATTTTCAACTTTGATTTGCAGTATTATTGTAGTATTTTGCGGCTTATATAATTTTGCGGAAGTTTAAGAATAGTGTAACGTATAAAGTATAGTGTAAGTGAGTGGTGAAACTTCGTATTTGCAGAAACAATGGATGATTTAGGTGAGTTTAGTCTTATCATAACCTGTTTGGGTTGCTGTGTACAAGAAATGACGTGTTCTGCTAAAATAACTTGTTAATTTGCATATTTGTTCCTTGTCGGACCTTCTAGTCGTATCCATGGGTCTGTAGCCAAGAGTAGGTGCGAACTTTAATGCACTTACTGGTCATAATACTATTATTTTGTCACTTCCTGAGTTAAATTTTTTGTTTGTTTAACTTACACATATGGATCCCATGATTTAGATTATGAGATGATCATACGTGATGATAGTATTGTTGCCAGGGAGATTGGCTAATAGCCATTTCTTTGTAACTCAGTGACAATCTCTTTATTTACTTTTCCTTATCTGAGCAAACAAGATAAACAGAGTTTGACATAAAATTATGTCAGTGACCTGTACAAGTATCCAATATTATCATTTTATTATAAATATTGAATAAAACATTAATTAAAGCTAGGAAATACCTACTTGATGCAAAGGAAAAATATTATAATCGCATCAGAATTATATTTCATTCATGACTAAAATAATTACTGGTACCTGAATGAATCATGATATTCATTTAAGGAAAAAATTTAAACTTCATGGAATTTTATGAGCTTTATTATATTTTTAGTTAAGATTCATTATATCTGGTTCAGCAGTAACTAGGCGACTTAGCCACCAGGGTGGTTCAATAACTACCCCTTTGCCCACAGGGGGTAACATAACATAGATTGTAAACTGTTTCTCATTTGTCAAGTTGGGAAACTTAGAAGGGATAACCAACATATTAAAATTGTTTGAAAAGTGAAACACCTCTCTTGTTCAATTCATTAACTGGATTTAAGTCCTGGTCGTCATTAATTGTTGTTATACAGGGTGGAAAAGACACCAATACGAAAATGGTTTATACGTAATCGGTACATTCATTCTGAGCCCCCTGAGTCCCTGATGTACCGAATATGTTTTAACCATTTTTGCGTCAGTGTCCTTTCCACCCTGTATGGTACAGGTGCAATACTGTTATATAATTACCCTATATATCTCCAATAAACATGTTGAATAATTAGCCTACTGAAGTTAACTATGGAATATGACAAAAGAAACAATGTATGGGCTATGTGAAAGATGATATGGTTAGGAAGGGTGTGTCTACTGAGATGAGGACTTATTTAGGAGAAGTATGAGAGAAGACATGGTGCGCCAACCTTAAATAAATTAAAAGACAAATCTTCATCTCCATCAATGTTACTTCCATATTAATTGTATCATTCCATAATAACATTTTGGGCCCAGTAGGTGTCATGAATAGTAAGGCTGATTGTAAGAGCTTGTTTTCACTTCCATTCATAGATCCAAAGCTACTATTGTGTTTAATAACATACAATTAATAGGCTCAGAATGTCAGAACTGCAGCAGCCACACGCATAATGAAGCCATTTCAAGTTAGACTTTTAAGGCTCATCGGCTTATGTGCGTTTCGGCGACCTAATTACGTGCTACTTATGCACACATTCATTGTGTTGTTATTTCTACTTTGAATGGAATTTTGAATGAAACTATTGCTATGAATATAATTACTCTAAGTTTATTAATAAATTTAAACACACTGTGTTGTTGTTTGAAGTCCTATTGCAACATGGCATTAAGTCATACCACAACTAGTTCTGCAACACAACATACAGTCAGTACCCAGCCTTATCTGACCCATCCTTCTCTATTCTTCGGGTCGGCTTCTAGTCTAACTGAATGCAACTGAATACCAGTATTTTACATGGAGCGACTGCCTATCTGACCTCCACAACCCAGTTAGTACTGGGTAATAGGATACCTCTTGGTAAGACTGATTGTCAGATATTCGGGTCACTGACTACCTGTTACGACTATCAAAGATCTACAAATGACAGCTGGGACCAATGTCTTAACTTGCTTTCCGAGACACGGAGGAAACTCGATATGTAATGTGGTCACCCATCCACAGACCAACCTAGGCAAGCACGGCTTAACCTAAAGATCGACCCGAGCTGCTGTTGTTATTTAGCCACGAGCTCCTCTATTCTTCTTTATAAGAGGGGTCAATTAACACAGGGCCGTGACTGTACCACGTCACGACAGCGACTGTGCTGCTGAACAAACTGCTTCAGAGTACAGAATCGCGACTAGTTTCTTTACATTCTACCTTAGCCTGAAACCGCCTGATATGCGTGTTGTATAAAGTACCAGTTGTTTTTGGGATCATTATGCCTAAGTTGTTAATAAAATCACGTTTGACCTCGACTTGTCATAGCCTCATATAGCCATAGCACAAATTATGCTATTATTGGTGTGGGTAGTCATATTTTTTATTGATGGCAATTGGCTCGCCCCTTTTACATGGGTCTTAATCATAACTGCGAAATGTGGGTCTAATAGGTACACCTCTGCTTAACTCTTCGCGGAAATACAGGCGTGAGATTCTGTTTCATATATTTGCCGAACTCGAGCCCAAAACTGGGGATATGGCGACTAACTTAAAACTAAGTCGTCAACGGGTCAAACCATAGCGGCGCCATCATCATCATTCTCCTGCCCTTATCCCGGCTTACTTGGGGTCGGCGCAGCATGTCTTCCATACTTCTTTCTCTATTACTCGTCATCTCAGCGTTCACCACCTTGCTAGCCATATCATCCTTCACACAGTCCATCCATCGTTTCTTAGCGGCGCCATCATCGTCTTTTATTAATATTAAAGCCCAATTAAATTCGTCACCATAAATACGAGTAGACATAAATGGCGCTAATCAGTAAGTTACATAACATCTTCAAGCTCCCTTGATACGAAACACTCAAACGGGTCTGTTGGAATGCGGCGCAATAAGCCAGTTTACGCACATGCCATAAAATATTGACAACATATCCTGAATATTTTTACAATAATATCGATTTTTATGGGATATCTAATGAGTTCTTTGACATTCGCTAAACGCTAATACCAATCAAATTATTATTAAGCGAAATTAGTGGAATTAATATTATCAATCCGTGTTTAAGAAACTCGCGAATTGTGATAAGATATCAAGATCCCTAAAGAACGCTATCCAAAATAACCCCAGCCTAGTCCAGCCCAAATGCAGTTCCCTTTT
Source organism: Noctua pronuba (assembly GCA_905220335.1). Taxonomy (NCBI): domain Eukaryota; kingdom Metazoa; phylum Arthropoda; class Insecta; order Lepidoptera; family Noctuidae; genus Noctua; species Noctua pronuba. The sequence continues at coordinate 3,234,756 of LR999901.1, read as the reverse complement.
ATGCTCGTCCTTAAAATGGCCTTCTGATCGAAGGATTCAAGCTAGGAGCTATTCTACTAATTCGTACATAATTTCAGTTTAAAATTCAGTTTTTTTTTCGCTACCATCTAAATTTTTACTCAATTGGTTAAGTCGACATTTTTAAGTACATCAAAAACCTGCTTGTAATGATACAGCAAACATTATGGCTATAGCTCGCATAGCTAGCTACTCACAAAACATGATAGCTTTTATAAGATTGCAAGGTGGGGCCGACATCGCCGGTCATTAATCACCGCAAAGCGATGGGGTGTCATCAAGGGGTTATTTCTAGAGTCATTTACTGGTATGACTAACTATCTGAGTTATTATTTCTTATCAAAAGTAAATAAAGCTCCGTATAAGATTTGGTTGATGGTGCTGAATTGCTGATCCAAGTGACAACTTTGGCATGGACAATTTGACAAGATGACCGATTCTGGATGCAAAGGGAAATATCAACGCATTCCAAAAAGGTGGTTTTTCTAAAAGAAGATTGAACTAAATTAATAGGGGAAAGAATTTTCACAAACACGCTTACGTCACTGTCATCCAAAGCCTATGAGAAAAGCGAGATATCAAAAATAATCTCACACAACACTTGAATGAACAACAAGACTATTATTAACTAACAACAGATGCAAATACAAGGGTGCTCTTATCTTGAATAGCAATTGCAGATGGACATAAGAAAGAGACCGACAAATGGCATGAGAAAGTTCTCGATTCTCATTCCAACTTACATCTTTTAACTTTATTTATAGAATACGACGATGCAGTCGACTGCTCCCACTAACTAGAAGATTAAAATGAGGAATTGCACCAGTCCATCAGTTTAACTTATATTATCATACCACACAATATGGCGCGCAATTTCCCATTAAAAACCAATCAACGTTAAGTGGTTCAGCCATATCTTAACAAGCTATGATGTACGTTAATTCCTCCATAGTCCCATACCTACACGTATATTCTAAAAATATAGCTGTAGGGATTAATCAGGCACTCGAGAAGTATCCCAGAGGGGGAATGCAAGAAATCTGTTACATGTCAGTGTGGAATGTCCATGTGAACTGACAGTCCGATAAATCGGATTCTTGCATTGAAATCGAGATAAATGTGTGTTGAGCTGCGACGAAAATAATCGATTAATTAGATGGCGTAACTTGGTGAGATCTCACTATGTGTGTGCTATTGAACAATCTGAAGGTAGTAATGGATTAGCAGCTTTCAATAATATGATTATCGAATTTGATATCATAGCCAAGGCACGTCAATCTCTACTGGTAAACGTAAGCTTATTTGAAAACTTAACTAGTAAACGTGTGAAACAGTTGCTGAATCACTGATCTCTGACCTTTGATCTTTAACTTGCAACATTAACACCGACAGGAAGTTAACGATGATCCTTTGCGCAACTGAGACAATATGGTCACTGATGCCTATAAAAATGAATGGTTAGATTATTGTAATTGAATAAAAACTCTACATTCTAGAATGCAACAAACGTATGTAATTCTTTAAGCGCTTTAGCAAGATTATTATGGAAATGTAAATGTTATCGAAGAACTGTTTTTGAATCGCGAATTAAAATGTGTTTAACTTATTAACACTTTAAGTCTACTGAATGAAAATATAGCCCTATCTTGAATTTAATCTGTTCGCTGCTAGACATTATCAGTATGCAGTTATGAAGCTTGGATTTACTAAAACAAATAGCCTAACAAGCTTAATATGGCGCAGGACGTGGTACCTAACCTGATTACGGAACCCCGATGAAGGAAAATCCTGACCCGATGACCCAATAAAGCGTTGTAGAACGGATTTATGATAGTGGGAACAGCGACACGACTCATATTAAGTTTACATAAACACGAAGAGGAAAAGGGTGAAAGATGCCGAAATCAGAAGAATATTTTTTTGTTAATATTGGTTCTAGTCTAATCTAAGTAGAGCATTTTAAATCATTTGATACCTATCTAATTTGGCAATGAACACAATCCCTACAGAGCATTTAGACTTTCCAAAGGCCTTCGACACTCTAACACAAGTCCTAACTTAAAAAAAATGCGGTGTCATTACCATAGGTATCACATTTCCACATTTACACGCACAGTCCACGCGATACCACGCTTAATGTGCTTCGTTCCCGTTCCGCCTAATTAATTTAATTAGTGGTCCGAGGACCACTAGGGAATGTTGTTATAGGGGACACACCTATCTTGTGTGATTGAAAACACGTAGCTTTGGACAGTGGATCGATATAGTTTTTTGATGTTTTACACTGGTCAAGTGGTAGGTAGCGGTTTCGTTTAGAGTATTTATTCAATCTGAGCAGTTGATAAATGGTTAGTTTTAACGTTTTACTAAAATATTTGATAAGATGATGACAGCCAAAAACGAAGGCTTTTGCAGATGTTGATGCAAATTTTAGCAATCCTTTTGCTGTTAATTTTAACAACTAAATGCACACATGAATGCAATAAACACTTTGAGTTTGAGTTAGAAAAGTATACAATTTTGTAATATTGCATTAGTTTAATAAACAGTAACTGATTTGTGATCAGGTCTTGTAGAGAAGTTATTATACGCACGAAGACCTTACACACCATGACATTGTTATATATCCTCTAGTTATCTAGTTCAAGAATTGTTTATGGAAAGTTTCCGTGAATTTAAATTACATCACGTCTAATACAATACATGAGTGATCTCAGAAACCTTGGAACCTTTATGATCTCAGAATTACTTAGACATTACAATAATTCAGCCTTGAACTCTGTGTTATAACTCCCAGCTGATGTAGCGTCTGCCAATTTCGTTTTAATACCATTAACTTTCCCTGTCTGACCTAAATCGTATCAGTTTGGTCTGTTCATGGATAAGGCTGTAAATACATAGGTTAGTGACGTCATCATGCCGTCACTGACTACGATGAGTTGCGTGTTACGCGTTCCCGACATCTGTCAGTCGCACGCGTGTACCCAGGCCAAACGTACTGGTTGGAAAAACTTCTATTTGTAACGTTACCTTTATTTTAATTTTGATACATTTCGAAATCAAAGTTAAAGTTTTTGCTTTTTAATTTGGTCGTATTTGAATGTTTGGTGTTCCCGACTAGATACGTCGACGTTTATAATAAAAACTATAATGTATTGGTTGAAATTGATTGTGTTTATATACGAAGAATATTAGTTAGCGAAAGTAGTATTAAAACATTGGTGACAGTTTTCCCGTAGCTTCTCCGTTTTATTTTTTTCATTTGTGAAGGTTTAATTTCCACAAAGCAAGTTGTAAAGTCTTATAGATAGGTTGTTTATGTGATTGTAAACTTTCATTAATATTTCTTTTCTATTTTTAAAATAAATACCCTTGGCAGTTAGAACGTTTGTTCTTGGCTGGCTTTCAAACTTTTAATCGCGTTTAGGGACCGTAAGTTCAAGATCTATCAAGGTTGGAATACTCGTAATGATTGATAAAACATTTAATAATATATTGAGGCTAGAAAATTCTGGGTATTTTTAGGATAAAAAATATTTAAATGGTGAAAAGTAACAATGTGAGTTTAAACAAACTGCTGCAGAGGCAATAAAGGTACTCATTGAAGCTACCGCAAACATCAATACAGCGGTTAATTCTTTGCTCTGAACGATAGTTTGCTATGCAAGTGGGTAGAGAGTTGAGTTAGCACCGCACTAGTACCACTCAAATATTTACTTCCTTATTAGAGACCAGCCAGTGAACAATAGAACAGTTAACTCGATCGTAAAATGGACAAGTAGTAAATGCACTCTGCTGTACAAACTCTTATGTCCATGTTTAGTTCAGATATTCGCGTAAGAGCATCGATTTGCGCAATGCCTACAAAATGTGCATACTCTCACAGCGATTTATGCACATAGGTAACAATTACAAAATTAACAACTTCTCGAAGTTAATTAACACGATTTCTATTAATCTTTGAGAGCTGTGATTAAACTTTATAGCCCTTTCTTTTCAAATAGATCAAAGTGGTAGTCGCTACCTCTCTAATGACAATCGTAAACTTATAGTGAAGTGTGATGGAGTGGAATGATGAGCCGGATGTCTTAAGTCAAGAGACTCGTGCGCATCGTATTCCTGCCGGATGTGGCTTGGGTGCGGTAAAATTTGGCGGGAACGAGGCACGAAATTAGATTTTTTCTTGCCACGGAATCCATGATTGATCGCCCTCTCTCAGGCTTGCTGACAACTCTACCGCTAAACTGAGAATTAGAGGAATTCCTTCGAGACGTATTGCTTTTCTTTCATTATTTAGACTCTGTCGTAAACATATTATCGCTTCTTTTGATCTGGTTGAGCATTTGTGATGAATTTTCCATATCGCTAAAGTCAGTCGTAGTCCCTTTATGGCATCAAAATATCTATCGTTCAAAGTAACGCGTAGTGACAATAAAGCGATTTGTAGTCGTATAAGATCTAGTGCGTGGTCCTAAAATAGTTTATTGTTCATTTTATGATTTTCCTCAATAAATTCAGTATAGGAGCTAGAAGCCGGAACAATCGGATCGATTTTGACAAATGCATTGATTTGTTGCCGTCCCCGCGTATAAATAATACTGGAAGTGTAGCCGGTGTGGCTGCGCGCGCGCCGGCACTGGCATCACCACGCGACAGTTGTTACCGCGCCGCCTTGACGAATACTCTACTCGGAGCACCGCGACCTCGCCCCCGTGACATTGCCTTATCACTTATCACAACGCTTATCGATAACAAAGTGAAATTCATCGATATGACGATCAATACGACTAAACTATACCGATAGCGTTCAGTCGCATCGCGTCCTTGTGGTAGCCCAATATCGTGTGTGCATAAATCATTAATTGTTTACAACGGGATGCCCTGTATAGTAATTGCAAGTGATTTGCATTTCCTCGCGTAGGACGTCGTTTACGCGGATACTGTGTAGGCTGTGATTATGGTGCGCTGACGCCGGTGTTGATCCTGTGGGTGTTTTAATTCTCCAAAGACAGCTGTGATTGGTCGAAGATGGATCGAACAATGTATGGCAAGGTGCTGCCAGGCACTTACTATCCGTTCCGCTGCGCTATGAAGGAGAACGGAATATCGCCCGGCTGTGAGTATTAATCGATATTAAATCAGTTTAATTGTGTAAAAATGGTGTAACGGATATTTATCGGTGTCTATCATCCATCGTATTTGTTTACCGTAATTACGAGTGCGGCTACAGCTGTGTTGGTAAAATTATAACTACGTCCACACTATCATTTCCCGGTGCTAGTGTTTGTTTTCTCATGTGAGTTCCTCGAGTGCATCCACGTCGGATCGTGAGACTGGTCTCTCAATGTGTGTTTATTTACTACGAAACGTGAACCGTACAGATGTACATTTCTCTTTTGTAATTCAAGTGATGTTTGCCAGCCTGCTATTTTCGGAGTGTTTAGCGTCTAACGGGTAGATGTGTCAACACGTTTGTGTATTTCTATGATTAGTTCGCACATCAATTGTCCCAACTGAAACATATGGTTGTTTAATAGTATTCAACTCAATTAAATTTTAAAAGCTGTGATGTTTTAGAGTACTTGTAGTGAAGTCATCCATGTTGTTTGTAGTCAGGTTAATTTGGTTTCATTAGCATTAGTTGACGGGTTTGCGGTTTTGTTCCGTTCTTTTATGACGCTGGTGTCTATTCCTGGAAGACCTCGTGGGTGGTGACCAAACTGTTCGGAAACTTTTACTGTCTAATCATCAGCTTTATTGTGTATTTTAGAAGAGACCTTGCTGTAAACAATTTATGTTACGTTATCGTATGTTTTAACATCTGTATCTCTTGTACGTTTTATGCAGTTCTCTTAAGCACTTAGAATATAGGGTTACTTGTATCTTAAGTGGTCGTGCAACTCGTTTCATATATCAAAATTTACACAATCTATTATGGCCAGAGTTGGCGTTGAAGGCATTACTAAGTTATCATTGTAGCCAAGCCCACGTCTGCAGTTTAGCGTTTAGCTGCTAAATACGGTATTTCATCACTGAACGGAATGTGGTGCGGTGACATTGTGAGGTCGTACTATGTGCGAAAATGTTCTATATTGGATTATGTTGTCAGAGGTCTGATAGAGGTTTTATGCTAGAGATAGTAATTGAAAAGGTTACCAAAACAATTCATAAGGTGGAAATAATTAATAGGTATCTCTGAATAACATAACATTACGCCCGTAATTCCCGAAGGATTCTGCAGAGGTGTACCTACAGTACACCCACATTTCGCCAGTTATGTTTCAGTCCCATATAATAGGGGGCGAGCCCATTGCTATCAACCGTACACAAATCCAGACTTCGTGGCTGCTACTGAGAAAATTCTGAAGGAAAAGCCCAATAATACTTTTCTCACCTGGGAATCCGACCCAGGATACGAAGCAGTCGGTTTGTTCTCAAAATTTGTAAATTATTCTATAAAAATATGCATTGAGACTAACTATAAAAGGGGCCATTCGTCGCTCGTGAAATTGGTGGGTTGTTCCATCCCATCTGCTTGTCCTTATTAATTGCCCTCTATAAAGGGCGTGAATTTCGTATGCCTGTGACAAGTAGCTATTGGTCGTATGTCTTTGATGTTGAAATCCAGGAGTAGTATTCTTCATGTTGTATCTGATGTATTATTTTAATTTGGAAACATGTATTGCAACATGGAATGATAATACAAATCGATTAAATTTAGTCTATCTACGCTTTATCTTTGAATTATCAAGTGCAGTACTGATTTAATTACTTGTATTGACATTAATAAAATATTAAATCTTAATTAAAAATAGCTTAATATATCAACAAAAATGCTAGAACTGTTGTTTCTAATTCAAGTGTCGTCGTGAGGCTTTATAAATCCAGTATTTTTTATTGATTTGAAAATTCCGTGAATAATTGAAAATTGCTGAGGCCCCAAGATTGTATGTTGGGTTCGTATCCCTCGTCCAATACGAACTCATGTCTTGTTTTTTTTTCTGCAAGATTTGCGATTCAGGTTTCCCACTAGGCACAAGCATGGGTACAAGATATATTGTTTTTAATTTATAACCCAAGATCAGTACAAAGCAGTCATCATTATTCATTAGGTAAAAAACACTGTAAACAAAGGCTAATAATTCATGAAATGCATCAAAATATACTCGTAACTTTATAAGCATTATACTTATGTGGCATATTATATTTAATTAACTTGGATTGTTTCTAGCAATCCCTGCACAAACACGAAGTTTTAAAGTTTCTGGTACATTTATCATTCTTGTGATCTTTGTAATAACCTAATAACCCAAGTGATTAATATAAACGGTATTGATTAGATCCCTCAGACATAAACATTAATTGCCCTCACATTAAGATTGTCATATCAGGTTATCCCTAGAGTCTTATTTACTTCATATATTTTAATATTATAGATCAATTCTTTTATTTGTACTTCTCCGGTCTTGTGTACCATAAACCAACTTTTCATCTATCATTTAACGATGCTCTTCAGAATCTGTGACAAACACGTTTTATATCCATTTTTATAGATACATAAACGATATTGGATTTGCCGTACCACATAGTTATTGTATTAGTAATTAACGCAAGGTCACGACACTCATATAGATTACATAAAGCCACCGACGCCATGTGTGATTTACATATGTGTGTCATGTATGTGCGTACGCATTCGCTTGTGTTATTAGATTTAGTATAATCTGTATTATTGTAGTTGTATTCAATATCGAGTTTTTGTTGGAGCGTTATCAATTCATTGTGATCATCAGTCTACAATAGTCCATTGCTGGAGGACAGCTTTTCCAATCGCAGACCATTATTCTCGATTCTCTTCACTCTCATCCAGGTGCTTCCAGCCTACCCAACCTGCAAAGATCGTCGCTCGGTCGTGTGTTCCGGCAGTAAAAAATTGTCCTAACAAGAGTAGATGCTCCAGCATCGTAACCCGAAATTCAGCAATAGTTAGGATTTCTGATATCTCAAGTTCAAAATGTCTACTTTACTTTTTCATTATAAAATTAACGTATCATCATCATCTGCCTGCCCTTGTCCCATGTTACTTGGGGTCGGTACAACACGTTTTTTTCTTCCATTCTCCTCTGTCAAGCGTCCCGCTATCATTTACTCCTTTATCTTTCATATCATTCCTCACACAATCCATCCATCGTTTCTTTGGTCTTCCTCCTCCTCTTTAAAATTAACGTATGAATGAAGAAAAAATTAATACAATTCAACAGAATGACAACCTTGGCACACTCGCCAGTCGCCACATCGAAATCGGAAAGACAGACATCTTGAGGGAAACAAGTTTTCATTGAATCGAGTATGACATAAGATATAAATGGTGGATACAATCGCCTCGACACCGACCTTTGCGAGGTCATGACTGACATAATGTCAATTGCGCAGATGGATATAATTATGAATCAGGTCCTGAACGGCCAGCTGCACCAGAAAAGGACGGTGGATCCTTGACTCCAGCTGATTCAGGGGGAGATATTAATAGAATAGTTTTAAAACGCTGAGGAAGTAAACGAAGTGCCAGCGTTTTTGGATTTATCACACACTGTTGTTTGCCAATATTTTGTAGGAACAGTAAGAGCAGCGCTGAATGGCATATGAGTTCATTTGAAATGATGGAATGCCAATATTGTTGTCAGGCTGGTTTCATAAACATTAATGTTTAGTAAACTAGTATTCGCAGCTTCACCCGTTTGGAGGTTGAACCTAATCTCACGGGATCTTACGCACGACGACCAATCAAGCTATGCAAAACCAAATTAAGCTGATCTCTCATTGTACGGAAAGCTCATACAAAGCGAGGTCGCAAGGGCCGATGCCTGCCGGGGCTGCGGGACTGTTCGAAAGAGATACCGCGGCCCTGGAACACGAAGGGCAAAGAAGGAACATGGATGGGTTTTAGTCAGTAAGAGTCTGACACTCCCTCCCACTCCACCCAGAGCGGGAGGAGTTTTTTTATGATTTCCCATCCTTAAAATAAATAAAATAATATAGGGACCCCGTGTGTGACCGTTAAGTCCAAAAAAAGTAACTTTCGCAAGTATAATATTAGTATGGATTGGAAATCTCTATTCTACGCCTTTTACACCGACAATACTGCGGTAATAGTAAGGAGCGTCGCTCACACGATTAACAGTCGAGGTGCAGTTGAGGCGCGGGTGGTTAAGAGGCACGCCGCAACAAAGTTTTCTTTACAAATGAATGGCAGTGCGCTCATATACAAGAGTTGCGGCGCGGGCGTGGTGAAGGCGGGGCGGAGGCGAGGTGAAGGCGGGGCGGAGGCGAGGTGCAGGCGCAGGAGGGGCGCTCAAGTGTGCCCAAGCCACGACTCCACCGCCATTTTGTCATTTGGTTTCGTGCGTAGCTGCGTTTAGACGTTTTAAATATGCGCGACGATTTTGAAACCAACGTAAAACTCATTGAACTTGTATCAGTGCGAGTACGTCTTCGTCTTCTGACGACGACATGGTGAATGAATTACGTAAAATGTGAAGGAAGCATAGCCGCCTGCGCCTCGACTCTACGCAGAGACCTATCTTCGCCCGTGGTGCGACGCCGCACCGCCGCTGACGCGACGTCGCCTCGACTTACCAGTGAGCGACGCGCCTAAGGCAACACGTTTATGCAACCGTCGGCCATATGTTATTTCATTGAGTCTCTCAACTCGATTGTTGATTCACAGAACGTTTTCATATCTATTTCTATGTCTATAGCAATACCATAGGCTGTCCGTAGAGAATTCATTATCATTTCAATATTTATGCAAATTTTGTTCATTTATAATCTGTCCTAAACTAGAGTCTAATTAAAACCTCAATACATAAAGATTATCAGTACTGAATGAATTGTAGTTTGCCTTCATTAGCTAATCTGCGTTATTTGAGTTTGTTGGTCTTAAAGATTTCATAGATCAAACATTTAAACAGTTTAAATTATCCAGAGACACAGCTGTATTAATGAAATGCATTTTAGTTAAACAAGCTGAAACTACTTAAACAGAAGCTGCCTTGACAAAACAGACTAGGTATTAAAAATTAAGTCAAGGCATTCGCTAAACATTTTAGCAGCTTAGTCTTAAATCTGTTATCGTTGGTAATTGCAATGTACTAAAAAAACAATCATGTGGCACAATGTCAAGTTTACGCCATTTTGGCGCCAAACTCGGCACATTTAGTTTTAAATTACCATAGATACGGATGAGCGAGCATTCCATCCAGATTTCCTTATTAGTGGCCAGTGTTATGACAATACACGTTTACAGTCGGCCTCTGACTCAGGTTTCTATGGAAGGCCAGACGAAAGCGTCCAAATATGGTCTTACAGTAAATGGTTCGTAAATCTTTCTCGGGTTTTGCATCACCTTCATTCCAAGGGAGGTCTGTTTTCAAGATCACTTAGTGGCTTATTTATTTCTTGAATACTGAGGTTAATTAATGTTGTTTATGTTACTTGTTTTTTCGATTTCACTACCAGGCTAGTGGCAAAATCTCATTACGTTTTTGCTTGACAAAAAAATTATCTCATTAACCTTCTATTCCCCTTATTTCGATCCTCAGGTATATAAAGTTATCAGGTGATTTTCGGACTCCATTCTAATATTATTTTGAACCAATCTTCTATAACGGTATCATCACAGCTATTATTTTATCATTATTTCGTAATTCTGGCTTAAACACGATTGTGACGTTACTACGTTAGCGGCTTGCAGTAGTATGAAAAGTTTTTGAATCATCTTACTCCTGCACTTATACTAATTTAGGAGATCGGCGCAACATGTCTTGTTCTTCTCCCATAAGTACATCTCTATTAGCGTAATTCTAGTAGTCATTCTTTTTACCCATACAATCTTATACACAATTGATACATCATTACTTTGATCTTCCCCTACACTTGTAGATATCTACTCAATCTCTCGGTCTCCGAAGCCTCTTTCAGATTAGTGTTAGAATGTTGACAGAAGTTTTAAAAAGAGTAAACAATCTTTTAAATAATTTCCTCTATGTTTACTACTCGTTCACACAAGCACTTATGAATAAGTAGGTTAGTTCACTTAATGCTGTCTTTACCTCATTGTTTCCAGCCGTTAATCATAATGATCCAGTTAGTCTAAGTACCTGGCCTGATGACACCAAAAGTAAGAATTACAATAATGTTCAAATGTTCGATTCTGAAGTTTTCATTGGAGACAAACGGCTTCATGAACGTGCCAGTAAAAGATAGTCGAATAACGAAAAATACCTAAGAACTGTTTTGGGCTCTGATCATCATTCTCCCGCCTTTATCCCAATTTATTTGGGGTCGACGCGGCCTTCTTCCATACTTCAGTCGTCATCTGACTAGTCACCCCTTTTCTAGCCATATCATCTTCCACACTTAACACCATCATCAACAACCATCCATCGTTTCTGTTTTTGCCTTCTATAGCCATAGAAAAAGGGCCTATTATGAAGACATACGAGTACGTGCTAGGCATACGTGTTTCTGTAAATAGAAAATCGAATACATTACGTGACGATTCGTCTCCGGTATTACAAGTAACGGTACCCTACGTGTAAGTATTTGGAAACGTATTCACTTCATTAAGTTCATTGTCCAAGTCATTGTTGACTGTGTTTTACCAAAAATCATAATATTATGAAAGGCCCAAGTGAATAACTTCAGTGTTATTAAATGAGTCACCGTGTTTGCTAACATTAACCCATATTTAGTTTCGATTCCCAAACTTTTGCGTGTTCAATGCCATATGTTGTTTCATCGGACAGTCGCTGATGTGTAATTATGGGTTGGTTATTAAAACATGGGCTCGTTTTGTAATGTAATAATTGCTGTTATTCATTCGGTGAATCGTTTTCATAATTTTAAATATTTACAACAATGCTTCTTATCTATAACATTCATATTAATAATATTTGAGGTAGACTGTTGCAAAGCCTGCAATGAGGATAAACATTTTCTGATTCCAAGTTAAAGAATAACAGCTTTTACAGCAGTTTGTAGTCAATTCGTTATGGTATCTCCTCTCGTTTTTGCTGATTTGTCTTTCAAAGGAGTACAATGCTAAAGCTTTTGTAGACCAAATGTTATGCTGTATTCTATATTTGGATTACAAAGACCCCAAAATTAGCAGTATACATGAAGCCAATATTTGGAGATACGACATTGAACCGCCTCCTGACAAGTTCATTCAACTATCGAAGAATTTAGATTCATTAGTACACTCTCCTCCAAAACCTTGTGCAAACAGAAAATCATTCACCGTGCAAATTATCGTTTCATTTGCATATGTTGTTTAACATCTAATTCCGCTAATAGAGGCTTGATTCAATCTCCCGCTTGGCTCTCATTTCCACACAATGTTACTCTTCAGGAATTAATTAGTGCGTCTGAGTTGCCGGCACTTGAACTCCTGGTATGCGAGCTTGTTTGCACCGGGCTATTTTAGCTCCAATTTGTACCTGAATCATATTTCCTCAGTCCATATTTGTTCCTGTGTTATGCTTTGATATTGGTCTTGTGTTAAGCAATTAATTTAATTTAGCTTATAATAGCTATTTATTATAAGCTAATTACTGCCATCAGTGAGGATTACGTGTTGTCTTGAACGACACGGATGACTAAATTCAACTAAATCAGAACACTGGCAACTGCCGGTGATACAATAGGATGGCGAATTTGAATTGGACCCAGATCATTACAAATTGCAACTCCAACAAGTGCGGAGTTAACTGAGGGAAGCAAGCAATTTGCACATAAACGCTGCTCTATCATCGCACCCCAGTTTTCCCTTGTATGTTCTTGATTGGGGACAATTGCCAATACACGTTTTTCTTTATCTTTATTATAAATACATGATTGGTGTAAAAATACCCCCCTAACGAAGCCGAAAAGTAGTTCTTCTCGAAAACGTGATTTTTCACCTCAAAAAATAAAAGTGGTTTCCCAGCAATACGTTTTGCGTAGAGTTACTTAGTTTAATGTACAGATTGCTTGTTTGGCGTTCGTGAGGGGTCCGTTTACAACTTATATATATTACCTTCATTTAATGTAGACCTATATTCTCGTGAAGGGATATTATAAATACTCTCCAATTCTCCATACAACTCAAGAATCTTAATCACCAAACTTCAAAGCTTTCCCTACCAGTAATTTATTTAAAATTCTGTTTACCAACATTGTTAATCCCTTCGATATTTACGAGGAAGATCATTAGAAGACAAATGGGCACAGAAATAAAGTAGTTTCAGTAGTTTGTCCCAGTTCCTGGATCCAGCTGTCCAGAAAAAAACACGTTGCATAAATTGTTATCTAATGCTAGTTTCACTATATTTACAGTATCGTTAATCGTGTTTATAGATGCCATGTTGAAACTCTTTCAGAGTTCGTAGACTCGATATTTATTGGAACCTGACTGGACAGTTTTGAGATATGGGATGTCCTTACTAAATATTATTTTAGTGCCATTCAGTTTTATTGGTGGCAATGATAGAAATTTACGATATTATTTTGATTTAAGTGTAGGAGATGGCTATTTGACACAATATTCAAGAATGAATCAGCGTTTATAGATTTCATATTCTGTGTTCACAGTTTTTTCTATCATTCTGATACCGTACGATTTTTAAGGCTGTTCTGGAATCAAAGAGATTTAAAAGACTTACATTGGGAATATTTTCATACAAAAATTTTGACCCCGAACTTTTTCTATTTTGACACACAAATGCTACCTGAACGGCGTTTCTCACTAGACATAGCGATTTGTTATTAATTACTGATACTGGTAGCCTACGTCATTCCACTGCTGGGCAAAGGCCTCTCCCCATGAATTCCAGTTGTTTCGATTCAGGGCTAATGTGGGCCACTGGTCGTTGGTTTTGTCCAGCTCGCCCCGCCATCTTCTACGAGGTCTAAGTAGGTTGGTCAAAAGTCTTGTTACTAAGTAGTAACAAGTATTGGATTACGATTTTTTTCGTCTTGTCCCGTAAATATTTGAATATCCACGTGTGGAATATTATACTAAAAATTTTAAAATCTTAATCCTCAATGAAGAGATTATGAAAAACTCGTCAATGAAGGGTCATTGGCACCGACATCATATATCTACGTGCGGCAATTAATTGTGACAATTGGCAGACTGCCCATTGGGTTTTAATTTGTGACAATCATTTGAATATTTTGCTATATTGCAACACTGTTGCTTTACGAGCCAAGATAAAAAATATTCTAATTTCAAAGACACTATTCTTTAAAATGATGATTCAGAAAGCTTTTTCAGTATTTAGGAGACATTGAACTGCGTTAAAAGGTTTTCAACACTTTCGTGTTACGAAACTTTTACGCAGAGAGTGTATTTGCTAATCGTATTTTTGAACATTCAACGCTTTCATCTCTTCAAACTCATTATCAACTGTTTTTTTTTAAATATTTTTATGTAATCAACACTAATATTTCTTGTCTACCGTTAACGCAACATCATGCCTGTAATCCCCAAAGGGTTAGGCAGAGGTGTACCTAATAGTACACCCACTTATCCCCTGTTATGTTTAAGTCCCATGTAATAGGCGGCGAGCCTATTGCCATCAACCGGGCGCAAATCCAGACTCCGTGTGGCTGCTACTGAGTAATTCCTGATGGAAAACCTATTAACACTGCCCGACCTGGGAATCGAACCCAGGACCTCATGCTCAACAGTCGCGCTTGCGACCACTACACCAACGAGGCATTCTATCTTAGAATTTAATATCGTAGAATTAAATTATTTATTCATTATAAGTCGCAAGAAGTTTTATCAATTCCATTGATTAAAATTCAGTTGCCAAATTCTAATGACTCCCTACATCCGGCTGTTCATCATATTCTAATCACGTGTGCCTATGTACCTCAAAAGGAAAGTTAATGATCTAATAGTAAATAATCGATCAGTAATCCGATACATTCTTGCATATTGATCACCAAATTTACTAGTACCTTGTATTAGCTTTGATTTCTCCAATTTGTTTATTACTTAACAAGCCCTTCGCCCGCGACTTCGTCCGCAAAAATTGTGATAGCTCAGCTAATAAGCATGATATAAATATAATTTATAGCCTATAACACCCACGAATAATGTAGCTTTCTGCCAGTGAAAGAATTTTTAGAATTGGATCATGGGTTCCGGAGATTACCCCCTACATAGAAACTTACAAACTCGCAAACAAAGGAGAAGGGAACGACTCCATAGATTCCTGGGCCCAGGTGTTAACTCAATCAAACTAGTCTTATTTGTAAGAGGATACAATAACAAGGCCTCACTGAAAATTTGGTGAAATTTGGCTATCCAGGAATCAAGTTATATGGAGTACAGTAAAAGTGAGGTTACATTATAACATTGTAGTTTTTTGAGGTTATTTGACAAATCTTTATGAATGGCTTCGGTTGTGTAATGATTTTATACATGGAGTGCAAGTAAAGAGCATCCACGTGCGACATGTCGAAGATCTGACACGTTTGGCACGCCCTGCACGCGTAGCATGACCACCGTAGAAACGGATTTTGTCGACGGAGGATTCGACAAAATGACAGATCACCAAAAGAAATCTGTCATTTTGTCGATTCTTCCGACGGATGGATAGTCGCTATAGTCTCTACATCCAATTTCCTGCACTTAGAAGCAGTTGATACTTTTTTTAAAAAGATAGAAGAGGAAGTAAAATAAAACACCAATATTTATATATAAAATATTTATTATTCATCTTCAATAATTTTCATTATATCATCTAAGAATTGTTCAGGAGGTACGATATTTTCTTGGTATCTTGCTCAACTAAAATACCATATGCGCACATTACATGGGCACAGCAGCCTACAGTCCTACAAAAGGGCAAGGCAAGGCAGCAGCGTACAAGAAGGTGGTTTTACCGCCGTGCTTACGGTGAACGACCGCAGCGGACACAAACACTGCAATGGCCAACTTGGGTTGGTGCTTCAGACGTCTCCCAAGAATCACATCTTGGGCCAAGTTCCAACATCCTTGGCATACATATGTAGTTCTGACTGGTTACCTGAAATAAGTTAACAATTTAAATCATGTTCAACCATAAACAAGCTTCATTACATGTACCTAATCCTAATGCAACGGTCAAAGGCACATTCCATAGATTCGTAAGGCTAAATAATCAACTAATAAGCTATTAAGTAAGTATTGTTTTATAAGCTACCTAACAAAAAGACAGCCGACAGACATGACGCCGGAGACCGTAATCAGTAGGTACATAAGTTTGGTTTTGTTCGCTTGATAGGCTAAAAGCTTGATTTGAATAGGTACTTACAGTCTGTGATGCACGCCACTGACGAATAACTGATAAAATCGCCCCATCGTCCAAGACTCTTCTTCCAATAAAGTTACTGCGAAAAAAATAAAGTTAGTGTTTCTTTTATAATTATGCAAAGCCGAGGTCGTGGAGCTATACACTAAAACATGGAAAATACAAGCGTACTCAGAACGAAAGAAAACGAACGAGGGCCGGTTTTTTTCTGCCTGTCATCTGTCAGTCGGTGACCAGTGTTACCAAGTGAAGAAAAATTAAAGGAACTCGATTCGCTACGAATCGATTCGACGAAACGATTGATAAGCACCTGTCACTTGATTTTCATACATATTCTAAGATTTTACCGATTCATTTATTATCGATTACTAAGAATTCTGGCATGTATGTGGGATTGTATGGCAAAATAAACGCGTCGTTACTTGTGAGATATTTATTATTTATCCGCACGTTACAATTCGCCGTCACAACGTAGCTGTCCGTCGTATCAACTCAAAATCGCCATTCCTCCTCCTTCTCACTCGCACACATACTTCTCTCTTTCTTTCATCCGCTGCGTTCCGTTTTAACATAAATTAGTCTACATTCATACTGTAGATACAATATTTATCCCACAGTCGGCCATCCTGATCCATGTCTGTCCTCAGACATCCACACAAACATTCATCCCTTGCTTTCAACTTAAATTCAACTTAACTATTAATACATCCTTACATTGCTTAACAATATTCCTCAATAAACAGGCTTACACACTGACATTTAACATTGCAGTAGACATAGTACACATCTCCTTATAGTAAACTACGCTAACAATACATAGACACGTTTAAATAAAATAAAGAAAAGAATACATGGTGTTAACAAAACATTGCACATAACCTTTCATACACAACACTGAAACAAAAAGTTAAGTCGAGCGACTCTCGCCTTTTAGGTTTTGGAGTTGACACCTGGCCACGCCTTCATGTAGTCTGCTGAACTAGAAGTTACCCCAGGGCCTTCAGTGTTAGGGTCTAGCTTTTTCACATCATATCTGTCGTTTCTCTTGACTTTTACAACCTGATAGGGCCCTAGATATTTGGCTTTTAGCTTCATTCCCGTGCCAAACTGCGTGCGTTTAATTGCCACTAAGTCTCCTTCATTATATTTCATACTTTCTTTTCTCTTCCTATTAAAATTTCTTATGTTTTCTTCTTGAACTTGTAAAATTTGTTCTTTGGCTTTCTCTCTAAGTTTTTCTCTCTCCTCTGAATAGCTTTCTCTTCCTTCTTCTAAAAGCAAATCGTAAATTTCGATGTCTTCCTTCATCCTCATCTTAGTTCCAATCAATAGTTGATAGGGTGTAGTATTTATGCTTCGCTGAAAAGTACTGTTTAGAGCACGCTGTAATCTACTTACATGCCGGTACCACAGGGCAGGGTTTTCTATACACATCTTTGTAAGTACAGAAATTATAGTACGATGAACCCTTTCCACTTGCCCATTACCTCTAGGCACTCCCGTCGTAATTTGGATGTGTTGTATGTTTTCGTCCTTACAATACTCTTGAAACTCATTGCTCGTATACGCCGTTCCTCGATCAGTTATAAATCTGGTTGGATTACCAAAATGTTGTTGGTGAATTTTCAACTTTTCTATTGTTTCTTTACTTGTGGTACTTTTAGTGGGAAATATCCACATAAACTTGGTAAATGCGTCTACAATCGTGAGAATATGGTTATACTGCTTCTTCGTCTCGGTCATTGGACCGATGTGATCCAAATGAAGTGTATGCAGCGGTGACTCTTCCTTTTCAATCGGAGTTAGGAATCCTTCTTGTTTTCCCTCTTTACGCGTAGCTAATAAACATGGAATGCAACTTGTAATAAACTCTTCAATCTTCTTATCAAGGTTCTTGATAAAATAGTCTTTACTTATTAATTCAATCATCTTTCTCTTTGAAAAATGTCCATTTGCATGAGCCCTTTTGATGATTTCATTTTCCATAGACTTTGGAACCACTAAATGCTTTTCCATTCCTTTATACAGCAATCCATTATCAATATAATAATCACCATAAGTTCTCTCCTGTAAAATCTCTAATATAGCTTTTAGACCATCATCCAACTGTTGTGCTCGTCTGATCTCATCATGCAGAGTCACTACTGCTACATATGGGTTTCGGCTTAATGCATCAGTATGCTTCATCCTCGTTCCTAGCCGATGTTCAACCACAAAGTCAAACTCCTGCAGAAGCAATGCCCATCTTGCAACCCTCGTACTCAAATCTTTTTTCTTAAGTGTCATCTGGAATGCTTGGCAATCAGTGACAATTTTAAATTTTATACCATACAAGTAGTGTCTAAATTTTTTTACCCCTTCTATTATAGCCAGACTTTCCAGTTCATAACTGGTGTACTTTTTTTCTGCATCATTTGTTTTACGACTCATGAAATATACTGGATGTAGTCCACCGTCATCATCAGATCGCTGCATGAGTATAGCAGCATAAGCCAGAAGTGATGCGTCTGTATGCATTTCTGTCTCCAATCTTGGATTAAATATTCGTAGAACTGGTTTAGTAGTCAAACGTTCCTTCAAACAATTGAATGCACACCGTTGCTCATCATTGAACTTGAAATCAGCATCTTTCTTAAGTAAATCTGTAAGCGGTCGTGCTATAGATGCAAAATTCTGGATATACTTCCTGAAATACGACGCCAATCCAATAAAACTTTGCAATTGCTTAGCTGTTTTGGGTTCTGGAAACTTTGTAACAGCATCAATCTTTTCACTGGCAGGCCTTACTTGTCCATTCTCAATCGTATGACCTAAATAAGTTATGCTTCGACATATCAGCTGTGCTTTCTTCCAGTTTATTTGCAAGCCGTATTCAGACGCCACTCTTAAAACTTCTCTTAATCTATCAATAGCTTCCTGTTCGTCTTTTGCTGGGATAAGAATATCATCTACAAATATTAGAACAATCCCTTTAGATATTAATTCTCTGAAGATTATGGTCACAAATCTCATAAAGTAGCTTGGGCAAACAGACAAGCCAAATGGAGCTTTCAAAAACTCGAACTGACCATGGTGTGTAACAAATGCAGTGTACTTTACGGACTCACTGCTGACACTCAGATGGAAAAAGCCATTCTTTAAGTCCAGTACACTAAATACTTTTGCCTCAGCCAACTTGTCAATGTAATCCTCGATAATCGGCAATGGAAACTCATCCTTTATGATTTTATTATTTAATTTTCTATAGTCAACACACACTCTTATAGCACCATCTTTTTTGCGAACAAGAACTAATGGACTGGCATATTCAGAGTAACTTACGCGTACAATTCCTTGCTCGAGCCACTCCGCAACTTGTTCTTCAACTACCTCCTGCTCCTTTAGTGATATGCGTCGTGGACGTTGCACCACCGGGACATCATCTTTTACAATTATTTTCAGCTGGATAGGAGCTTCTTTGATTTGGCATGGTTGATAGCTCTCAACCATCTGAACAACCTCTTCTTTAATGTCAGTATTACTTACATGACCAACCTCGACACTGCAACTAAAACAATTGATTTCGTTCACCCATTCCACAGGTTTCATCCACACAGCACTACCATTCATAACCATTATAACATTCTTAAGAAATTCGTGACCTATGATTACATCAAAAGGCATACAGTCTTTAGGTACCACGTAGAATAACACGTCGTCGTATTTCGTACCGTCGATCACAACATTTGTTGTTATACAACCTAATGACTCCACTTTAGCGAAACCAAGTCCGGATAGTGTTATGTTATTGTTCATCACTTTACTGACATTAGCACAAAACTCAGAAGATACCAAGTTCACATCACTGCCCGAATCAATAAGCGCACTTGTCGTTTTTCCACATAATTCTATGATCTTCAAAGGTTTTTCCCGTTGCGATTGTTTGTTTACATCGTAGATATCATACTCGGTTTGACTTTGACGTTTGCTACTTCTGTCATCTGTCATGTCACTGTCATTCTGTGAGTGTGACGTATCATCCGCATTGAACGATGATTGGCCGAACATTGCTTGCTTGCTCACACGTTCGCCGCTCCCGCTCCCACTTGTCGATGCGCCGTTGTTGTGTCCTTTTCTATCGCCGGAAGTGCCGGAACTACGCCATCTTGATGAACTCGAATATTCCTTGCGGTTACCTACCTCCTTGTTATTTTTATGCGGGCACTTCGGTGAAATATGGCCATATTCGTTGCAGTTAAAGCACTTTGGACCTTGTGCCTTCTGCGGACAGTCTTCCGACACATGATCACCTTCACCACAGTTATAACACCTTTTCGACGTATTTTCGTGACGTACGATGCCGCGTTTTTCGTTTCTGTAGGTATTTCTAGAATGTTCCAGTTTCATTTTTTCCTTAATAGTCTCGTAGATTTTAAACTTCTCTTTAAGTTCAGGATACGACGTTACACCATACAGCATGATTTTATTGGTTTCGTGGTCCACTATGCCATCAACGATATATTTAATGGCCACGTAATCGGGTATCTTTCCTCTTTTCCCTAACGCCTTCATGACCATCATATAGTCGATGCAACTCTCGTCACGTTTTTTCTTCCGTTGGCTCATAAGCTCGTGTATTGCTTTGATGTCGACTGTATCAGGGAATTCTTTACTCAGGGCCGCCTTAAGTTCTTCCCATGATTTGTGAGGGCGTTCAGCTTCCATCCAAAGCTGTGCGGTGCCTGATAGGGACCTCCGTGCCATCAGCAGCTGTTGTAACGGTGTCCAACCACATATTTCTCCATTTTCTTCCACGTCTTGTATCCATCGCGTAACTGGATACGTTTTATCTTGACCGGTGAATTTAGGTATTAGATCCGAAGTTAGATACAACATCGAGCTTTGGCCCGTACGTTCTTCGTGTTTCGTCATTTTTAGTTGCCGATACCGTCGTAATTATCTTCGGCCGCCGTTGATTTTTTGAATACTATCCGCCACCGTGCACCACGCCACGCGCCGGTCGCCGTCGTCCGTCGTCAATCAACTTCTTGAAACTCGAACCCGTGTCGTTATTTTGCCAATCCCGGACGAGCCCCCAATTTTGTGGGATTGTATGGCAAAATAAACGCGTCGTTACTTGTGAGATATTTATTATTTATCCGCACGTTACAATTCGCCGTCACAACGTAGCTGTCCGTCGTATCAACTCAAAATCGCCATTCCTCCTCCTTCTCACTCGCACACATACTTCTCTCTTTCTTTCATCCGCTGCGTTCCGTTTTAACATAAATTAGTCTACATTCATACTGTAGATACAATATTTATCCCACATGTATTTAATCGAGTATATAGTTTCATAACTTAATTTAACTTTTCTCGCTTCCTAGATAGAAACATGGTACTGTATTTTGTGACTTCCTTTAGAAAAATATAACGGATTTTTTAATACACATTTCAACTAGTTACTGCTGGGCCCAGAATTTCCCCTCTCCTTTACTTCTTTATAATATTAGTATAGATGTTTGCGTTACTTGATATCATTACTTATATTCTTTTAATTTCATAATAATTCACTGTTTATCGTATCTATATCATCTTTGTTTGTCTTTCAAATAAATTATATTAATAAACTAGCTTCTGCCCGCGACTTCGTACGCGGATCCTGTTGCTTATGCCAGCGACAACTGGGTCGTCAAAATCGAAGATCTGAAACGTCTGATGTCGAATTCTAAGAGCCCGGGGACGGGAAAACAAGACGAGACGATTCGAGACGTTCCATATCTTTCATTCTTGTAAGTCAAAAGTCGATGCATAGATACGCTTGGAACTCAAGCGTAATTCTCTATCCGTGAACATCTCCGATTCGCGAGACAATGCATGACTTACACGATCAGCGGTCAGTCGCGTATCACGTTCCGCACTTTTCTCTAGAGACCTCGAAGTCGATGTGTATACACGCTGAGAACTCAAGCGTAATTTTCTTTCCGTGAACGTCTCCGACTCGCGAGACAATGCATGACGTTCACGATCAGCGGTCAGTCGCGCATCATATTCTTTACAGTTCTCTAGAGACCTGGATGTAGATGCGTAAATACGCTGAGAAAGCAGGCGTGCTTCGCGATCCGAAGAGGTTTCCACGGAGCGAGTTGCAGCCTGATGTTCTCGAACAGCATCAAGTCTTTCCTGACGTTCTTCGGTAGATTCTTGGGATCTTATGATCCTCAATCTTTTAGCTCCTTTGGAACATTGGGAAATATTTGACCTCTTTCTAGGCATAGTTATAGTTTTATTGTGAAGATACCTGATCAATTAAAATCTAAGTGACTGCTCCCCTGCGTTACCGGGTAGGCTACCGTGTCACGAAGATAAGTGGAAAAGGAAATTAAACACTCAAATGACATAAGCCCGAAGGCATATTTATTCGATAAAAAAAAATAAAAATGGGAGTTTTGTCCAGTAGAGTCAAATTTTCAATGATATACCGTCGTCATCGAAAATCAGTCCTCAACTGTTACCTCCTTCACCGCGTGGAGTTACTCCCAGCTTATGTTATTTTATAATTATACAGTGAAATTAGTGATAGCTTTGATTTCCACATCAGATGTTTCTGATCTTCGATTTTTATAAGTCAACAGGAAATGCTCATCAGAACGAACAACTTTTGCTAAGACGTCATTCCTATATGTGTTATGGTGTAGCTGGGCTCTTGCAGTTCCACAACAGGTGTTCCAGATCTTCGATTTTATAAGTCAACAGAGAGTGCTCATCAGATTGAATAATTTTTGCTAAGACGTCATTTCTATATGTGTTATGGTGTAGCTGGGCTCTTGGAGTTCCACATTAGGTGTTCCAGAACTTCGATTTTTATAAGTCAACAGAGAGTGCTCATCAGATTGAAAATTTTTTGCTAAGACGTCATTTTTATATGTGTTATGGTGTAGCTGGGCTCTTGGAGTTCCACCATAGGTGTTCCAGAACTTCGATTTTTATAAGTCAACAGAGAGTGCTCATCAGATTGAACAATTTTTGCTAAGACGTCATTCCTATATGTGTTATGGTGTAGCTGGGCTCTTGGAGTTCCACAACAGGTGTTCCAGATCTTCGATTTGATAAGTCAATAAGAAATGCCCATCAGATTGAACAATTTTTGCTAAGTGTGTTATGGTGTAGCTGGGCTCTTGGAGTTCCACAATAGGTGTTCCAGAACTTCGATTTTTATAAATCAACAGAGAGTGCTCATCAGATTGAACAACTTTTGCTAAGACGTCATTCCTATAAATGTTATAGTGTAGTTGGGCTCTTGGAGTTCCACATCAGGTGTTCCAGATCTTCAAATTTATTCTCTCAACAGAAAATGCTCATCACGTGGAACAATTTTTGCTATGGTACCATTTTTGTATCTCTTATAGTTTAGCTGGTCTGTTGCGGTTCTGCATCAGGTGTTCAAGTATCCAAGATAAATTATAGCCTATGTGTTGCCTAGACTTAATACCTATACAACAACAAAAAAATCTTTCAAATCCGTCCAGTACTTCCGAAGATTAGCGTGTACAAACAAACAGACAAACAGACATACAGACAAACAGACAAACAGACAGATTTTTTTTTTTGGATTCGTGCTCTATTACTGTTTCTAAACCCCCCTCAATTTTTATTTTTTTAATATATTCAATGTACAGACACTGCTTTTTTACAGTCTTATTATATGTATATAGAAGTCTTACTATTTACTATGAAAATAAGAATTTATATCTTTGATATTGGCTTCTTTACCATTTATTATTTCTATACTATCGTAGTCTTCTAATAAAATCTCGCGTGTAAAGACATAGTTACCTTCAGCTTCTATAACGTCAGTTTCTATAGATTCAGCTATGGTTTTGTAGATTTGCTATCAGTTCAGTTTAGTGGTATCCAATCAGGCTAATATGCTTTTGCTTTTAGCTTTTAGCAGAGCCCTGACCCAGCCCTGCTTTGATAATCTAAATGAATCGCGTCGGGGGATCCATTATTTGCATTTGACAAATTGTCCATTTGTCCTCGACTAGCCTTTGATTTGACCGGTGACCAAGGCCGCATTTTATTGGATAGAAAAAGTGATTTAGGGCTTCTATAGGCAGAATACATCGTTTGCTATTTTTGTTTAGTTCATGATAATGATCTGTTTAGTTTTAAAATATCCCTCGTGTTCTATAAATAAAATTGCTCGAATTTGTCAGATAAATCTTATGTTGTGGGTGAAAAACAGGATGTCCCGAAATTAACACATCACGCTGTTATAAATCACAAACCTTTCATTCTGGAATTTTACCGATCTGTAGTCAAGTTCTCTTAAAAACAAACAGATCTAGCAACAGCACTGCGAGGCCTTTGAGGATATCTCAACTTGACTCCGGAACGAAAAGGAAACCAGATGTATTAAACCTCAATTAGCCAACATTGGTATAAGGATAACGACTTAAATAAATTGAGAATGCAAATAAAATTAAACTCAACGATTCAGATAATAAGTTTTTAATTCGTCATGGTCACTAACATTATCATTAACGCTAGAAACGGGATATTTACCATGTTTACTGTTTTTTTGAGCTCACGATATTTCGGCGCTAAAACAAACAAACAAACAGTCATCATCTGCCTAGTCTTTTCCCAACTATATTGGAGTCGGCTTCCAATCTAACCGGATGCAGCTGAACACCAGTATTTAACATGGAGCGACTGCCTATCTCACCTCCACAATCCAGTTAGTACTGGGCTATACGATACCCCTACAAACAGACAGACAGTAAACATGGTAAATATCCCGTTTCTAGTGTCTTAAACGGGCAGAACGATCCGGGAATCGGAAAATAATGCCAAATTGGCACAAGTATTATTGGTAGAATTTATTTTTATGTTTTTTTGAATATTTAATGAGTGATTGATAAGTCTTTAAATAACCTTTGTACAACAATAGAATACCTACCAGGAACACTTTATTTAATTAATGAGCTGAAAAATATGGTGGGAAAACTGTTCCCTTTGCCTTATTAAGGGTTAATGATCATTCAGATAGTGACTAAAACTGAGATTATTTTCTGCCAATTTTTCTGTTCATTGCAAAGACTAGTTAAAGATGTTTCGGTGAAGAACCTCATTTCGTTGTTGCTACAGCCAAATGTTTTCCTCCAATCCCTTTATTTTTGTCGCCAGTTATTCGTACATCTATTATTGGCTTCGTGAAAAAACATAATTTGTCAATTTTTCAGACAACGTTTTCCGTTTAATATTTTATATTCTTCAGCTGTTGTTGTTCAGGAAGCTTTGGAAGGGTTCTATTAGTTAACTCTATTTTGAATGTTTCTCACTATGCAGGGTGGAGTGGACACCGACGCGAAAACCGTTATCACGTATTCAGTACATCATTCTGAGCCCCCCACATAAAAATTTTTCATAGGTTAAATTAAAAAAAATTCTGTTGTTTCCTACAAAGTGCACTACCTTACACGGTTAAAATGTATGGAATAGTTGTTTATTTATTAACTGATGAAAAATTTCTATGTAGGGAGGCTCAGAATGATGTAAGTACTGAATACGTGGCAACCGTTTTCGCGTCGGTGTCCTATCCACCCCGTATTATTAGTTTTTAAGTCTGTGAAAAGTTCCACTAATTTTACTTAGCTATTTCTTAGCTTTTCAGAAGCCATAATATTCAGAGTATTCGTATCACTGATGGCGTTTGCATATAACGCCATCTATGCTTGCCTAGTAAAACTACGGCCTTTGCCCCACCACAGTATGATTCATACTACTATATTATGAAACCGTCGGCCAATTCGTTATATCTTGATCCAGCAGATGGCGCTTGTAGCTTTTTAGATAATCATAAAATCTTTGTTTAAAAAATATTTTTCTTTAGCTAATTGCTCGTCTGCCTGTACTTTCTTATCAATATGTTCTTCTTTGTAAAAGAAGATAATCTATGGCACTTTGGATTGTTTTGTACTGTCTTAGTTAATTCGTGATCGATCGTTATCACAGTGTCGCTATGTGATGTCACGGGTGCATTAACCCTTGCAGTACCGCGTCGATTGCACCCGCCCGCCCACGTCCCCGGGAAAACTGCAATGTCAGTCGTGGATCCTTGAACCCTAGCGGCTGCACAGTTTCGTGTTTACATCTCTCGTAGACAAAGTTTTGGCTGAACAAAATTTCATATACTATAGTACAACTGTTTTCTGTAACAAGTTGTTTGGTCGAGTCAATTTAACCCTATGAGTAACTGGTGATCTGCGAGAAGTTCCTTTGCTCTCAGTTCGGACCAGTAACCACCCACGCGTTCCAATAAAGGATGGTACATAAGTACATGGTTACGCCCGGTTGCCAATACTAGTTATCCCGACTTATACGAAACATATGGCGGGAGTTCGCATTCCATCGCGATCATTCTGGAATAACGCAGTTCTGTTATAATCTTCGTGGAAAAGCCTGTGTTTGAAGGTACCAGTGACTTTTGGAATTTCTCTAAGGACTGTAGTGACGTCATCGACGCCATAATGACGGGTAAGTGACAGCTATTTTAGGTAAATAGGAATGTTGGGTCGTTGATGATTATGCTAATTAGCTTTTCATGTTTTCATTTGATTATTTCGTATTAGGAGTGCTGATGGGCTACTCAGCTCTTTATGGGAAGGCCTTGATAGCATTTATGGGGTTTTAAATCGGCATCTGTTCTTGAAATGTTTTATGAATAGATTATACTAATGTACTCGTTTTATTTGATAGTTTCTTATAGCTTTCTGACGCAAACTACTTACTACTACAGTGTTTCGATTTTATACGATCCTCTGTCTTAGTTCCGTAGGTATTTTAATGCTTTCAGGCGCTAGTATATTTGTATTTGTTCTATGTATAATCGACATCACTCGTGTTTTCTCTATGTACTTATTGAATCCCCCAAATTGTATTTTAGTAGCCAATTTAAACTGCTCACTGAAAAAGTAATTGATAGTTACAAGATTTTTCATAATTATTGGTATTTAAATGTTACTTTTACTTCAAAGGATTCCGTTAATTCGCAGGCATTTCAATATCTAGTGAAATACTTAATCGTAATTTAATAAATCTAAATGCAAGACCTATCAATTTTGAAACACTTGAAGCTCAAAGAATTTCTAACAGCGAAAACATTAGTACCTCAAGATATTCTTCACTTACGAAGGGTCCATAACTCGAACACCATAGAAAGTGCATCATTTAACTGGCAAGACGTCCCTGATGTATAGACCCCATTAATACATTTCCTACCTCCTACCCGCCAAAGGGCGAAAGATAAAACATATTGCCGAGTCATAAAAGATAATGATCTACTAATAAATAAACGTCCACCTGTCATGGCGGCGACTCAGCTTTGAGAAATAACAGCAATCAGTGTGTCAAACGCGTCAAATCGGTCCGCGGATCCGCTGTCCCTCCAAGTATGGGTGCGCCGGCGCAGGCGGACTCACGGGAAAATGCGCTCATTACTTCGCCTAGATCGTGCCCTTTATTTTCTGGAGACGTGTTTCAATGCGCGAATTGTTTTGTGGCGCATTTGGATTGACTGTACTGACGGATTCATGCAGACGTTAAGATCGAAGGTTGGAAGACGTTTTTATGAAAATGATTTTCTTTAGCGTGAGAGTGATACGAACTTATTGAATTCTTAGTTTTGTTCCCGCGACTATTGCAATTTCCCTCAATTTGAACTGTTAATCGTGTATTGTGTCCACGGTTCCTTTGAAAGCACTGTCGGCAGCAACTGACGAAATTTTGGAGTCTGTAGGAATATCAGCTAACTTGGCGTTAACACCCAAGTTTTCTTAAACTCTACATTATGTCTAAAGAGTTAGAAATGTTAATGTTTTTCAGTTCTTATCAATTTCCATTGATCAAAATCTATTTTTCATTTAAATAACCATTGTTCACGATCATACCACGAAAGTCGTAAACTTCGCTACAATTCGCAATCTTCAATTTATTCGTTTCTATGAATCATCTTTATATTTCGAGCGCTAGTATTATTGACGCTTTTAAATTTTCACAGTAAGAGTATAAAAAAATTGGTATCTTCATTGTTTATATTTTCTTTTTCTCGTTTGTAATTAAATATTATAATGGAAAAGAGCACATGGAAGGAATTGGGGGAGGCCTTTGCCCAGCAGTGGGTCAGTACAGGCTATTAAAAAAAAAAAAAGGTTGGAGGTCAAAGTTCCAACTTTTTCACAAGTTTTCAATGTTATAAGTTTATAACTTAAGTTTAAATACCTCAATGACCCCAAGGATATTTAATTTAATACATCCACCAGAACAATGTGTTTTGAGTGCGTTACAAAGTCCTACCGTAAACCGTGATTTAACACCCCAAAAAAAATTATTTCCCAGCAATAATTTTTGCGTAGAGTTACTTAGTTTGATGTAGGTTGGTCACCGGCTTCGTGACGGTTTGTTTACACGTTTATATTTTATATCCTGTACTGCCTCACTCCAGGGCAAAAGCCACCTCTACTCGTACGTCCTAGAGGCTCTCCATATAAATGTGTACCATTTAAACCTTCAGTCATACCAAATCTATTTTAATCCTGTGCTATGTATGCGTTCTTTGTGCATTCTAGGTCTTTTATGAGTACTTCTTAGGAGGATACATGGCATTGGCATGGTATGGCTTAGTCTAAGGCCAAGCTTCTACATATCACTCCGAACGATGCCCGTGGCCCGTGGCTAGGTTGAGCAGGACCCAATCACCCAACAGACTCTCACAGACATTAAATTTCTACCATTAATTAGCATTAGAAAAATGTCTGCAGCCATCGTCCCGAGAGCCAACGGGGGTTGAACTGTATACGGTATGGACGACACGCCTCCCCTGATATCAAACGCGTTGTGTTCCCAGCCAATTTGTACCGCTGCGTTTTAATTAGGTAAAAAAACTAACGTTACTTACCTGTTTTCATGCGATCGAGTAGTTTCTCATGGGACCAGCATGTGATCGTGATCATATTTGGACGTCATTAATTTTTTATTTATTTATAACATACGTACACATTCCGGTCGGTTGAAAGTAGTTTTGATAGGAGTCGATTCTTGGTTGGATCTCGTGATTTAATTTTGTTATTGAGTTCAGACGAAAACTTTCAAGTGTACTATCGATTATTTCTGTTGAGTATGCGAAATCTTATGCTCCTTTTTCTTAACAACCATTGTCAACTTTACCAGCCTCGAAGTTTTTATAAAATTAACCATGCAGCGATTCAGAGCACTTAAAAGCAATACAGATTCCCTCTGCACTTGACCACTCGTCTCGTCTGCTATATGTAAGTCAACTAGTCCGATAAATGCATCTAGTTCACATTTAGTAATGCTCACATCGATACTTGTTTTATGTATCCTGTCGAAGGAAATCATAAGACCTATTGAACCTTTCGTCGTTATAACAGTAACGTTATACGCTTCTTCCACAGAAATGCCACCAATATCAGTTTTCAACGCACATATAATATTGCAATTACTGTTGGCTACTTTATTCGCTGTTTTAGACGATAAATTGTTGTGCATTAATCGTATATCTGGGAACAATTGGCTATAAATTGTTGTATCTGTTAGCTGCAATATATTCACGGCGTGGAATGAATGGAGCTAACTAGTGTTGTCACTCAAGATAACGCTGTATATATTAATGACCTCACACTGCGCTACTTCAATTAAAAGCTTAGTGCATCACTGTCTATGGTCAGATTGTTGTGTAAGATCGGCGACTGGCGCCTCTATTGATCTGTTAATAAAACTGTTTATTTTGTTCCATTAACTGTCTTTTGGACGTCTAGGATTGTTTATTTACTGATTTATTTTGCTTTGCGAATTTAGTTTAGTGTCTTTTTGTTTATCATATATTTTGCTGTTTCTGTCGTTGCGTTTATGGGTACTTTGTCTGATTGGCTCAAATATTGATTAAGTGAATTGTTTGAAATTTTGACCTTCTAATTAGAGGTGTAATTTTATTATAAAAAAAAACTACCGCATTTAATGATCGCCGCATTTCATGGACCTGCTTGACCCCTGTATCATAATGTCTGACATATTTTAGAAACCCAAATATGTAGTTTTATTGCTTTTAATGCTAGTCGGTAAATTGAAGAAGCTTTTCAAATGACCGCGATTATTCCATAGATATCAATGTAGAGAGTGGTCGTAAAAATTATCAACTTTGTCTTTTTGGAAGTATTGATGAGAATGTCTTCTTTACCCGTTTAGGCAATCAGATTTTAATAGTTCTTTGGAACCAGACATTAAATTCTTGTAATTGAAAAATCTCTAAAACCACCGTATCACTACGGTAGTTTTAGACCTCTTAAAGCATTTCTTCACACATATATTCTCTTCTTACCTTTTTATTCATCAATGGAACTAATTCCACAGCAATAAAAACATGTAAAAGTACAGTAAGTACTTCTAACATATCATTAGCATCGTACAAAAACAAGTGTAGATAACAATCTTCGTCTTCAACTACGGTTGCCCTACAATTTGCGCGGCCGACCAGAGGCAAGTTACCAAAAATAGTGGTCACCCACTCGTCGTCGACCAGGAAACGAATACACCTCACTATGGATAAGTAATGCTAATCGTATATTTGGAATGTCTGGTTAGTGTACTACGTTGGCTATTCTTTTGGTGTTATGGGTACCATGTTTAAGAAAAAGACAAATACTGTCAGTATACATACATAAAGGTTTTAACTTTTCTATTCACAATCTTACTGTCTAGTCTTCTGTCTTTTTACTACGCTCTGCCAAAATAACTAAACAAGATATTTAAATGTATTAAATATTTTGTTATGTAATCATGTTTCTTGTGTAACTCAATAGGTCCTTTTCGACTGTAACCCTCAAATTGATTAGATTTTTCATCGATACATAAAAAAATGATGAAAAGCATGATATTTCTTTGCAGGCAGTTTTTTGGAATTGTTATTTTGCATTGTATTCTTGATCTATGTTCAGTGTATTTCAAAAAATATTGTCAATACATCTTGTCTTGTCGTTTAGAAACTTCGAGACAATAATGCTTTGCCGTGCTTTACGCTTTGTTGAGTTCACCATGAATGGCATTGACCACGCGATTCGCTGTGGTATGTACCAGGGTACCTCGTCATCGTCGTTAGCGACCTTTGTTTGGTGTTCCGTTTTAACTAACTTCCTCAGCTTGTTTTCTTTTATGGTAAGCTCTTAGCGAACATGATTGTGACTATTTTTTAGACTTTCATTTGCGATTAAAGCCTTACTTATAACGCGAGTTCAGCCATAAAAAACATTACAAAATGTTAATGAAAATCTTTGGCGTTGACTTTATAAATAGCTTCTACCAATCATTACTCAAGATAAAAATCAAGGACAGGGCTTTCTCCGCAATATTACGTTTCTGCAATAATTTTGCCATGAGCTAGGAAGCAATCTGCTCAAGCCGGCAGCATTCCTGTGTTCGCCGACCGCGTCCTGCATTCCCATCCGTGGCGGCTTCCGAGAACATTGCGATCCGCTAGGCCTTCTTACTAGGCAATCCCCTGCCTCCCTGGACACCAGTTGCCTTTACCTCCAGCGCCCACATGTGCCCATTACGAGCTCATTCCGCACCACAATGAAACAGATCATTAGACACCGTCCCACAGTTGCGTCTTGAGTCCGCGACAGTTGTCAGTCGCTGCGACGACATCCATCCGATCAAACCGCTGCGACCGAGCGCGGAGCGTTCGTTGACGATCGACAGTTACGTACGAAACTAATGCCGTGTTTTTTTTTAATTTGAACGTTTTTCTCCGGTCTAGTGAATCAATTGGTAACAGTTGACGTGTCTAGTGTGAGACTAATTCGGCGACTTGTGTTCGTTAGTGCGGTGTGCCCTGTGAGCTGACGGCCATTTGACTAATAACCCTTTGATGTAACAAAGCAGTAATTAGAGCGTGCATTTAAAAATAACTGCGCCCACTCGTTCTTGTGCGTGTGTCTTTAACTTGACGCAAAATTAAGATTGAAATATAGCTTTACTTTAATTATTTGGAAAAAAAATAGGAGTGTTGGGAGTTCATGGCCCGTACGTCGACGTTTAAACATCGCAGCTCAATATGTCAACAGTCAATCAATTGAACATGAAGCCGTAGTATTAGACGCCGCAAACATCAGTGTTAATTGCCTATAAATAAAACAGGGCCATCGAACTGGCCAATTTAATTAGATCCCTGTTTGCCAATAGGCGCAGTAAAAGGACGAATTGTATCGTAGAAATAGGACAACCAATAGAGATCGCGATAAATTGGTGACAAGCATAAGTTACTGGAGTGTTTCCGGGATAAAGAAGTTTATAGATTTCTTTGTTTACTTGCAGTCATTATGCCATTTAGGTATTTTCTTTGACCGGCTTGAATCTAACGCACTCTCCATAAAGCACAATAACCATTAAACGCAACTCAACCGACCATTTCTATCACTACTGTTATATCTTGATTATCTTTACAAGTGAGCACGCTCGCATTCATGTTTTTCATATTTTGCTGTAATATGTATTCCACCATGTCTATTATATGAAATATGCATAGCATAATCTGTATGTCACTCAACATGCCCACGAGCTACGTTACTTGGAAAATGGAAACTTATGTTTGTCAACGACTCTCGGTTATGGCGTGAAATTTTGATGTCAAGCTGTCCCTGAATATGTTGCATTATTCATTCTTTGTGCCTACGTTTTCCATATGGTTTTCATCCAAGTCATAATAATTTTCTTTAATCGTATGCATTTTCTATTCCGTACTTTGCAATTAAGCAACGTTCCGTTCCACTTGCTGCGTATACTTTTAGTTCTTAATTGTGCTTATTATCTTTTACTTGCAAAACTGTTATTATACCACTTACTGGTTTAAAAAAGGGCTGTCTAGAACCAGTACTCAGTATCTCTTTAAATTCAATACTTACCTTTAAAAGGTTGACACATTTGCCTTGTTATCAACATCTGAATCTATGTTTTAGTGCACCTCGCTTTAAAAGTCGTGTACTTCATTCCTTGCCATAATTGTTAATGAATGCAATTAATATACTCGTGTTATGTCTTAAACAGAATTAGTTACTACTCGAAGAATTAGTTACTAGTCGAAGGTACTATAATTAATTAATTTCTCATACTAAGGCTTGCACGTCGAATGAAGAACAGAATGTTGAAATGATTGATTATGGTTTTTTTAAAGCAAGCTTGTAATAGCGTCTAGACGATGTTGTGGGTGGGTGATCCGATTGCATTTGGTAAAAGAAACTGAATTGAAAGCACTGATTTGTGATTTATGGTAGAGAAATCTTTCTTTACTGTAAAATATGCGTCTTATTAGTGCAGAATAAACACTTTTTGTTTCATTCCTTTATTATGGAATCAAGACTTTTCTAGGATTTATAAGCACGTCTTCTAAGAATGTTATTTTATCTGATATGAAATATTTTATAGGCTGGTTTATACATCTATATCCAAGAACTCCATTGTATCCTATTGAGCCATTAAACTGAACCCATTGGCCTCCGTCGAAGTCATAATTCTGTCGAACACTTGGCCTTAGTTACAACCATGTTAAAGACATAATTCTCCTGCCAATACGTGAATTACGGTTTAATTGTTTACATGTGGCGGTGTCTCTAGTAATTTATAAATCGCAATTGAGTGTTCACCTACGTGTATAAGGATTTGTAATTTTCTTTTACTTACTGTAAAAGGACAATCAAGTGTTGGGTGCAAACCTTTTCTACCTACACAGTTAGTGCCATCTGTTCTTAGAAACAGTTGGGCTGAACTATCAATCTACATCATCATTATATTGTATTGTTTGTGTTCGATATTTTATTCTAAAATCTCTCAGCACTATCCTGCCAAAGTTTCTCTACGAAATGTTTGGTTCCTATTCCGCCATTATTGATCTATTTTCGTCAACGTCAAATCTTATCTATACTCTATTGACACCTCTGTGTTTACTAGTTCGTCGGCTTTGTTATCTGTACTTATTAGTACGTTATTTAATGTGGCACAAATCACTGCCTCTTGATTAAATTTGTGATTAGTTCTAGTAGAACTTTTAGCAGGTCTAAATACTGTCGATGTGATGTTTAAATTAATCATGTGTATAAAAGATGATTGATTCATAATATGATCTAAGCTGTTTTAAGTACCTTTGTTCTGGTCTATTTCTGGCCATCATTTATTGGCAGCATCAGGTAGTTAGCTCATCTCGCAAAATACCACTTTACCCTGGGTAGCTATGAATCTATGAGTAATGTGATTGCCAAATACAATTATCATCCAATAAGAGCATTTCGGGTAATTGCTAGTAATTGCAGGACTTGAGTCAGAGGTTTCTAGGCTTGTTAAGAGCCTGACCTACCTTTTCAACCCAATTTTCATGCCTATTGTGTCCTTATTATGCTGATTAATGCTCGTAGTTCATCTTCCCTTGGATGTCTTTGAGAGCCTTGTGTAAACAAGGATCGGAGCTAGACGGTAGACCTATTTCTTCGTTCAATATTTTCACAAAAGAGTGGCTCAATATATTTAGAATCTAAAAGAGATTTTATATACGGTAGTTAGTAGTAGTCTTTGGCAAAGAAAATTTACACAACTCATCCCCGTAGGCGTGGTTTTATGTTACAAGATGAGCAGTAATCATTGATAATCCTATACAAATCTTACATAATAAACAGATTTCCATTGATGTAGAGACTACGCGTGGTAATTAAGTGTGGGATTCAAAGGCTTTATTAACGACTTAGTTATTAGTAGCTGGACAACCGTCGCCCACGACCACCATAGTCGCCTTCTAGCAATTTACTATGAAGAAGGTAATTTGTGCTACTGTTGGTATTAGTTCACCATACAGCATTTTCAATACGGACAAAGCCTGACTTCTGAAGGATAGGTAGCGTGACTCGTTCTCGTTAGGATGCTTCTGTCACAAAAATGCACTTTCAAAATGCTGTTTGGCGTACCACAAGGAACTGTGTTTCTTGACACAAAATACCCCAAAGAGCAAATATAAATCGGGTATCTCTTCTATAGTAATACGGCGATCAGAGGAGCTCGTGGCTAAATTATAACAGCCGCACGGTTCTATCTGCAAGGTTAAGCCGTGCTTGCCAAGGGCAGTCAGTAGATGATTGACCGAGTTTCCTCCGTGCTTCGGAAAGCACGTTAAGCCGTGGGTCCGGCTGTCATTTGTAGATCTTTGACAGTCGTTACAGGTAATCAGTGGCCCGAAACTCTGACAACCAGTCTTTCTAAGGAGTATCATCTTTACCGTATTACCCAGTAGGTACTAACTGGGTTGTGGAGGTCAGATAGACAGTCGCTCCATATACAATACTGGTATTCAGCTGCTTCCGGTAGGACTGGAACTCGACCCCAATAAAGTTTGGAAAAGGCTAGGCAGATGATGAGTGATACGACGGGCAGAACAATACTCCTGAAGGTTTTTACGATAGTGATTTACTGCCAAGACAATCCCAGTTGCAAACTCAGCTGGTATAATTGCAGGTACTAAGATGTTTATTGCTTGCGTCTTTATCTAAGGTATCGCGACCTTCAATACTTCTACTATGGTCCCACCCACGGATGGGCGTCACCCACACGCCAGAGACAATGGCAACAATATCGATACGTTTTATACAATTTCCTTTTAAAACTTCTTGGTGTTTATTTATCAGAACAAGAGACTACATATGGTTTGAGAAATCTTTGTTCGTTTCTCGTTGACGAAAAGAATCATAGTTTTCATTTAGTTCAGGGAAGTACTCTTGGGTACTTATAACCTTGTCTGTCTTTTAGATTTACCGGTTAAGAAGCCTTAAAACTGGAGTCTGATCTAATGTGAATTTTATCATAGCCCTTTATATGGCTTCAACTTGTCGTATTAGTAATCCTTGCTGCTCTTCAACGGAACTAGATTTGAAATACATATTAGATTCTCTCACAATGACATTAGATTATTATTCCAATGTATTGCATGATGCATTACTTCCTCAGTGAGTTAGTTAGTAGTTACTGACTTTCCCTCATCATTATCTTTATGCGAAGTATCATTCGCTGTTGATGTTATTGTTTCCATGCCATGGTTTAGAAAAATATTACATTGGAAATGCTTCGGTTTTAGCTCTACTTTATCAATGTGTCTGTTCTTATTACAGCTTTCATGTAAAAATGGAATAATTCAGTTCCCTTTATATTGACTTGATTCAAATGTTTCCGTTTCTAGCAGTTCTTTCAAACAAAGCTTCTATGCATTTCAAACATAACCACAGTCCACACCATTGTTTACGAAATAACAAACATAAACGTTAGTAATGTTTGCCCTACTTCCACGCGTGCTACTAATGTTTATACGTCATTATATGTAATCTACTGTATAATAGCGTAATTGGCTTCAATGGGCCCTTGTATTTCCGTCGAATCTTTGTGTTTTGGTACATTGAAAATAATCACTAAGCCAGCAGCCAATTTGGTTCTTTACTGTGAGAAAACAGGTTAATGCTGTTTACTCGCGGCGACCACGTGAGTTTCACGTAGATACAGTTGTAGGGCGCCGCCCGCCCACATACCCGCCAGACATGTTTGTGTCACTTACATAATCTTCTGGCTCAGACATAACCCTACGCACATTCATTATATTTTTTCACGCTTTTTACAAAGAGGTTAATGAAGTCGGTTCGCGATCAGTTGTGAAATACGTAACGACGGAAATGACCACCTGACGGGAATAGCGCGTCGCGCAACTCTGTCGCCAGCTCACAGTGTGACCGCGCTATCACCCGGCGTCGCTCGCGCCGCAGATAACCCTGCATCACACCGAAAATAACCAGTCTACTCTTAGCCGCGGTCCAGCCACGACTGTCGCCAATTTGACCCATCCCGCCTTATATACCGATCAGAGGGATGGCATCCGTGCGCACGCGCTCTGCATCCCCAAAATCTGTTTCGTTCTCCCCGATTTTGGAGCGAAAGTACAGTGTCGAGCGAAGACCAGCGAGTCCTCCCGAGCTGAAGTCGACGGACTGGAGGAAATACTTTACCGATTTCAGTGCATATCTTGGTGAGTGAAATATATGAGGTGTTTGGGACTAATTCATGTGTGCGTCAGGTCGCTTTTATTGTACGGCCTTGCGCTATATCGGTTGCGTGTTAGTGGAGCGTTCGGGACCGCTGCGTAAACAAAACTTGCGTAATCGCGTCTATTGGTTTTGTGAAGATGTTCGATTTTATCACGTCGCTCAATTTATGCTCTTTGTTAGTCAAATTCGAAAACATTTTTCCTTTGTAAACGAGAATTCTTTTATTCATAGCTTGTAAATTGATGACTTTTGGCTCTGGAACTGACGTACTAAGCACAAATTTATTTTATTCGACTTCAATAATGTAGCTCAATATTTTTCGAAGAAGCAATACTCTTGCTGTGCAAATGTTATTCAGAAACAAGTGTTTCTAGCTCCCATTCAAAATATTTCGTGAGCCAACGTAATAAAATCTCCATTATTCTCTATGACCACAAAAACAGTCCTCGTTTCAGTTTTGGGTTAATTCTCGTGAATAAGAGAACAATTGAAAGTGTTCGGTATCAGTGACCAAGGCGAGGTGTCAGTTGTTCTACGATAACCTTGTGGTCTGTGGTCAGATGTGGTCAGTACCGCAAAATACTATATCTCATTGTTTACTACTTGTCCTGTCTTAGAGCACTGTTATTAATAACTTTGCATCTAGATAAGAAGCTGATTTAATCTTAGTGAGATTTAAAGCTTGTAGAATGTCATGCATAGTTTCCTCTCGACTGTCATGCGGTCTATCAATGGTTAGTTATTTTGTTGGGCAAAACTGCTGCCTTTCAACCTATTCCAATACACTTACTGTTCGAATTAACCTGGTCTTAAGTCACATTTGTAAGTGGCCTAGTGAGCTTGCCCTCGGCTAATGCAGAGTCTTGGTGAATAATTCCTCTTGGTTTGAGAAACCACATGAATCTATTATTAGCCATTGCATATTCATACACGCGTTGCAAAATTATGAGTTTTACGAGGGCATTCCTTTAATAGTGCTAGAACGAAGGTCTTTTTGCATCTTTCCTAGAATTTTGTAAATCACGATTATAGGGCTAGAGGTGACGCATTCTCCCTTGTCATCTACCCAACAATAATTTTGTTTATCCATCGTTTCATCAATCCCTTTGCCAAACAGGGTTTGCTTCTAAACTTCTTCTTCTTTGTCGTTTCGATGATTCCCAATTAAATAAGCTCCGACCAGAACTCAGCCACATCGAAGGCGTTGGTAGTGGCCTCGGACAGGTCCCTTAAAGTGCTGGTGGAATTGCTCAAAGAGCGGGTCAGAAGGTGGGCATGGTTTGGCATGAGGCTCCACAATCGCACTCTGCTTCATTGGAATACCACCACCAGACCAAGTTGTACCTGCACTGCACCGGCCTACCTGGCTTCGAAGTCGGTTTATAGTCTTCCAGGTGAGCCATGGCAGTTAGTGGCCCGCTGGGAGCTTTTTTGCAGGCTCAACATAGTGAATCGAATGTTTGAAAAGCCACATTTTTTTTCGAGCCAACCCTACTGTTGTTATTCATACCTGAAGACCTGTTATTCGTTAAAAAGACACTGCCATCATTATCATTACACTAGCTGACCCGCGCAACTTCGTCTGCGCCACATAAGAAAAAGAGCGGATTAAGGAATATTTCTTTCCCGTTTTTGCAACATTATTCGCACCTATGGGTTGTAGAGTGACGTTATATAGCCTATAGCCTTCCTAGATAAATGGGCTATCCAACATTAAAATATTTTTTCAGATCGAATCAGTTTTTCCTGAGATTATCGCGTTCAACCAAACAAACTCTTCAGCTTTATAATATTAGTATAGATTAAGACCGAGCTTTTGAAATGAAGTAAACTTTAGCCGACATTAAATGAGAGAGAGAGAGTGAGACGGGGTAGACCTTTACTTGATACGGTTTAATACGGTTGGACGTAGTCTGATGTGATGGTGAAATATGAAGGTGCTTGCGTGACTAATTAAGCCATTCATTTAATCTTAACGCATCTTAATTAGCGCGTTGCGCTTTAGGAAGTGCCTTATTTCCTGTGATTAGTGATAGTTTTGATTCGATACGCTTCGGTGATTACCTTAATCACCTTTATGAAATTAATGTAAAGCAGTGTATTTTCAAAAGGATTGGCGAATAACAGCACTGGATAGGGATAAGTGGAAGGAGGGAAGGGAGGCCTTTGCCCTGCAGTGGGACACAAATGGCTGATAATAATAATAATGTTTTTATTGGTTATTGGAATATCAAAGCTTCTACTTCTTTTATGTATACTGTATTACACTTTATTGTATTTATTAGGTCATTGATCTTCTAAAGCTTAAATGGTTTTTTGAACTGTCACACACACAACTAATTTCGTATTTTCTCATAGCTCTACTTTTCTAGGCATGTTAGTGCAACCAACGCCATCTAGTGATACAAACCAACAACGAAACAAGCTTTACGCAACTATGTGCTATGCTCCTAAATAGAACTATAATCGCATTATTTTCTATGTTCCTTTTACGACTATAAATGTATATTAATGTTTATTAATTTTGTATTTTCGCGATATCTAAAACTTTAACTTTGCGATTCTAAAATGTATGCAACAATGCGCGTGCGCACATTCGTACGCCTTGTAAAAAAATGATACAACGTTTTCAATCACACAAGTGCTTGTTGCTCTTGAAATTTGGTGAGGCGTTACAGTCTCAATGCGGAGCAAAGCCTCCACATAGAAAAGCAGGTTAGGTAGTAACCACACGATACGTGTGTCAGCGATTTTAATTTATGGTCCCATTTTTTTAATGTTGTTCTTTCATTTTAAATCGGTAATGTGATGGATGACCAAGATATATTTAGAAAATTGTTAATCTTTGGGTCATGATGATGACCTGATGATTAACTTTACTGGTAGATCCAAAATAATTGGTATTTTGCTTAGATTTTTGAGATAAAAACAAAATAATAACTTACCTCATCACTTGGGTTGATAGACGGACGTCTTTCTCGTCATGGGTGACCACTTTTTTTTTTTGCAAATCCTGAAGTCTAGGAGCTGCACGCTTGTGACAGTGGTTATCCTATTTTCTCTCGGGAATTCCAGTAAATTATCACTTACACAAATTCAATATTTTTTAGTTTTTAGGCCCTGGATTTTATGGCACTATTTTCTATGGCTGTTTCGAACTTTGTATTCACTAATCTGCTAGTAAAATATAATGTCAGGTTGGTATAATATAATAATTGAACTGGGATAGCAAATCAATAGGTAATGTTGTCTACAAAACAAGGAAAATTACACATTTTGTTTAGATATTTTCCCAAACAAAATGTGTCGATTTGTCCTTACTGTTTTAACTAGCGCCCGATCATTTCTAAACAATAATAAACATCAACTTATTTAACCTCGAAGTAACTAGGTTAATCGTAGTTTAAGATCCATTTATAATCCGCATATAATACATTATTATCGTGTTATAAGCTTCGCTGCATTCCTTTAAATTATCTCAGACTGACCGCAGGCTAAAGTTCAGTGCTTCCACGAAATTCCAAAAGTACTTACTAATCGCCCTCTCCTTTCCCTCACAACTAAACGGAACTTCACGACTTGCCAGAGAGGGCTAGCAGACAAATTCCACCGCGAACGCGTCATCCTATGACGCCTCGAGTCCGTATTATCAAAGCGGCGTCAGCGGGTTCATTGATGGAGCGCACCATAAAGCACTTTCAGCGCTACATTTCAAGCATTAGAACATCGAACATCTGTTTTACTTTCTGTCTAGTTCTAAAACGGAGTTAGTTTACATTGTCCTAACATACGCAACTAACACGACCGAAATACTAATACGTGACCTCATCTTTCTCAGCGCTTCCACTAGCACGGACGATTAAAGAATCACAAATATTTATGTGAACAATATGTTAGGCTGTGAGCGATTTTTGCGGTCTGCGCTTGTGGAGGTGAATCAGTACTGCATTAGTCCATAAGAGAGTCGCCCGCGCCTCTTTGCTCGCACGAGGGCAAAGGAGATATATTTAAATTTAGAATCCCTTCCTCCGCCCTTGAGGCAAAACTCTTTTTTTTTTTTTACTTTTTATGGCGTTTCGTGCGAATTCGCCGCGGCCAGTTCTTGTGAACCGTTTTAAGTGATACCAAAAAGTTATAATTTGTAATATTGAGAATGTCTCATTCATCTCATCATTATACAGTGAACGACGATATTTACGGGAAAATATTGAAAAAACCTTCGCCAAAGAAAACACAATACGACGAGGTTTATGAAGCTGTTGGTGGACTGGGTATAAAAGCTATATTTTTTCTTGTTCGATATTTCAAGTATGTATTTACTTCGTTAATATGTTATGTCTCATTCTCATCATACAGAGTACGATGATATATACGCGAAAATTTTGAAAAAGAAACCTTCACCAAAGGAAATACCGTGTGAGGGGCTTTATGAAACTGTTGATGGATTGGGTATACAGATATTTTATTCCTTATTCGATATTTTAAGATGAATCACTTATATATTTATTATTGAGATAACCGTTTCAAGTGAAACCAAAAAGTTGTTATTTAAAATACTGAAAACATCTAATTTTCATTATACAGTGAACGGTGATATTTATTCGCAAGTATTGAAAAAGAATACTTCGCCAAAGAAAATACGAAACGAAACGGTTTATGAAGCTGTTGATGGATTGGGTATAATTATTTTTTATTTTAAATATTGACTCTGTTAATATCATGTTCTTAGTAATATTGACTTTGAATCACTTATACATACAAGTTCCCATTAAAATGTTGGACAAATTTTAACTCAGCGTTCAGTACGTCTAAGCAAAGATATCCAAGCAAAAAAACACTGATTAAAGTAATTTTATTTTGACCTAAAATCAGTGGGTAACCAACATTTTTAGTGTTTTTTCGTTAGCTGTTTTTTTTTCTTGTAAGTATCTAATGGGATTTTCTTTTTTTTTACCATTGTCCTTATTTTGGTGGTCTGAATGATTTCTAAGTGTGTCCATCTATTTTAATGGGACCTTATAATAATTTGTTATTGACTCAACCGTTTGAAGTTATACCAAAATTAAAGTTATAATGCAAAGTATTCAAAATATCTTATTCTTATTATACAGTGAGTGATGAAGATGATACTTACTCCAAAATATTGAAAAAAAATCCTTCGCCAAAGAAAATACGAAATGAAAAGGTTTATGAAGCTGTTGGTGGATTGGGTATACTTACAAATATTTTATTTATTATTTTAAATATTTACTTCGTTAATATCTTAGTTACCTATTAACTTTGAATCACTTATATTTCTTTTGACATAAATAATTGTTTGAAGTGATTAAAAAAAAAAGTGATACCAAAAAGTTCAAATTCAAAATATTTAAAAAAAAACTCTATTCTTATTATACAGCGTACGATGATATTTACGAGGAAATATTGAAAAAGAAACCTTTGCCAAAGAAGAAACAAAAGGGAGAGGTGGCTGTTCCTGGATGGGGTATAAATATATTAATTTCTGATTCGATATATTATGTATTTACTTTGTAAATAACCTGTGCTTACTTGACTTTGAGTCACTTGTTATTGACTTAGTATTGAGGTTAATCATTTGAATATAATAAACTACAAAAAGATGCTTTGTACTGTTAGGGACATCCATATTACATCAAGCAAGTCGCCTATAATTATCACAGAGGCTTCTTGTATCAATATCTTATGAAATATCCCTTATCTTATGGTGGTAGGCTATTTGCACAACTTGGCCGATAAGAAATTTCACCATTATGGTCGTTAGGAGGTTTCTGATGGAGAGCATTCTTATTTAAAGGCTTAAGGAGGCATTGAACTCCGAAAAGCAAACTAGTTCCTCACAAACAGGCTTGAGGTACTGTATTGGCTGGGTGCGCGGGCGCTGCGAAATGTATCAATTTTTTTAATTATGCAAAAACTTTGGACCTTTTCTTAAGTTTTGGGTGGTTTTTGAATTGGGTCAGAAATGTAATAATATTGTGTATTATTAATAGGTATCGTAAATTAATTACTGTATAAGTACTGGGTGTAAACAGACCCTTCACGAAGCCGTCAACCAAGCATTCTGTACATCAAACTAAGTAACTTTACGCAAAAATTATTGCTGGGAAACGACTTTTTTTTTTGGTGTGAAAAATCACGTTTCACGGTAAAACTCAATGTTACGCACTCAAATCTTAGTGCTGATGGATGCTTTGAATAGTTAATGGGTCATGGAGTTAATTAAAGTAAAGTTAAAATCTTAAAAAGTGGTTTTTAAAAAAAAACTTGTGAAAAAATTGGAACTTTGACCTTCAATATCTCCAGAACCTGTGGTTTCCCAGGTTGGCTAGAAGAAAAAAATGATCCCAATGATGGGCAGAATATGTGGTTTTCGTTTTCGTTAAGGGTCTTTTTACACCCTTTATATCGAATAGGTTTATGTCATAATAAGAGTTTATATAATACTTGGTGCTAATTAAATGTTTTGCTAATTACTAACTAGATCATTAACCTTGAAATCCCCATAATGTCCCTGGTAATAGACTCGCCCCCTGTTACTTGGGACTTAAACATAACTGGCGAAATGTGGGTGTACTATTAGGTACACCCCTGCCTAACCCTTCGGAGATTACAGGCTTGATGTGATGTTATATGTAACAATGTTATAATTGCCATGCTTTGAGGAAACCACATAATGATTATGAAATGTATATGTAGCAGCTATTTATATGGGGCATCCCATGTAAATAACAGTAAATAAAACGAATAGGTATTATGACATATTTCCGCATATGAATTTAAATGAGTATACTAGGGATGATTTTTCAGTAAAAAAAATATGATTCTGTTTAGTCCGTCAGTCGGACTCTATCGTCGTAATTTTTTTTACGTGAAAAAATAAAAAATAAGTGTCCAATATTTTTTAGAAATCTATCTGACGGACTAATTAGTTTTTTTTTGGTCGTCTACCGTATTGATTGAATG
Source organism: Noctua pronuba (assembly GCA_905220335.1). NCBI lineage: Eukaryota > Metazoa > Arthropoda > Insecta > Lepidoptera > Noctuidae > Noctua > Noctua pronuba. The sequence goes on along the minus strand of LR999901.1, from coordinate 3,190,286 downwards.
CTTGACACTTTTTCCAACATAATGAAATAGAAACAGGGTCAACACCCTTTATACCCTTTTTATAAAGGCCATTCGTTCTTATTCCAAAGCCAGGACTGGATTGGAAATATAGAATACGAACGTTACATATGATGAACTTCCACAAGATGGAAAAAGTGCAATTTGGTCAAAAACTGCTAAGTCAAGGGCCATTTGTGCCATGTTTCCTTGATCTTTGATATCTCATCCAAGTCTTACCCACGATCGGTAGCTCTTCTTCACTTGCGGTTAGACGATAGGTAGTCATTACCTAGGTCCTAGATTACAGTTATCCCGTTCAAATTCTGACTTTGAGAAATAGACAAGAAACAAATTCCTATTACCCAATTGGGTAAAGTTTGAAGAAGTTATTATACAGGGTATTCAATTTGTTAACGAAACTCCACGGCAATCAATCTAGCTATACAAAACCAGTTATGCGGATCTCTCATTGTATTGGAAATCGTAATACAAAGCGTGGCCATGTTATACTGGAAATGTATAGCTTGATGTGTCGCCGTGTGTACTCCTAAACAATATAAAACGAAAGAAAGCTATGACCTTTTGGGTTCAAAAACCCATTTTGGTTTTTTGTTTATTCATCATTCTTCTGCCCTTGTCCCAATTTGTTTGGGGTTGGCGCAGCATGTCTTCTTCTTCCATACTTCTCTATTACTCGTCATCTCAGCAGTCACCTCCTTTCTAGCCATATCATCCTTCACACAGTCCATCCATGGTTTCTTGGTTTTTTGTTAAATATTGTTCAGATAATCATACCTATCAAGTTTCGCTAGTCAATTTTGTTTGACCCTGTATACAATAACATTGAGTATATTGCACTGCACCGTTTGGTGCCATAATATTAATTCCGTTCAATTAGAAGGACCCCGTTCTCCTCCAACAAACATGATGTCATTTGACAAATGCGGCTCGCTTTATTTATGTTAATTAATTGGTTAACTGTAATAAATGCTTGCTATTAATTAATTATTATTTAACACTGGTCAATAATATTGATCGAGTTATGACGTCTAATTGCAATTGGTTGAAAACAACAACAGCCATATTTGCACTGTTTCATAATTATGGGGTCCCGTTCTCCTGTCCTCCGCAAAAGACTCATTAATTGTATGGAAAGACTGGATACTATAAAGGGTGTAAATAGACCCTTAACGAAGCCGAAAGGCACTTGTTCTCCGCGTTATTGCGATCATTTTTGTTCTAGACTATACCTGGGAACCTTCTAGTTACGGAGATATTGGGGGTCAAAGTTCCAACTTTTTCACAAGTTTTTTTTTAATACATTTTTTTAATGTTATAACTTTACTTCAAATACCTCCATGACCGTTTACTATTCAATGCATCCATAAGCACAGTGTTTTGAATGCGTTTCATTGAGTTTTACCGTAAAAGGTTATATTTATTTTTTGTGTGGAGTTACTTAGTTTAATGTACAGAATGCTTGGTTAACGGCTTCGTGAAGGGTCTGTTTACACCCTTTATAGAAGGACGTTGGATTGTGTGAGGAATGATGTGAAAGAAAAGGGACTAATTGATAGCAGAGAATAGAATTTGACAAGGAAGAATGGAAGACGAATACGTGCTGCACCGACCCAAACTAACATGTGATAAGGACAGGACGTTTCTGCAGTAATTTCTCTTCATCTATTAAGGAAGGGAGAAGGGCAAGATAATGATGATGATCTACTCCCGTCGAATACCACCAATAGCATGCTCAAATAAATTGCTCAAGGGTTGTATCTTTTTTATTTCGACCAACGTATTACCAATTGCAATTCTTCCAAAGTTTTATGAGCAAAAGCTACCGGCCTCGATAAAGTTGTAACAAAATAAGACATAACAGATAACTTGACATATTCACGATAACGTGAGATGAACTTGTACTAATTAAAATGTCACATACTATCGTCATTAACTATGTTATAGTAGACTCATTGATATTTGCTGATAATTATCTGTTACTGATGATTAAGCGGATAAATTTATATCAAATTAGCTAGCGGTTCAGCCCTAGTGAAGGGCGAATTTTATCCCATGACTATTCCAAATTATGCTATGTCCTAACCCAAATCGTGGTCTACCTGAGTGCCACAACGCCTAATGTACCCTTGCTGTCAATTTTAAGAATTGACGCTTAATTTTCGTTTTTCGATTTCCGTACAACTAAGCTTAAGTACCTATTAACAGTTATCCTTCCAATCAACTTGTATTCATGCATCTCGGATCTTAAACGATACATTGTTTCGAATTAGACACAACAATCGGTCGGATCGTCTCAACAAGTTCCAATATTTGTAGTTTCTACTCGTTTCCCGTCATCCGTTTCTTCTTAGTCACGTTGTATTGCAAAATTGTTTTGTCCTGTATCCGTCTCTTGACGGTATTAATCACCATCGTCATTCAGAACGTTAACATAACCAGAATTTGTGAATCTATCACGATTTTATTACTAAAGTTACCATTACTCTTGATTCCAGATGCCCTGCTCGCCGACCTTCAGAACTCCATCAACCCTGGCGCCAGGGTAGGCAGTCCAGGAGGCAGGAGTTCCCCTGGTGGAAGGACAGCTTCCCCTGGCAGAACCAGCTCACCGCTTGGCAGAGGAAACTCGCCCGGTCGACTCAGCTCTCCGGGTGGCAGTTTGAATTCACCATCATCTACGGGATATGGCTCGATAAATGGATCTAGGAATATATCTACAGATTATGCTAAACCTGCTTCGGTAAGTGACAATGTAATCCTAAAAGATTTAGTAAAGTCTGTGAGGCTATTATCATGAGATAGTGTAATTTCAGTGTGTATTGAAGGTGGAGGATATTTTCCTATTACTTTCAATTTGCTGTAGATACCTAGTATTCAACTTGGGAGACACAATCAGGTTAGGAGTAAGAAGAATTACGAGAACTAAGAGGCTATTTCGTTACAAAGAGCTAGGCTTTAATACTAAAATGTATAAACGTTATTTAGCACGAACTTCACTAAACGTTATTCCTGCCACTTATGCACAACGACCCAAGTCGGCCGGAGCAAAGACAATCTCTGCAGATGGGGTTCATGGACGGCTCAGACCTCAAGTGCGTATACGGCGCCACCCCACAGACAATGGCCCACCTTCCGTCTTTCACCGCATGCCCTATCACCTTCGCACCTAATGATCTGCTAACTGCATCAGTGAGCGGGGTTCGCGTGCTGAGTTTTGGGCCAAACATAACATAGCTTTTTGCCATCGATGCGCTAAGAAGAAAGTGCACAACGGTCAAACTACAAGTACTCGACAAGAACATATCGACACCAAAGCACGAGCGAAGAAACGTGTATAAATCTCGGCCTAAGATCCAAAACTGCTGTTCTTAATATCCACAATGACCCAACATATTAAAGTTGATTTACAGTATAATATCCTCTTCTCAATTGTGTTTAGAATATTATTATACTATGTCGAACACAGTAACAAGCAGCTAAGCTTCTAAGTTAATTCATCGTATAAGTATTAGGACGGCCATGCCCAACTGACCCAAATTACCATCTTTTACGAGATAGCCCATCGTTTAGTTGATCATCCTGCAATATAACGATATAGTTCTTTATTTACTTAGTTATAACATTATGTATAGTAGAGGAAGATATCATTGTGACTTTACGATATATTGGCGAGACGATATTTATACGATGAGATAAATAATTAAATATATCATAGATCAAATAAGTAACATTAATAATAACCAACTGAAGGCAGTTTGCGAAACTTGTGACAACGACAATATTTACAGAATAGATTTCTTCAATTTTCTTGTTGGATATTGATCAAATAGTTTTCTTTTAATGCATAGAAAACCAATCACCGATTGCATCTCTTGAGAAGCTTCAGGCCAGCGTTTTTTTTTACCTTAGGGACATTAGCCTCACAGTCTCACAATCAATCAGTAACCTCTTCATCCTGAACCATTCACTATGTTGTTTACATTATGATGGTCCTCACAAAAGTCTCTTAGTTCAGTGTGTCTCCTCTAACGTCTTCCACTGTTTCCTATCTCTAGCAACCCTTCTCCAGTTGGGACCTGCTGCGAGTTTTAGCTCATCCTCCCATCTCGCCTTCCTCTTTTCCGTACACCATTTCTAGGATACCAGTCAGTGACAATCTTGCTCCACTTTTCTTGGGTACTACGCAATTTATGGCCCGTCCATCTCCGCTTTAGTTGATTCACAGTCTCACAAATTGCGTCAACAAACTCAACCTTGGATATGGGTCTTCCCCAAGTTGCTTAACCGTTTATGTTTTCAGTTTACCTTATTTGGCTATATTTCTGTTGAAAACACTGTTTGTTGTTGTTTCAACAACTTTTTCTCAAGGCTTTGGGCTGAACCTCTATAAATTCCCATTAAAATATTATTATTGACGTACGTGACAAATGTTAGTTTATTATATTTCAATAGAGACGTATTAATTCATAGAATTTATTAATCAAAGAGATCCACTAATGACTCGTTGACGAGTAGATGAGTATTCGCGGAGTTATGGATAAAAATAATGTTCAAAGTCAAAGTTTACTCAATGTTTGTATAGTAATCTGTGGTTCAAGGAATTTGTGGACATATAAGCTCCCACAGCTTATATGTCCACCATGATACGGTTAAAGCTATTTATAATATAATCAATGCCAGGATTGCCAGGATTGGTAGGTTATATACTTTTACTTTCATCCTTGTGTCAAAGATGAAAGTAAAAGTTATGATATTTTAACTTGTTCTTAACATAACAATCAAGACTTGTAATCCAGGAAGGGTTGGGCAGAGTAATACCTAATAGCACACCCACATTTCGGTTCCCAGTTATGTTTAAGTCCATAGGGGGCGAGCCTATTGTCATAAGCCAGGCACAAATACAGACTCCGTGGCTGCTACTGAGAAATTCCTGATCGAAAAACCCAATGATACTTTGCCCGACCCGGGAATAAACATCTCAGGACTCACGCTTGGGACCACTAGACCAACGAGGCAGTCACTATTACAAGAACAAGGATTTAACTTGATCTTGTCTAAAAACTCTAGTCAAAGCAGGAAATGCTAGACTAGACTAGAGTCTACAAGACTGATGATTTGTTTGCTAAGGGACATTATCAAAGTATGAAGAAGAGAATTGGTTTTCTAATCATTCATTAGTTCGCCCACCAAAGTGACTCTCGTAATATTTTCTAGAATCATTGGTTTTGATAATGCAATACTAAATATTTTTTATTCATTTGTATTTATTTTATCCACATTGTCAAGAATAGCTTGTACAATATTATGCATGATTGTAATACATAGTTTAACCTACAAACAGTGGCCTACTGCACTAAAGTCAAGTACAACTACTCCTCATTCAAGTCAGACATTCCTTGTTTCTATATTGTTTATGTTGATTATTGAATGATAACAGATAAAACTATTTACCTAAGAATGTAGAATTATATTTGAAATTGTGTTTATCGTGTTATATTGGACCTGATTCAGTTGTCTGATTGGTTATGTCTGTAAACATGATATAGTTTGACCAGAAAGTTTTTTTTTTATTTAGCAGACAGTCAAAGGAAAAAATAAAAGTCTAACAACATGTCTTACCAAGGGGTATAGTATTACCCAGTACTAACTGGGTTGAGGAGGTCAGATAGGCAGTCGCTCCATGTAAAATACTGGTATTTGGCTGCATCCGGTTAGACTGGAAGCCGATCCCAATATAGTTGGGAGAAGGCTAGGCAGATGATGATGATGGGCAGTCAAAGGTGCAATCATTAATTACTTCTCAAAGCCTAACTTTTATACTCTCAATGAGTCTCATAAGTAGTACTAGTAGGTTTAACGATTGTTTTGTACATTTTTTCTTATTGGTTATCTACTAATCATTCTTCTGCCCTTATCACAAGTCTTTTGGGGTCGGTGCAGCAAGTCTTCTTCTTCCAAACTTCTCTATGACGAGTAATAGAGAAGTTTCTGAAATCTCAGCATCATCTTTTCTAGCCATATTATCTTTTACACAGTCATACATGCATCGGTTCCTTGGTCTTCCCTAGTAATACCCTACCCTCACGACATTTTCCTCATACCGCCGTCACACATACACAAAATCCCAATAGTACGCACGACGATCAATCAAGGTATACAAAACCAGTATAAGCAGATCTCTCATTGTACTACAAATCTATACAAAGCGAGGGCATGTTATATTGGAAATGTATAGCTTGATGTGTCCCTAAAACCATTGTGAATTGTGATTTTCCCCTTTCACTCCATCGCAGCCGATTGTCATAGTTGGTATGTGTTGTACCCAATACATAGTACAGTGGATTAAACGATTGTTTTTCGATTTTCCATATTATAGATTGTATTCATAATATTTATGAAATGTTGACAGAAAAAATCTTCTATGAATAAAACTACCGGTCAATTGCATTTAAATTAAGCAAATTAAAGACCGATCACAGTTCTTAATATTGATATTGCTCAAAGTTTTCTTTAAAAACATGTGTTTATATTATGTTTCTATTTTCTAAGCAACTATAAATCTATTCGTTCTTTCAACGTAAGAAGATGTTATGACAGACCTTACTAGATGACTGTGTTGCGGTTAGTATTAAAAACGGTTAAATCATGACTCACGATAACAATATGGAGACTAAACAAAGCTTAGTAAAATTGTCTATTATTACGTGCTTTGTTCCACGTTCATACATTTTATTTTTTCGATATATTTTTGCCGTAAATAGGTTTATTAAGCCATGTAAAGCCAAGTCAGAGGCCCATGGGCGGCATAAAAGCTCTGCCACCAGGTTACGCACTAACCGCACGATAAAGAAGGTTTATTAGGTATGTTGCTAACTAGCTACTAAAAGGAAAAACTAGATATTTATGTAAATAACTAAATATTTACTATTTTCCCCAGCACAAAACAAAGTTATAATTTCTGGTTTTGTAACTTATTTATTAGGTATAACTAACCTTAACGATATTTAGTTCCAGTCCATTTAAAATTACAGATCATCGTGCTAATTTCCTCTATTCCCCAATTTATGATTGTTCAAAACTTTTCTTCTTTTGTTAGTGTACAGCGCCATCTAGATTCAAGTAACGTAAGACCATCGGTACTCTGTATTTGAAATGGTTCCAAGTAGTATCGCGTTGAGCGTAGATGTCGCTACCAGTACTTCCTATGTTTAGAAATTTCTTGTTTTCATACGAGTCATACGACGTTCGTTTCTAAAGTCAGCAATCTGGTTTAGTTGTACGAAAGGTTTTTCCTTATTATTTTAATAATAAACTAGGTCTTCATCAGTTTTTGGTACCAAATTAGGTAGCAGAATTCAGTCAAACGAAGCGGGCGCCTCTTACGGGGCGGGCTTGCGAGCCGGACAGGTGCTCTGCCTACCGACTGTCGCATGGTACGATAGTAATGAAGCAGACAGACAGGCGTCACACGGCTAACAGCTGATAGGTCATAGGCGCGCGCGAGCGCGAATTTCATACGGCTGTTGTGTTATTCTGATAAAAATGAATGAGTATAAAAAAAAATGTTTCTTTGGGAAAGTTGTTTGTTATCATGAGTATAATATCTAGTAGAATATCACATGTATAAGTATCGGTCACTAATTACTAGTCACCCTATCTATTGTACACTGTACAGACCCTAGCACATCAAGCTACAACAATCTGTTAAATTTCTTTAAAAGATTTCCAACTTTATCGCTAAAGCATTAGGATCAAGGTTGATTGGGAAAATTTGACAGTTTCGGGTAGCTTGATGTGCTGGCGTCTACGCATGGACTCCATTGTCTGCGTCTCATTCGGAGTGTTGTGTTTGGTGAAGAACAAGTACAGAAGCTGAAGCAACAGCTAGCCAAATAATAAACCAACATATTATTTTAAATATGTTCCATCAAAACTTCTGTATCCGTATCAAGATCATAAATAACATCTGTCACTTGCTTCGTCCATTTATTTTATGATGCTAACACGAGACTCGTGTTTTCCTCAATGTTAATTTTCCGTGCAGAATTCAGACGCTAGCCAATCATGATTTAACGTTCTTTACAATTTAAATAGTATTTAGATTGTCCACATTTACGAACAAATTTTAGCACCCTAATAATTAAAGACTTTCCTACTCGAAAAAAATCTAAATGCTCTTCATTCATCCATTAATCAGCCTTTTAGAGCAGGACTTGGCATTGGGGATGAAAATTATTCAAGTTCAGACACAACTGGTGTTTTACTTGCAATAAAACTAACACGTTTTCAATCTAGTAGGTAAGTTCTAATAACGATGTCGACCCTCGTTGAAGCGAAAAAGTAATCGGCGGTGCTCGCTCTAGCGATGCACCATGTAGATCACACCATAGATCCATCCTTAAATGCCATTTTTCTTATTCCTTCTCCGTCCATGCTGTAAGATTGTGGAACTCACATCACTCACATTCAATAGTGAATATTATATTTACATATTTGTTTATACAGGGTGTTTGGTAATTGGGTGCATTTCTTGAAATGTGTGATACTAGATCTAATTTGCAATAATTTTGACCCGATAACATGGGGTCCAAACTGGTTTGTTTTTGAGATATCGAACTTGTAAAGTTTTTTGGAAATTTTGCACCTCTCCACCATAAACTCCTGATTATGAGGAATCAGCGGCGTTTAGGATGTTAAACTGATACCTTTCTGATAGCTCATGAACGAATGAAACCTTCGAAAACCATTTTTTCAAAAAAGTATATCTGCCTTTAATTCGTATTCCGCCATAAAAGTCATGTTCTGATTTTTTTCGAAACTTTCCTGGTGTTCGAGGCAGTTTTCTCAAAATTAATATGACACTTGTCTTGCAATGGTATAACTAATATTATATGTGGACTTATACTAAATATGAGAAGTATGGAAGAAGAATGCTGCGCTAACCCCAAATATATTGGGACATGGGGAAGAGAATGATGACTTATACTCTAAATATATTGGTTAAGACATTCATACTATGCATGTTATTCTCTTCCTGTTCTCACACACTATTGTGTACATTTCTTTTCCGTTTTTAAATAAGCTGTGCCTTTGTACTCTATGTTATGAACTTATGATGTTTCCTTATGTTCTCTCTTGTGTGTACGTAAATGATAAAATAAATAAATAAGCTATTATTCATGTTGTTATGTCATTTATTATAATATTGCGCGTGACGACGTGACCATATCAACGTTAAGTCATTGTACAGTCACACTGGATTAGCTGTGCGCTTCTATGGGTCAGCCAATGGCTGCGCAGTTCAGTTGCAGACAGCTAAGTGTACGTCCTACAAACTCGTGACCATAATTAAATTTGTAAACGTGCTACTGTCAATAACATTCCTTTTTGACGTGACAATCTGGGCTAGCTTAGATTTCTGCGCTGTAGCAGAACGCGTAGGACCATGGTCAGTCTTTAAAAACGGTTGACTAATTTTTATTTATTGGAAGTGCTAATACCAGAACTGATTAAGCCAGATAGATACCTGTGCACCTGCTGCTACTGTATCAGATTTTTTGCCTTCATTAACCCTTTTTAAGGTAGAGGCAATAAAGGGTGTAAAAAGACCCTTAACGAAGCCGAAAGGTATTTCTCCCCATCATTGCGATCATTTTTTTGTTCTAGACCATACCGGGGAACCTTCTAGTTACGGAGATATTGGGGGTCAAAGTTCCAACTTTTTCACAAGTTTTTTTTTAAATACATGTTTCTAATGCAAGATTTTTACTTTAAACATCTTCACGATCCCCGTACTATTCAATCCATCCATCAGCACAATGTTTTGAGTGCGTTACATTGAGTTTTACCGTAAAACGTAATTTTTCATCCCAAAAAAAAAGTCGTTTCCCAGCAATAATTTTTGCGTAAAGTTACTTAGTTTGATTTACAGAGTGCTTGGTTGACGGCTTCGTGAAGGGTCTGTTTACACCCTGTATACGTGCCACCAACAAAAATATTTTTTATACAGAAATATCAGCACTTTAGTATGGACAGTGGCACATATACTGTTATCAAATTTTCCACATATTTTCCGGCGATTTAAAAAAAAAATTAAGCCGGTACTTATTTAATATTTTTAATAATAAAAATCATATAAAAATATCCTTATTAACCTACATTAATTACTTTTTCCTATCACTTCCATTTTCTCGGCCTTATAAAGGGTTAAAGGGACTTGTTAGAAATGTGTGTGAACCACCAGCTAATTGACTATTTTGCAACAAACACTAACGAAAATTTTCTTGTCCACAGCCCACCTACCAAAACACATCATTGCTCAGAGAGACCAAGAAGGTAGCCCCAGTGGAATACAGCACAACACAGACGACCTACAGTAGCCACTCTCCCGGTTACAACTCAGGACAAAACACCTTCAATGCAGCACAGACCAACTACAGCTCGACGCAGCCCGTCTATGGCAGGACGGGGTCGGACAAGAGTGGACGCGGTAACCTGACGGAACTGGACACTCTGCTCGATGACCTGAGCAATGCGAGATACGGGAACTATGTAGACAAGTCTACAACTGCTACGTATAGTGAAAGAAATGGTGAGTCTATGATGCTTAAATTTTGAAATGGTAAGATTTTCAGCGCATAATATTTTAGAAGTTTTTGATAAACTTGCCGTAAGGACTTGGCAAAAAATATATACATAAGGTCATGTCGGTAGAATATCAATAAGCCTTTAACGATGACGACGTGATACTCTAGAAGGCATTTAGACATTGTTATCCTTAGATTTAGAAGTAACGGCTTCAATAAACTATCTAAGTGCCAAATCATCCAAATCCCTTCAGTAGTTTTCGCGTGATAGAGTAACAAACATCCATCCGTCCATCCATTCTCACAAACTTTCGCATTTATAATATGAATAGGATTGTCACCGTGAGCCGTTGAATGTAATTCTATCACAGCTTTGTCATGATTATAAGTCAGTATCTTAGTTAGTAGGTATGATATAAATAATTGTTACGAAAGTTTATTTGATCATCTTCAAATTTTTATAGTGAACTAGCTGTTCCCCGCGACCTTCGTCCGCGTCAAGTTATTAAAAATACAAATTTCCCCGTTTTTGCAACATTTTTCATTGCTGCTACGCTCCTATTAGTCGTAGCGTGATGATATATAGCCTATAGCCTTCCTCGATAAATGGACTACCCAACACTGAAAGAATCATTCAAATCGGACCAGTAGTTCCAGAGATTAGCGCGTTCAAACAAACAAACAAACCCTGCAGCTTTATAATATTATTAGTATAGATAATAATTTTGACTGAAAGCACAGATCACTGTCACTTAGTTACATAAAAAAACTACAAGGTTTAAAACACACGTTTTACGTCCAAAGAGGCGGATGTGTGATAAATTAAACGTCTTGCCGAGTCTGTGCATAACGGGAAGAAAAACAGGAAGAGTTAAACTGGCCAACATTAAAAAAATACATAAATGAAATAGGAACCTACCGAATGGACGGAGTTCTTGCCCAACTGATACCAAACAAAAAAGTAATGAACGTTTCTAGTAGTATTATAGAATCCTCAAAGTGACATTCGGAAATTTAAGGTAATAACACAGAACAACAAAATCAAAGAAATTAACCATACAAGCTAAAAACACCTTTAGGATTTGAAGCACCTGTAGCAGTTGATATCATTTTTCTGCCCTTATCCCAATTTATTTGGGGTCGGCGCAGCATGTCTTCTTTTTGTAGAAACTGATAAAACCAATTAAACATACAACCCCGAAAATACACATTGGCATTATCAGAACCAATTTGTAATTCCTAAAGTTGAGATAAATATGATTTATCAAAATCAAGCGCTCCCATAACTCATGGCTCGTGTAGGATGCGAAGATTATTTCATGTACGCCGAAACGATTCATTTAGGATAACCTCGGGTGTAACACTTCAGTAATATATTTGCCCTGTAACCTGAATTTCATGCTAAAAAGCTACAATTATAAAAAATACATATTGACCCAGATATTGTAGCGATGACAGCTGATTTATCTTTTTATGTAATAAATATTTACGCCGTCAAAAGAGAATCAGAAATAACTAGGATAATTAGCAATGTTGTTATTTCTCGAAATGCACCATGTTAAGCCGTTGGTCTCTGCTGTCATTTGTAGCTCTTCGACAGTCGTTACAGGTAGTCAGTGCAGCAGTGGCCCGAAATTCTGACAACCAGTCTTACCAAAGGGTTTTGTATTACCCGGCACTATCTGGGTTGTGGAGGTCAGATAAGCAGGTGATTCATGTAAAATACTGGTATTCAGCTGCATCCGCTTAGACTGGAAGCAGACCCCAATGTAGTTGGGAAAAGGCTAGCCAGATTATGATCGTTAATCGAAATGGGACTACCTGTGTTCTTTACTGTCTTAAGATTGTTGTTACCAGCACTATTCATTATTGTTTCAACTATTTCCTTGAGTTTGAGTCATCGTGGTGAAAGGTTTAGTCAGCTAGACTCTGCGTTACTGAGTGCTAGCTGTCCAGGGTGCGCCGGGCGTTTGGAATCGCATACGATATTTTTAACGCCGCTCGGGGAGGCTCCTTTCATGCACCCAGCTGTGCAGGTGGCAATATACTGGTCGGGTATTATTTGAGTCTATCGACACGCAAAGAAGAAGAAGAAGAAGAACTATTTCCTTTAAAATCGGTTCTGCATTTTCTCTCACTGCTGTTGCTATTGTAGGTTCTATAATTATATCATTTTCTATAACACCATTGAAATCGCTTTTCACGACCTCTATACTAATCTCTTTAGCCAAAACCTTTTCACTAAGTCATACATCAACAAATTCATCGGAATACAGTAATAAATAGTATGTTTATAGCTCTAAGTAATCGCAAATGTCTACACCAAGGCCAGTCTCACCATCGGAAATAGAACACCGTTCCAGATTGTTTGGTTTACAAACTAATGCTGTATTACTGGCTTTGAATATATTTTCTTTTTTGACTTCTTAATATTGGGTATTGTGATAGTGTTTTTGTCAAGCTTTATTATCTTTGTACGTAATGGTTTTGTTGTAAGTCTGTGTCGAATTGGTCACAATTGTGGGAAAGTTTTAATGAAATATTAAAATGAATTATACTTATCGAGAATGATGTAACTAAGGTACTGTAACAATATTCTAATTTAAAAGACTGCCCATGGAGTTTCTTGCCCGTTCTTCTCCATAGAGATCTACGCTTGGAATGGGCAACTGCAGTACCTAATTTTTATGCCTTATGACTGGGACTGTAGCTAAATTTCATAGTTGACTTGTTTCGACAATTCAAAAGTGCCTGTAACTAACCTACTTGAAATAAATGCTTTGATTTTTGATTGCGAGTTACCGAAGTCTAGCTGGCCATTCTTGAGGAATGGGGATGTGTTGAATGATCAATTTTCGCACGCTTGCCTAAAAACGCGAGATGCCCGATATACGATACATTGCTTATAGAATTCAGCAATCGAAAACAATGTTTGGCCGACAACAACGCAACAAAATGTAATGCAAATCTTATCTGCTTAGTCTTCGCACTTGAAAAGAATGACACTCATTTGTCTTTCAGAATGTTGTCGGCAAACATTTCGTTCTCATTACAAGCTAGACCAATTAGTGGTGCATGATGTCTTCAATCCAATAAACTTAAATTACTCGCTCATTTAACGACATTTGGCATCACTCTGACACTTTTATTCAGACATTTACATTCGATGTTGTATACAATACCATATTTTATAGAAAGCACTATTACTTCTCAAATGTTTTGGCATAATCTCGAGAACTTGTGTTTTTAGAAATTGTGTGTTGCTGTCTTCATGTCCAAAGCTCTAAAGATAGGAGTGCACTTTTTCGGCGCGTGTAGCAATATTTCACTCTGGTTAATTTCATCGGTCGCTTTTTCAAATGCGAGATGCAAACATTTTATGCAGTCGTCTTCTTCTCAAGTATATTCATGATTTGGTGAAGTAATTTTAAATTCAACTGTTAGGCGTGTTGTAGATAAACGAATTATTCCACCTTATTTAATGAGCAAGGGACTGTTACGGTTTTTTCAGCGTATTACATGAACTCGGTAGCACTGTCGTTCTTCAAACTCTCGTCAACATTTTCAACTTGATTTACGTAAGTTTGATACTTACGTAAATCAATTTGGACATTGTTTTCATTCAATTCAGTCTGTTCTTTTCTAAAGCCATCGATCATAATTGCTCACAGACCACCATTCTCTAGCTGTGTCTAGTCGTCCCATACACTTATGACTTTGATCTTCAAACCGTGCGAACATCTCCCAAACTCATCTAGTTGTCGTCGCCTCATCTGTCGTTAGTTTATCCCCAAACTGTAAGCTTACATCATAGGCTAGATTCGGTTTTAGAATTCCGTGTTCAAATACTCTACCGAAGTTTTCAATTTCACTAATATTGAGTATATTTTCTATCAGATGTCGGAAATTAATCACACTAATGCTTATAGCATTCTATTCAATATTATAAGATAAACCAATAAATTTATCTTCTTGTACAACAATAAATAAATCTTTAGGGCCACTTAACCTTAAAGGTCAACCGTTTAGGGGTTCAACATCTGCTTCTAATAACTCAATAATTTCCCTAAGGTTATCTTCTCCGTAGTTTATCACAGAAAACATTGATATATTCGTAGCCAAAAGCGAAGAACCTTAGACGCCAGATTTACTGGCAAGCGATCAGTGTCCCGCAAGGGCCTGCACTTGGCATTGAACGAATTCGTCAAGACCGTGCCACCTGTCCCTTTCTCAAAACAAACGTTATTTTTGACCAAGTTAAACATTTTATTATTTCAGTTATGCTTGTCAAAATTGCATGTAAACAAGCCATTAACTAGTGCGAAGTTGTACTAACATTGTTTGTTAATCATAAACGTTTTGCTGCTAAAGTTAATGAACCTAGAATTATTTGTTTTTAATGTTAGTATCGTTGCCAGAAGTTTCAGCACGTTTTGTACACGTTGGATGATTAGCAAGGTTTCTGGTCGTAAATAACGTTGTTGGAGCAATTTATAAATCTGCAGTGCTGATTTGAGTTAGACTGAAAATTTGGGCGCTTCTGTTGAAAATGTTCGTGAGAGCTTTTGATTTGTTGAGATGTCTCTGGAAAGTCACCTGATTGCTTTCAACAAGTGATTATTATCATTTGCAGATAAATGATCAGTCGAGTGAAACGTTTCTAGTACCTAATTACCAATATTTCGAGATCCTTACAAGTCGAATTTGCGTGTTCAACAAACGAGTTAGCTAGTATTTTTATGTTCTTCTTTATTTATAGTGTGGTTAGTAGTAGTACCTAACAACCTGGTGTCAAAGTTTTTATGCCTCCCAGGGGCTCTGACTTGGCTTTACATGCCGTCGAGAGGTCCTTCACCAAAGCAAGCAATACAATACGCACGTGTATCGGAAAAATCAGCGGTGCTGGGTTCGAACTCGAGACCTATGACTTGATTGATTGATTTTGGTGTCCAATAAAGTATATTCTAGCTATCCAACGTATACGAAGCCAGTGGCACTGTCCACCTCATAGTTTCCTACCTTTATAAGTAGGCTTTCAGATTATTCTGCGATCTATACAAAAAAACTATTTTTGTTCCAGTTCAACAAATAGGTACCGAGCGGTATTTGCATGAAACAATCAATTAACGAGTTGAACAAACGCTCGTATTTACGATTGCAGTTCCGATAAAGACCGTGAAAGACGTAAAATACGTAACCTGATACTTTGTATTTACAGATTTTATACGTTTCCTACGTTTAGCATTCTTTGAGAAACATAAAATCTTATGTTTCAACACGTATACAAACAGTTGCCAATACAGGCAGGGTTCCGATTGTAAATAAGACCTCCTTCCAGAAATATTTTTAGAAATTTAATGCAGCTGCAATTGCAATGATATCCATAGCCTAAAATTAGATGGTGAACACCTAAACTGATGATTTTTTCCGACAACCTTTTAAAGTAATCCTAATATAGTATTTATTATCATAGCGTGATTAATATTTATTACTATTATATCACCCCAACCTATCCCACTGCTGGGCCAAAGGCCCCCTTCATTTCGACAGCTGTAGTCTGTTATGGTCGATAACCGACACATTATAATTTATAGATACTAAAATTATAGCAGCTAGTTAGCAAAATCTGCCATTGTTAGATTTCAGAAAGCAGCCACTTCCTTCCATGCTTACGATTTACTGATTGTGTTATTTCCTTCACAGTATCCGATGGGTATGCCCGCACCAATGGCACAGCCAGTCCAGCTTCCTCCAGACCTACGGTGGACTCTCTCCTCGACCAGCTCAGCGCAGAAATTCCCAATGGGTGAGTAGAAGCAAACTGATGTTTACCACAAGTTGTGATATCTATGATATTTTGAAACAAAAGGGAGAATTGTGTGGTATGGAAAAGGAACAACAAATTAATGTGCACTTGTAGAAATTCTTTCCAGTTATAACGCAACACAAACCTATAATTATAATAGTCAACAGGTTTCTCGCCCCTTGCAGGAGCATTTTCAGGAAATGTTGACTCGTCGATCACCCGAGCTTTTTACGGAATTAAAATTAATAATTTTGCATAGCATGCTACTGAAATTATATATATCACATAGTAGTATGAATGTGGATGGGTATACAAGTAGAGGAAGACCAAAGAAACGATGGATGGACTGTGTGAAAGATGATATGGCAAGAAAGGAGGTGTCTGATGAGATGACTAGTAGAATAGAGAAGTATGGACGAAGAAGACATGCTGCGCCGACCCCAAATGAATTGGAATAAAGGCAGGAGAATGATGATGATGATGTGGAGTATAATAGGGATGTCACATCGATACGCAAAGAAGAAGACTACGACAGTATCAAGTAAACAGCCATCATTTTGGAAATATTCAGTTTACTCTTACATCGTCTTCTGTTAACTGAACAAGATAATTTTTAAGTTCATTCTGATTGCGCTAGCTTTCTCCAACTCTTTCTACGCGATATGTTATAGATAGGGTATTATGGCTCGAAAGGAGGTGACTGCTGAGATGACGAGTAATCTATACATATAATAAAACAGTAAAAAAACTGTGTCTGTACATTGAATATATTTAAAAAAAAAAAAATGAGGGGGGTTCAGAAACAGTAATAGACCACGAATCCAAAAAAAAAATTCTGTCTGTTTGTCTGTTTATCTGTTTGTCTGTTTGTTTGTACACGCTAATCTTCGGAACTACTAGACGGATTTGAAAGATTTTTTTTTGTTGTATAGGTATTAAGTCTGGGCAACATATAGGCTATAATTTATCTTGGAAACTTGAATACCTGATGCAGAACCGCAATAGAATAGCTAAACTATAAGAGATACAAAAATGGTACCATAGCAAAAATTGTTCCACGTGATGAGCATTTTCAGCTGAGAGAATAAATTTGAAGATCTGGAACACCTGATGTGGAAATCCAAGAGTCCAGCTACACTATAACATATATAGGAATGATGTCTTGCAAAAATTGTTCAATCTGATGACCACTCTCTGTTGATTTACAAAAATCGAAGTTCTGGAACACCTATTGTGGAACTCCAAGAGCCCAGCTACACCATAACACATATAGGAATGAAGTCTTAGCGAAAATTGTTCAATCTGATGAGCACTCTGTTGACTTATAAAAATCGAAGATCTGGAACACCTGTTGTGGAACTCCAAGAGCCCAGCTACACCATAACACATATAGGAATCACGTCTTAGCAAAAGTTGTTCGGTCTGCTGGGCATTTTCTGTTGACTTATAAAAATCGAAGATCAGAAACATCTGATGTGGAAATCAAAGCTAACACTAATTTCACTGTATAATCATAAAATAACATAATCTGGGAGTACCTCCACGCGGTGAAGGCGGTAACAGTTTAGGACTAATTTTCGATGACGACGGTATATCATTGAAAATTTGACTCTACTGGACAAAACTTCCATTTATTTTTTTATTTTATCGAATAAATATGCCTTCGGGCTTATGTTATTTGAGTGTTTAATTTCCTTTTCCACTTATCTTCGTGACACGGTAGCCTTCCCGGTAAGGTAACGCAGGGGAGCAGTCACTTAGATTTTAATTGATCAGGTATCTTCACAATAAAACTATAACCATGCCTAGAAAGAGATCAAATCTTTCCCAATGTTCCAAAGAAGCTAAAAGATTGAGGATCATAAGATCCCAACAATCTACGGAAGAACGTCAGGAGAGACTTGATGCTGTTCGAGAACATCAGGCTGCAACTCGCTCCGTGGAAACCTCTTCCTCTCTTCTCTTCTCTTCCTCTTGGATAACGAAGCACGCCTGCGTTCTCAGCGTATTTACGCATCTACATCCAGGTCTCTAGAGAACTGTGAAGAATATGATGTGCGACTGACCGCTGATCGTGAACTTCATGCGTTGTCTCACGAATCGGAGACGTTCACGGATAGAGAATTACGCTTGAGTTCCAAGCGTATCTACGCATCGACTTCTAGGTCTCTAGAGACAAGTGGGGAACGTGATGAGCGAGTGACCGCTGATTGTGAACGTCACGCATTGTCTCGCGAGTCGGAGACGTTCACGGATAGAGAATTACGCTTGAGTTCCAAGCGTATCTACGCATCGACTTCTGACTTACAAAAATGAAAGATATGGAACGTCTCGAATCGTCTCGCGCATCCCGTTGTTTTCCCGTCCCCGGGCTCTTAGAATTCGACATCAGACGTTTTAGATCTTCGATTTTGACGACCCCGTTGTCGCTGGCATAAGCAACAGGATCCGCGTACGAAGTCGCGGGCAGAAGCTAGTAGAGAAGTAAGGACGAAGAAGGCATGCTGCATCGACCCCAAAGAAATTGGGATAAGGGCAGGAGAATGATGATGCTATAGATAGGCTGGTATCTTGATTTTTGAGACTTCTATCAAAGTTTTGTCTCTTGTGTTGCTCCGAAGTGTAGCTATAACTCATGTGATGGCGTCGTCTTTCTTTCATATGAACACGGACAGTGTTTCACATTATTAGAACAGAGTGGGTTATATTTCGAGCTACTAGAGATACCTACTACTTCCTACTAATGACCTTAGGTGTTAAGTATAGAATAGATATAGCGACAATTTATTGCTAGCGTGTGGGCTTTCCCACGATATCTTACACCATAAACATAATTTATTGTGTTAGAAAAATAGATCTGGTCATGAGTGACAAACAACTTTACTACTGTCGCTTTTCAAATAACTGATCTACTATACGACCAGCACGCGTAGCATGACCACCCTAGAAACGGATTTCTTTGACGGAAGAATCTACAAAATGACAGATTGTGCAAAGAAATCTGTCATTTTGTGGATTCTTGCGTCAAAGAAACCCGTTTCTTGCTCCGGGTGCTGAAGAAGAGAGTAATTGATATGTACTAAAGGTGAGTTCGTTCAATCAAACCTATAAGAACAATTGTGGACGCGACTCCGGACGCGGTCATTCCCATACTATGACTACTGAAGTATTTGGAAGTGTCCGCAGCTGGTCTGCAATTTGTCCGTAGTACCACATTGACTGATCCTTTGGACTGATCGTTTGGAGGAACTCGTGGCTAAACAATAACAACCGCTCGGCTCGATCTTCAAGTTAAGCCGCTTTTGCCTAGGTTGGTCATGCCGAGTTTCCTCCGTGCCCCGGAAAGCACGTAAAGCCGTAGGTCACGGCAGTCATCTGTAGATCTTTGACAGGCGTTACAATTAGTCAGTGGCCCGAATGTCTGACAACCAGTCTTACCAAAGGGTATCATATTACCCAGTACCAATTGGGTTGTGGAGATCAGATAGGCAGTCGCTCCATGTAAAATACTGGTATTCACCTACATCCGTTTAAACTGGAAGCCGACCCCAACGTAGTTAGGAAAAGGCTAGGCAGTAGGCAGATGGTGATGACTTTGACTGATCCTTTACTTATACAATTTTATGAAAAGTTACATTGAATCCTTTCTCAATAAAATATGTTTATCCCACAAAGTAATGAAAATGTTACTCAACATTTCATCTACAACATACTATGTTCTATTTATTTGTGTCGTTGACACACCCACTACTTTTTATATCCGTTCTACGGACCGCCAGAAAACATTATCATTCTAACTAGCCAAAAACTCAACGAGCACGAAGAAAACAGTTTCCACTTGTCTATTATAGAAATAACTAATGCCAGAAACTGTTTCTACCATAAATAAAGACCCACTAGAGCTGCCAAGTACCAAAATGTGTTAGAATTATAGTAAAGGAACACTTTTGTTGAAATTCTAGATAGCTTTATAAGGCGCCTTTTCCCAACAATGTTGAGGTCGGCTTCCAGTGTCACCCGATGCAGCTGAATACCAGTATTTTACATGGAGCGGCTGCCTATCTGACCTCCACAACCCAGTTAGTACGGGGTAATACGATACCCTTTGGTAAGACTGGTTGTCAGACTTTTTGGGCCACTGACTACCTATATCGACTGTCAAAGATCTACAAATGACAGCCGGGACTAACGGCTTAACGTGCTTTCTGAGGCACGGAGGAAACTCGGTATGTAATGGGTGGTCACCCATCCACAGACCAACCTAGGCAAGTACGGCTTGACCTAAAGATCGACCCCGAGCGGCTGTTATTATTTAGTCACGAGCTCCTCAAGTTTAATGTTAATGTATTACACAATAAAACTTCCTAGAATTAATGCTCTAAATGATCATGAAAACCACATCTAAATCCGTTGCGCAGTTTATTGTGCGGATGTCGCGGTCTTCTTCGGTTTTTTTTTAATGTCCTCCGTATACATAATATATTCTTATAAAAAGAAGGAGGAAAACTCGTGTTGTATAAATAACATTATTTTATGCCAGTGTTAAAAACTATGGTTTCCTTTGATGTATTTTAACAAGCACATTACGTGGCCTCAAATAATAGGCTAATAGCCATAACATTGCTGCAATGGTTACAAAGTCGTCTTTAGAAGAAGCTAATTATTTGTTAGATTTTATCTGTGTTCCTTAAATATCTACCTATTACCACAAGCTATAATTAACAAAACCATGAAGTTGTCCTAAATGATTTGAACCACAATAAGAAAGATCCAAAATCACTAGTATTTTTTTTTTACCTATTTTGTCCCACTGCTGGGCAAAGGCCTCCCCATAGCATTCCACTCTTCTCTACGTGCGGCTTTCTCAGGCCAATCTCTCACAAACGCCTCTAAGTCGTCACGCCAGTAATTTATTAATAGAATTAATAATTTAAACCAAAACAATGCATTGTTAACAAGAGCAGCATGCTTAACAATTAGTTTATCGGCAATCTCAAAATTATTACTATGCTCACTTTAATACGACATAAATGCAGACAATATTGACACTAGCCAAAATAATATACATAAGTACTGCATATACCTAGCACGTACTATAATTATTCCCCGCAAGCATGTACAAGTAAATAGCCCATCTGTTAGAATATGTAATAAGAAATGACATTCGATGGCTTTGCCAATTCTTGTAGGAATTATAACGTCTCGCCCGCCATAAATAATTTGGCATATCGAACATCATATTTGTATCTTAGGAGGTTTAATGACAAGTTTATTAAATCTACAGAAGGTATTTCCCCATCATTAAAAGCAGTCTCGTATAACTCGGTTTATTACTGGACAATGGCCTCTCCTGTTGAACGCCACTGAGAAGCCTGCTTCTAGCTATACGGTGTGAAAGGGACACCGACACGAAAACGCTTACCACGTATTCAGTGCATCATTCTGAGCCCCCCCGCATATAAATGAGCTGTTTCCTACAAAATTACAATACCTACACGGTCAAAATGTATGAACAGCAGATTTTTTTTTTAATAACCGATGAAAAATTTATATGCGGAGGGGCTCAGAATGATGTACTGAATACGACGTGGTAACCGTTTTCGCGTCGGTGTCCCTTCCTCCCCGCATTCAAGCCTTTGAGCTGTTGCGTTCTGCAATAGGCAATATCTTCCTGCTTGCCACTATGCCAGCATACGAAAGACTAATGTCGTTTAAACATCCAGCCAGCTTTCGGATATCGTCGCTCTACCTAGCATCATCAGCTCATAGCCGAGGACATGACATATATCTCTAATTGGATACCCATCTCGATCCTCGACAACTCCAGCTGCTACTGGCCATCGTCGGTCGTCGCTCAACAGTACCTGAGAGCTTCTCATCCTCATCAGCCTATATGAGAAGGCATACTCAAATCGCACGCCATTAAACTTGATCTTCGGCTATACCTAGCCTCGGTACATCTTACACAAAGTAAATTTTACCGTTACTTATATTAAATGGTTTTTCCATCAGGAATTTCTCAGTAGCAGCCACGAAGGCTGGACTTGATGATGACAATAGGCTCGCCTCCTATTACTTGAGACTTATAGATAACTGGCGAAATGTGGGTGTACTAATATGTGCACCTCTGCCAAACCCTTCGGGCATTACAGGCATGAAGTTATGTTATATTAAATTGCCATTATAGTGTCATTTGAATTGAGAATTTTACACCTACGTAACCATCGTTTATAGAATTGGCAATCACGATATTACGGATATAGGAACTGCATTTGCTAATGAGCATATGTGCAGTATTATGCAGTTCCTTTGCAAAAGCAATAGGCGAATATTCCCCTGGCAATAAGCCCGAAAAGTGATAGGACGAAGAAGAAGAATTGTTATGTGCGATTGAATTTATGAGCTTTCACGCAGATCGTGTTTTAAAATGTTTAGAGCTAATGTTTATTTCTAAATAATAATGTATTTTTAGTACATAAAGGTGCTTACAGATTTGCGATTTCGACAATTACCGGCGATTTAGTATAGTATTCGGCGTCAAACTGTCGAAATCTATGAAAAACACCCGTCTTTCAGAACAGTTAATAGCTTGAGTTTTTAATCCACAGTCGCTAGTCGAAAATTTTAGCTTCAGTTAAATTTGGTACAACATGAATGCCAGTTTAGCAACCCGTGGGCGCTTTCAACCGGAAATTCCATTTTCATTAGGGCGTTATCTTTACCGATACAGCAAAGATTATCACTATGTCGTTCTTCAATTTCTTCTTTTCAAATGAGACCAGTGGTGGCCCAGAGATACACCCCAGAAGTAACCTTATGTGTGTGACCCCAGATAGGCACATTGTGTACTTAATTCAATTCATCACCACTTTTCTCAATATGGCGAAGTAGTGCTAGAACCAAAACCTTGAAGATATGTGACATCTTACCCGCACTGGGCTCGCGTGGTGTACTTTGTATGTGTTGCATTAGGCTCTTGTAGACTGATTATAGCTAGCTTGTTGCATCCCACGAAGATGGCTAGCGTACTTATAAAAAATGCGAAAGTTTGTGAGGATGGATGTTTGTTACTCTTAGGCAAAAACTACTGAACAGAGCTGGATGAAATGTGACGCACAGATAGTTTATAACCTGGAACTAAGAAATAGGATACTTTTAGTGCGGATTCTTTGGCACAATTACCGAAACCATGGGCATATGCCAATCAGCCTGTAATGTGTACTGGACCACAGGCTTCCTCAATGCCTGCTGGTGGCTGGCGGGCTCTTCAATTTGTTAAAAGCTTTCACGAGTTTTCCTGTACGGAACCAGAAAAAATAATCACGAGTAGATAGTGTATCGGGCCGTGGGCCGTCGACTGGGCCGTGTGAAAACTTACCTATTTTTGTTCGGCACACAAATAGCACGGGGTGACGTCAGTGCAGTGTTTTGTTATTATAATCGCCCCTTCGGTGTGGCCACGCGCCGGAGTCTGGAAGGACTGTCTGATTCCCGTAGGAATTAATCTTTTACGTGTTGTATGTGGAAGATAGTTATTGTTTCTTTCGCAGTAGATGTTTTTCATATAATATTACCTAACTAAAGAAAGATCTAGTCTTTCTTTTTTTAATCGCATCTCGCAGGTCAACCTATGAGGCTGGCTCCTGCTTAACCGGATTATCCTCTGGTCTCCTTGAGGGTCGCCTCCAGCCAGGGGATAGGGTCTAGTTATCTACTGAAAGCTTGATACTTAATTTTCAGCTGCATTCTGTTAGACTGGAAGCCTACCTCAAAGTAGTTTGGATAAAATCTAGGCAGATGATGGCATAATTTTCAGTTTTGGTCCCGAAATCTTGTTACAATCTGGACATAACTACTACGAACGTTAGTTCAGCCAGGTGCAAAAACTGTAAATCAGGGTTTTAAAGTGGATTCAGTACTTATTACAGTCTATATTCCTAACATTGTAAACCTACCACATTCTTTGTTAGAAATGTTAAAAGCATTCAAAACATTTAACTTTCAATTGCCCTCGGGAACCATTTAAATTGATAGTTCGTGTGCAAATAATCTTATAATAATAACCTAACTAAACTGAAAACGCATAAAAGCAGAAACTAATGTAATGTACGTATTGAAATTCTTAGCTTAGTCATAATGATCAGCGCCAACATAAATTCGAACCATGTTGGGTTTATTTGCGTAACTGGGCAATGCAAGCAATCTATGACTTCAGAGTTTATCCCTCACGAGCAATAAATGCGTAAGTGAAGATAGATCTTTATTGCCCGACCACGCGACGGGTTTATGGGTATATGTAGGTTCCTTTCGTTGTTAAAGTATCCCTATTTAAACGATATATCGTGTCTTGTAGCAAAATAAATGATGTTTGGAAAACTATGTGATCATCATCATCTTCCTGCCCATGTCCCATGTTACTTGGGGTCAGGGGAACACGTTTTTTTTTCCATTCTCCTCTATCAATCGTCACGCTATCACTTCTCCTTTTTCCTTCAAATCATTCCTCAGTTCCTCACACAATCAATCCATCGTTTCCTTGACCTTTCTCTCCATCTTTCAACATTTATATTCATCACTCGTGGTTTATTAAAAATTGTGATGCATTCGAATTTTTGTGAATCCAAAAAATTGGGCGGGATGCAAGCATTTTTTTGCATTTGGTGATTCGCCAGGATTATTTTCATATTGCATCAATTTTATGCAGGCAGTTGCGAGTTTTTCTGGATATTAAATAAAGAATATTCTTGAAAAATGTTTTACATCGATGATTAGGTACGTTTAACTGATTATTCTAGCTAAATAATTATGCACATTACTAAAGTATCGAGTATCAGTCATGTTTTCCAGCCAAGAAATCTCATATAATCCAGTAGCAAAGATAAACATTTCCTATCCTTCACATTGACATGGAAATACTACACACAGTAGGTGCGAAAGCTAATATAGCACAACTGCACTACATCTTATAATAACTTCCCAGAGGTATGTGGTTCCTGGTGAAAGCCAATTGCTCCAACCTCGATGATAGGTCTACACAGTCTTACCTCGATGAGAGCAATTGTAATGTTTTGTGGAAAGATTTATACATAACTAATGTTACTAAAGTGAATGTACGTATATTTCCTTCAGCACTACAAAATGAGAATGGTGCTATGATGTAAAAAACATTAAAGCTGTTCTCATAGTAGGTCAAATCAAAGTTATCCATATAGAAGCTAGTTGCTAGTAAAGTAGAAGACTTACCTAAGACACACAAAGATAGACTTGAGTAAGATTTGTGATAAAGAAAACAGTCCCAAACGCTATGATCACTTTGTTTGTTACACTATGACCAGAGACACTCCAGGAATAGGTCTAGGCCACAAAAAAAAGAAAAACAAAAAAAGAGGATGCACCAAACATAACAGTTCAAAAATCTATAAACACTACAAGGTTTAACATCAGTTGATATCCGCTAGATTTTAATGTTACTATCGTAATACCATCGCAAAAGTACGATTCGAGGGCAACGCGTGTATTTTTTTCAAGCAATTTTTCATCATCGGATTTTGGCACCGATCCACTACATCCGTTGAACGTGAATATTTTTATATATCGACTGATATACTAGAGTCTAGTTCGTTGTAACAAATTCACGCTGTAAGGGACACCGTGGCACAAACTTTTACCATGGGTTACAGACTGCTCAGATGGGGATTCATAGATGACTCCGCCCTTGAGTGTATACAGTGAAGCTGTTCCATAAATGATGGGACACTTAACATCGTCCTCATTGCAGGGACTGTTGGAAGTTACTGGAAGACCCAAAGCTCGTAGTCAATTCTGCTATTCTTCTTCTTAGCGTGTCGATGGCAATCTAAATTGTGTCGGCCCAGAACTGAGCTACTAGTTTGGCGCTTTCGGTAGCGTCCATCAGTTCCTGTAGTGAACAAACAACAGTGCACGCAGGTCAAGATAATTTAATAAATCTCCACCTGAGCAGGTTTTCTGTTTAATTCTGCTATTGACCCGCTGAGTAGAAGACCTTCGATTCAGTAGTCAGTACTGAATCCATGGTCTTCTTCTTAGCGTGGTAAAAATGTTTGTTATGATGTCCTTTACACCAGTATTGTGCAGTTTCAACGTTGACATAATGAATTGCGTATTTGCGTCAAGCAGCGTGATGTAGTGTAGAATTATGATGGTATCCAGATGATGTAGTCCGAAGAAAATTGATTCAATAATTCATTTGATAGGAAGGTAATTGAACTCTGAATGGATGGGAGAATTAATTTATAATGCATAGATAGTATTATTGGCATTATTGGCAGTCAATGCTCCGTCAGATACCTATCCTAAAATAAAGCTTTGGAGAAGGTGACGAAAATATACATTTTTATGCTGCGTTATACTATGCAGTAGATAATACAAGTGGTATTGCAAGTCTGAAAGAAAATTCTGCATATGGGTGAGAAAGGTTTCATTAGAAGCGGCAGCGGCTAGCTAAAACAGCAGATATTAGGAAGATAATTTAAAAGAAGACTTATAATAAGGTCGTGATCATGCTTATGAAAATGCTAAGGTCGTACCAAAAACAATTTTATCATATTCTTTCCACATTTCAACTTTATAGTCTGTACTGTAACTGCCATCATTAATGTCATTACTTTGAGCTTTATATCATTAACGTTACGCCAAATGTAATGTCTGCGTGTCGTAAATTTCAAAGAGACTGTAAGATTAAATTAGTAGGATTAGCAGAATTTGCCTTGACATTGATTTCATTATAATAATTTGGTTCGCAGTCTTGCCAGACGTTTTGATGAATCTTTCTTTTTCTTTCTTTATCGTGTGGTTAATGCCTAACCTGGTGACAGCCTCTACCTCTGACTCGGCTTTAAATGCCGTCGAGAAATATATCTCAGGCATGCTGGTTTTCTCATATGTTTTCCTTCATTGAAGCAAGTGATAATTATACAATACGCATATGAATCCGAAAAATCAGAGGTGCGTGTCTCGGGTTCGAACTCGAGACCTATGACTTGGCAGTCCGACGGTCACACCACTAGACTTCACTGCTTCTTTTGATAAATGATATCATCTTACAAGGGTCGAGGTTGTAATGTTTATGACAGAAGTTTGTAGAACCCTGTTCTGAAGTGGCTATGTGATTCATTTGTTGAGCTCGAATTGAAAACCGCTGTAACTTGTTGTTCTGCTGACTATGTTATCTAGAGTTTCTGCATATCATAAGCTGTTCCACGTACTTCTTCTTCTTTGCCGTCCAAAGCATCGCTACTTTGAAAGAAAGAACATTAAGACAATGCCTTAGAATCCTATACGCACCGTAAATCTACCGTTTCACCAGCCGCTTTCTTAAACCCATAATATTACTGGATCAACGTAACATAAAATCACGCCTGTAATTCCCGTAAGGTTAGGCAGAGGTGTACCTAATAGTACACCCACAATTCGCCAGTTATGTTTGTTTTATTTCTGGATTAGACAGCATAAAACCAAGCCTACATATTCAAAACTTCTGAAGTCCATAACGTACAACTTTGACATTTAACACATCGCACCTCAGTCAAGCATAAATCATACTTCAGAATACCCAACAAAGGTTGACAATGTAAAATAATTGTTTTTGGCATGCCCGACCGACTCTGGCGCACGTTTCCGCTCACTAATTAGTATTTATGTGCTAAGAGAAGGTAATCACACCTGCCGCAGAGTGTCTACCTTGTATATGTGTTGTATTATTTACTAGAAAACATTATGTGGGGACAGGGACGGCTTGAGAAGATGTATTGAGGGTTTAAAAGCTGTTGAAAGAAGATCCGTCAAGATATCACCCGCACCGCACGTTCAGTGCAAGATTTTGACTTCGTCTTTATTTCGTAGCAATTGGTTTCATAATAGCGATTTTCCTAGTTCTTGCTGAAGTCCGACTGCCGTACTTTTTTACGAATGAATGACTAATCATTCTTTAACTCCATTTTGTGAGACGAATGGGTTTTATGAAGAGTTCTTAGAGGTAAAACGAATACAAAATCGTTCGTCAATGTATTGGATTGAAATGTTTGTAAACCACGTTCGACAGGGTAAAAGCTTTTGGCTATTCTAGACACTATAGTTGCTCTTAGATTCTTAGTTAGAATTACCAAATTGATTTCCTGGTATTAATTCTACTGAAATAATCTTCTTTACAGTTGTAACTCATGTATTCAGTTGCAGCTTACTAGCTTACTAGCATTATGTCTTCTGACTCCGATTCTTTAGCAAAATGTAGTGTGACGAGCGCTCCACAGGTCTCCACTTTCTTGCATCGGAGGGCTTAGAACTTGACAGGTCACATAGCAACAAGAAATAAAACAAGAAAAGCTAATTAGAAAGAAAGAAAGAAAAAAAAAAATTTGTCGCAGGGACATGACGTGCATCATACAAAATAACAAAAAAAATACAATAAACATAGGTAGGTACAACGCATAACAAATGTTTATAATTTCAATAGGACGGGATAAAAAAAAATAAAAAATAACAATTAACATATCCATCCATTTTAAATGGGTAACCATGCTCAGATCATCCAAAAATAATTCTATTTGTATTTAAACGACACATACGATCCATAATTCCTTTTAATTGCTTCTTTCAAGTCAGTCCCTGCCCATGCCATAGTAACGAATGCACACATGACACAGATAAACTACTAAATAAATAATCGTTTTGGAAGGACAATCGGCTATTTAGGGAATTAAGACGCACTGCATGCGCCCGCGCCGGCCAAACTCTAATAGGTCTTTACGTACTGGAGTAATTTATAACTGGTTTCTGTAAACACAAGAGATGCATGACATGTGGACCAATCAGGGGCCGTCGCGATTCTCGATAGTGTCGTCATTTCAGTTTATAGAGGAGCATTCATTTACTTGATTATCGGGGGAAATGTTGTAATTGATGAGGAAGCTGTATTCGTTGAAATTAATGACAATCAGCCATCCACGGATTTATCTATGATCTTTCATCTCAACTTTGAAGATTTCCGAGGAGCTTTTGAATAATAATAAAATCACGCTAATTCGGACGGCTTCGAGAAGAATCGACCCAAAATGGGCAAAAAACAGATAGGACAGAAGCTATCGGGATGATCTTGTCACGTCTTAAATATTAACTAATAGCATAACGAATGACGATAATTGTGAAAGCTGCCATGCTCGTCAACATCTTTTGACCATTCCTTTTCTATTGCCCCCAGTCGCGCCTCAACATCGCCAGTGCCCCCGTCTCAAGGAGGAACCCTTCCTCGCCCCGGCACCAAACAAGTGACAGTCACGGTCCAGGAGACGGTGGTAGAACCAGCCCAGTCGCAGCAGCAACCGCCACAAGTGCAGGCCACAGCTGTGCGTCATCATCATCATGCTTCCAATGCTACTAAGGAATTGGACGATCTGATGGCTTCGCTCTCTGATTTTAAAGTAAGTTGTTCAACAAGTTATGTGTAAAGTATGGTGTAAAGGATAGCAACATCATCATCAGAAACTGCAATACAATGGTGTTTGTTTGGTCAATTTTAGGACACTGACTGCATAAGCTTGTCCCAACATAAGTCGAAATAGTCCTTTTTGTTATCAGCACGCGTACCATGACCACCGTAGAAACGGGTTTCTTTGACGGAAGAATCGACAAAATGTCAAATTTCTTTTCACAATCTGTCATTTTGTCGATTCTTCCGTCAAAGAAACCCGTTTCTACGGTGGTCATGCTACGCCTGCTAGCTACAGAACTATTTCTTCTTTTTAGGGCGTCTATGTTAGTCTATAATGAGTCGGCCCAGAACTTGCTCGAGTTTGGCGCTATCACTAGCGTTCATCAATTCGTGTCGTGTTTAGGCATCAGGGCAAGCAGGACCCGATATCAGGTGACCCATTGTTTGTGGAACAGTACCACTATTTTCAACTTACACAGATGCAAATGCCTTAGATCCGAAAGTGAAATTAAGGAAAAACGCCCTTTTGGTGAGCAAAAGCTTTTCAGGAAACGGTATTCCTTCTTACTCACGCTGTCACAAAACTCACACAATTATCTGAAACTCTGGCTTAAGTGCTTTGCAGATACACGTGCGGTCATCTTTGCGTTTAAACCTAAAACCCTTAGTCGTATTTCACAATAATCATAATGAATTACGAGTTTATGCGAATCACCGAGACGTATCTCACTACGTTAGCTTGTGTTTATTCTACAAGTTGTTAGTACAGAGGGCTTTTGAAGTTTGATAGACAGTCATAATTCTGATGTTACGTTAATCCATTTTGGCATCTTCATTATTTCCTCAATTTTCCCTTACTTGCCAAAAAAAATACGTAGTGACGTAGACATGCGATCAAAACAAATCTTTGGCATGTGCCTCATTTTTATTAGATTCAAACCGTAAATATTATGTTCTCTGCCACATAGCCACGTTTCTCGAGGCATCAAATATACGGTACTTAAATAAATCGATCTAGAAAAACATTTTGATCACAGTAACCTAAATTCCACTGTCCTAAAGATGTATGTCTTCGTCTAATTGCTAATGTATTAAGTGAAACAAATGGCTATTTATTGCAATTTGTGTACCAATTACAGTTCAATCCAAGGTCGCTTGTAAAATAAAGGATAGTTGATTATACCACGAGCTGCCAAAAAGATATCGGAGCTGGTGGCGTCGCAAAAGCAGCATCTTATGCCATTGTTTATGTCCTCGTGTTATCACAGTATTTTTCATTCATGAAAGCGAATTTACTGAATAAACCCAGAATTTATAATCTGGTGGATCGTTTCGGTTGAGTTTACGATTCGATTCTGTAGTATTATGCGGGCTGGGGTGAGTCATTGCCACCCTAAGGTCCAATATCGGTCGGCATCTGTCACGGCCACCTCGGCACACTGCACTACAGCAGTCTCCTCTTTTCCGTTTATTATAATATTTACAACTCGCCTTTCTTGGTCCACGGCTATTTCCAGCCGCGCTAGAAGCCGTCCCTCCAGCAGTATTGCCATCTCCCTCGCACCCGCGTGATGCCAGGCGGCTAAAGATAGTTCCCAGCGTTACATCACAGGCGTGGTGGGGGCTTGAGCTTATAATATTAGAGTACATAGACAAATATTTCACTCGGACGGCATTCGCTCCAATCCACCTCGAACGGGCGGGTTTACTTCTGTACGTTGGGATTACGATGAATTTTCGATCTTTTACTTGGACTTAGAAAAATTTTGTCATTCAAGTCCAAGCAAAAGATTCAAGTTCAATCTCAACTCCATTTATCCAATGTTTCCATTTTGCCATCAAAGTAGATTCTATTCATTGATTTGACCTTTCGCGATGGCAATTTAGAAACACCACTCATAAACATTTTCTCAATTCCTCAGGTGAGCGGCACTGGAACAGGAGTTGAAAGCGGTACCCACGTATATCGCGAGAAGCGTGCGTGGCAAGAACACTACCGCAGCAACCCGCGGCAACCAGAGTCCGCCTCTCTAGAGCATATGCTCGGATCTCTCCGGGCAGACATGAGCCGCCAAGGAGTACAAACCCCCCAGAAGGGATGCTGCAACGCCTGCGATAAGCCCATCGTCGGACAGGTGGATATTCAACCGTGATGGGAGCAGAATTCGACCTCAAACACCAGGAGACAAGATTGAAAATCCCAGTGAAATCCAATTCTGCTTCCAAAAGTGTTTAGTGATTTTTTTCAACTAGTGAATGACGAACTGTTCTGTGTCAGGTCATCACGGCGTTGGGTCGCACGTGGCACCCCGAGCACTTCACCTGCGCGCACTGCAACCAGGAGCTTGGCACCAGGAACTTCTTCGAGCGCGACGGCAGGCCCTACTGCGAGCCTGACTACCACAACCTGTTCTCGCCCAGATGTGCCTACTGCAATGGACCAATCCTTGATGTTAGTTTCGGGAAATTCGATCAAGAAAATTTCCGCTCTAAAATTTCCGTGCTAAGGTGTATTTTCTCATTTCAGAAATGCGTAACGGCTCTCGAAAAGACCTGGCACACAGAGCACTTCTTCTGTGCTCAGTGTGGCCAGCAATTCGGGGAAGATGGCTTCCACGAGAGGGATGGCAAGCCTTACTGTCGCAATGACTACTTCGACATGTTCGCGCCCAAATGCGGCGGCTGCAGCAAGCCCATCATGGAGAACTACATCTCAGCACTCAACACACAATGGCACCCTGACTGTTTCGTCTGCAAGGTCGGTATCCATCTCCTCATCACAGGTGTCCGTTGAAACCCTTTATTTACATACAATGCTCCAATATGCCAGGTCAAGTATAAAAGCGATCCTAAATATTCAAAAGTCCCCAAAACTTTAGAATATTCAGGACATTAGATTTCTAATGTACCATTTACCTCACAGGACTGCGAAAAGGCTGTCAAAGGCAAATCTTTCTATGCCATGGAAGGAAAGCCGGTATGCCCCAAATGCGTCGGAGTCGATGAGGATGAATAAAGGATGACGTCACCAATGCCCCCTCTCAATATGCCCTCCCCAAATTTCTTTTACAGCTATGCTCGTCGTTATGAACAACAAGGGAATGATCTAAACACACACACACACACACACAAACACAGATGTTATTTACACACAAAAAGAAAGAACAACTAGTCGTTAGTACTTGGTAGGGAAATTAATTTATCTATGTAATATATTTTTGTAATATTATTGTAATGCTAAGATTTATAATAAAGAGAACAAAAATAAAAAGAAAGAAACAACAACAAAAAAAGAGAACAAAAATAAATAAAAACAAAAACAACAAAACTATATGAGATTACGGATGTGCCCTCTGACAGGGATTCAAGGTCACGTGCGTACGCGCACGACAATGACCTTTTATCGGGTCTCATTGTTGTTGCATAGGGAAGGACGTGAAAAAAAAATGCAACGGGATTGTGGAGCAGGTCAAGTGCCGAGTATAGGGTTTCCCGACTCCCGAACTTTCTATAAATATCGTCAATGACGTCATAGAACGTCTGCGCCATACCGGCTGCTAGTAATCAGAGAGTTTTGTTTATAACCCATCGGATTTACCGCTATTTTTAACACCCACTGGTCTATTTCCACCCAGTCGTTACGCGGACAAATATACCGAGAATTAAGGGTAATAGTGCAAGTTTAATGCTCAATAGTTGTGGTTTCATAATGTTATCGTTACGAAATGAAACGCGGGAGCTTGCCAGGCCTATTGCGTAATATAGACGAAATACTAAGAAATGTTTCGGGTACGCAGCGTTCATTTGAAGCGCCATTTTGTTGTTTCAAATTCAACGATCTAGTTAATTCATGAAATAATGGGACGATTAAGGTATTATCCTTGTTGCAATGCCTGTTTTCACAAAATGTAAGCAATGAATGCTTAAATATGATTTCACTGTAGGAAATTTAAGTCTCGGGGTTGAGCCAAATTGCCACTTTATTTAGGCAGTAATTTAGGGGTCCTTTAGTATTAGTGAAAGCGAACAAAGTGCCTATCACTTAGAGCCGCTTATTGCTGTAGCTATCTAAACCAAGCCAATTGAAGTTAGACTTCGAATGTAGACAATGTAGGGTAGATTAGGTAATAACCAATTCATGTTGTAGCTCTAGACAACCTCATTGGTCTAGTGGTGGCAATGACCCGACTGCTGAGCATGAGGTCCTGGGTTCGGTACCCGAGTCGGGGCAATTGCTAGGGGGTTTCTCCATCAGGAATTTCTCAGTAGCAGCCACGGAGTTTTGTGCCCGGTTGATGGCAATAAGCTGGCTCCCTATTAAATGGGATTTAAACATATTTGGCGAAATGTGGGTGTACTATTAGGAACAGCTTTGCCTAACCCTTCGGGGATTACTGGCGTGATGTTATGTTATGGCTCTATCCCTTTGTCAAGCAAAGCGAAGGGATAAAAAGACTGATATTTTTCTTGCATAACTTACTCTAGTATACGAATATAGAAAAAAATATGTACAAAAAAAATATATAACTCATTGTAATGTAGTTGTTTGACAACATAATTTTTCACGTCATTACACTATGAAACACAACTTGTATGTTTTTTTTTTTCGTTATAATGTGACACTTTCATGGATTCTCGCCAAATGATAATTGTCCAGCAAATGAAAATAACACTCAATGACGTAATTATTCATTCGTGGATGTTAGCTGTATGGATTTTGACAGCTTATTAGTATTTCATACGGTCTTGTTGATTTTGAGAAAAATTGAAGGCATAAACAATTTATAAGCTTTATTGATAATTCTTATGTGCTTACTAAGTAACATACAAGTTTCAACATTTCAATCAAATAAATAAAAATAAACATGAATATTTTTGTTCTCTTTGTATAAATCTTATTTTCGATTATGACAACGTTATTACTGAATTGAAACGTACAGTAATACTAATATCAAAAGCTCAAAGCTCTCATTAGATTTATAATCTAATGAGAGCTTTGAGCTTTAGTAATCTATTCTTCCTTTCCACACATGTAAATAAATAGGTACTTATTTCCTTTTACATAAGGTTCAGTTTGTGCTACAACTTCAAACACTCTTTTATTGCCTTTTAATAGTACTATTGTCATTCTGAAATTAACTTAATAAGTACCAGCATAACGTTGGTATTCGTTTAACTGTAACAAACATCAGTTGGAAGCATGGATTTCAATGTGCTATAGAAGCTGTTGTACCTAATAATTCACAGCAAACATCAAAATATTACATAAAACATTTTTGATATAATACAGACCAATTTATGTACTTATTTTGTTTATAAACATTTATAATATCAAAGAAGGTAATAAGTACATATAACAACTGTATATTTCACGGTAATAATAGTTCACTTCTCTCAGTTTTATTTCTAGTCAAATGTTTATAAATTAGGGAAGGTTATGGTGTGGGCCAAATATTGAAATAGATCATGGTTAACGTTGTTATTGTACTGAGTACACACACATTACACAATTTCCTATTCCACATACAATCAT
This sequence comes from Noctua pronuba, assembly GCA_905220335.1. NCBI lineage: Eukaryota > Metazoa > Arthropoda > Insecta > Lepidoptera > Noctuidae > Noctua > Noctua pronuba. The sequence goes on along the minus strand of LR999901.1, from coordinate 3,154,872 downwards.
TGAAAATGAACAGACCACAAGCGTACGCAGCGCCCTCTGTATACTCGTAGAAGAGTAAACAACTTTTGAGGGAAAGCAAGATAGTGTTTGTTTATTTTTTGGAATCAATCATCTAGGCCACTTTGGCCTTTAAAAATCAGTAGGTCTTTACACATAGGAATCTCTGGATAATTTTCGATTTTCCCAAATACCTGCTAGGCCAATGACATTTAAAACCAAGCATTAGAAATTTGTTTCCTATTCCGAGTTTGGTTATGTTCTTCCATTAAATGATAACAACCAGTACTATCTTAACTGAAATGACATCATATTATCTAATCGGCAATTTAGGATCTCTAATAAATTATTAACATGTCTTAAGTCCTATTTTACATCCTCATCGAACCGATATCCGTTTTTCAAAAGTCTTCCAAGTATTTGACCACAATACATCTGTTCTTACTTAAACGGAAAGAGAAAAATTGAAATTACACCACAGATAGGTACTACCGCGCTCATTGACGACTTTTCACCCTTATGCACTGCGTAATAAGGTTGAAAAATGGTCGACCGTCAGTGAGCGCGGTAGAACCTGCAGTATTTCTCACCATACTGCATACCTTTAATTTTCCTTTTATTTCATTATTTATAAAAATGTATGTACAATGATTGCTTTTAGCGATAAGACAGCCCATTTGGTCTCGCTACCTGAAATTTCTATTTTTACAAAATGAAGGCTATTCTATACTAAAAAAGATTGTTTTCTTCGTTCCAGGAATGCCGTGAGCCTTTCCACGGCGGCTCGTTCTTCGAGCACGAAGGCCAGCCATACTGCGAGACCCACTACCACGGCAAACGTGGCTCCCTCTGCGCCGGCTGCCACAAACCCATCGCCGGCCGCTGCATCACAGCCATGTTCAGGAAGTTCCACCCCGAACACTTCGTATGCGCCTTCTGCCTTAGACAACTCAATAAGGGAACCTTCAAGGAACAAAATGATAAGCCTTACTGTCATACGTGCTTCGACAAGCTGTTCGGTTAAGTTTTCTTTTGTAGTCACAGTGCACGAATACCGGTTAAAGTGTAGCATGGTTGAATGACATTGACAGGAGGGTGCTGAGACAATTGTCTATGGAAATTGTATAAAAAAGATGGCGGCGTTGGTTCCGACTATGGCCACGCGCCGAAATAAGTAACCATGCAGCACTTTATAGAAGGTTATTCGATATTCAAATTCATAAGTAGATAAAATCAATTTGAGTTGTCGATTGTCTTTTTTGAACTGTGAGCGTTCGAAATATAAATATGTAATCACGAATGGCGCTGTGACTGAAAATCGATAATATTTGACTAACGATTGCAGTATTTTTATCGTAAAAATGTTCAAATTATGAAGGCAAAGGTTCTAATTATTATAACTAAGTGTCGACTGTAAGTCGTACTAGTGCCATACGTCTATTACAAGAGAAATGTATGATATTATATAAATAAATCCTGTTTACATCGTAACATGTAAAGAAATACTAACTTTATTTATGTTGTAATAAAAATCAGTTTCGAATATCACTGTAATGACTATATGACACAAACATGATTTGTCTAGATAATGTATGAAAAATGAGATTATTTCTGGGTCAGAAGGATCATGCGAGCAAATACATCTTTATCGAAAGATAAAGAAAAGCCAATTGGATAAATATATCTTTTGTCAAGATAAAATATTCATGACGTATTTTAGAATTTCCTACTTTAGTAATGCACGGATATTTACTTACATATGGCGCTTAGTGACAATTTATCGAGAATTTTCTTTCGTACCCGATAACTGCGTACGAGTGGCCTTCAAGGTTTCCGATAATACCATATAGGTATGTTATGATAATTTGAGTGCTGTTTGATATGATATGGCGTGTTTATTTAATATTTTTAGATGATGAATATAATTATGTGTAGATATATTCACGCCTTTTTAAAGTACATTGTAGTGCTGGCAGAAATATAAAAATGCCTCATTGGTCTAGTGGGCGCAATCGCGACTGCTGAGCATGGGGTTCCTGGGTTCGATTCCCGGGTCGTGCTAATTGTCATTGGGTTTTTCCATCAGGAATTTTACAGTAGCAGCTACGGAATTTGGATTTGTGCCCGGTTGATGGCAATAGGCTCGCCCCCTATTACATTCGACTTAAACATAACTGGCAAAATGTGAGAGAATTACAGGCGTGATATTGTGATGTTACATAAATAAATTCACGCGTTTTCCTCAGGGGGTACTTACGTTGAATAAGAATGAGAATAATTTATTTGCTTAAAATACAGACGCCACCACACGTTAAAATTGGTGCATAAGCATACTCAGCCTATAATGTTCCCACTGCTGGGACCACCACGCGGGCCTAGTGCGGATTAGTAAATGTCACATGTCTTCGAATTTTTAGGTTCTAGGACATGCCGTATAATGCGTATTTAAGTGAAATATAATAAATATTTCCATAAGCTAATTTAAAGTAAAATGAAACTAGAGAGCGCCACCTGCTACGGTCCTTAAATAAACCTTTGGCTTCGTCCAAGGTCATACAACTGCTCATACACACGGCCTAAAATAGCCTTTTGCTTGAAGAAGGCTCCTATTTGGGCCATAACGCTACTCCGCCTACTTATACCTTATGAATGAGCTCATCAATCCTTCTGACGGGGCTTCCCTATACGTCGAACGATAGATAGTAAATGCTGATTCATATCTTAAGATAATAGCAATAAAGTATATTGTGCATTATTAAAGTTGGATTTTTATGACAGTTGGTTGTCTCATTATTTCTAGAATGTTCGATTTTTCATAAAAAAAAGTCGAGAGCACGTTCTTTGTTCTTTGTACTTGATGATGTACTTCAAATAATTATAAGTAATTTGCTTTATCAAATAGACAAGCGACTATTGGATTCTGTCCTCCAATTAGAATATAAATGATAACTAAAACGTACAAAAATGATCACAGCCATACAAATATGTACAGTAAAAAAAAAATTGTATCATACAACTTCAATGTGAGATGTGAATATAATGATTTACAACAAAAAAAAAGCTCACATGTAACATTCTAGTATTTATCGATGTAGTCTAACTAGTGCATGTGATTTAAACTAATTAAGTACCTAAGCATAGTGTTTATACTAAAAAAAATCGTTCTACGAATAGATAGGATACAAATTTTGGAAATGTTATTGCGAATAGTGCTAAATAAACGGTCTAAATGTCTCAGACATTAATTTTAGTTGGTACGGCTTAGATTGCTGCAATATTGAAGGAGGAAACTACGACGGAATTACCTATTGATATCGAGTAGGTAGATAAGTGTAGATGTAGATAATGTAATCCTTCTTGGAAACTAAACAAATAAAACAACATACAGGGTGTAAACGGACCCTTCACGAAACCGTCAACCAAGCATTCTGTACATCAAACTAAGTAACTTTACGCAAAAAAAATTGCTGGGAAAGGACTTTTTTTTCTTGGGGTGAAAAATCACGTTTTACGGTAAGACTCAATGTAACGCACTCAGAACACTGGGCTGATGGATGGATTGAATAGTACAGGGGTCGGGGAGGTGTAAAAATCTTACTTTAAAAACATGTATTTAAAAAAAAAACTTGTGAAAAAGTAGGAACTTTGACCCCCAATATCTCCGTAACTAGAAGGTTCCCAGGTATGGTCTAGAACAAAAAAATGATCGCATTGACGGGGAGAACTTTCTTAGGGCCTCTTTACACCCTTTAGGTACATTTCAACCAACTTATATGTGCAGGCGGGGAAACACAGAATAAATGTACCAAGTTTGACATATCTGTGCAAATTTTCATGACAATCAACGCCATCGTGAAATGCACACTTAAAATGGTCATACTATATAAAAATATTTGCCGGGTCGGGCAAAGTGTTATTGGGTTTTTCCATCAGGAATTTTCTCAGTAGCAGACACGGGCTCTGAATTTGTGTCCGGTTGATGGCAATACTCTCGCTCCGTATTACATGGGACTTAAACATAACTGGCGAAATATAGGTGTACTATATTTGGCCACTGGTGTGCCTAACCCTTCGGGGATTACAGGCGTGATGTTATGTTATCAAACTATTCTTAGACATGAAACTAAACTGCCTGTGTTTGAAATAAGACGAGGAATCCATTATGTTTCCAAGAAGACACGATAGGCTATTTGACAACATCGAAAAAAAACAAAAATATTTAGTCCGTCAGTTAGATCAACAAAAAATTTTGGACACGTGTTTTTTCTTTTGTCACATAATTAAAAAAATTACGACGATACAGTGCATCAAAGTTCAAGAAGGGCTTGTGACGTCACTGGACAGTAAAAAGTAACAGAAATTGTGGTGTCACGCGTTTGTATCCAATATTTTTTGATAATGTAACTGACGGACTAAATAGATTTTTTGAGTCAAATACCCTATTCCGTCGTAGTTTCCTAAGGAACGACATATTCGTGCTGCTTTGACAATCCGATAGTTTTTACATGCATTTTATTTATGTTATACGCTTTCAGTGAATATAATCGATTCGACTCAATTATATCGATAAGTTGTGTATCTTCCATTAGCGTTACGCTGTACAGTTATTTGCTACGTTGTTATTATATTTTTATTACTCCATTTTACGTTATTGCTCGGAGTTCGTTAGAAAGTGCCAAACATAACCGGCAGGCTTCTTAAGGCCAGTGCTCACGGTGTAACGCTTTTATGTTGTAAATGGACGCTAGGATTATTAGCTCCCAACATTATTAATTGTCATCGACAACCTAAGGAGGAGATTGTGTAAAGTTATTACAAAAACCCCATGTTTTTTGGTGCTATTTTGTTGGAAATAATGTATGAAAAAACATAATTTCTTTCGTATATATTTATGCCAAAATATTACAGTAGGAACATCTGTGCAACCGGCCCAATTAAACAAAATAATACTAAAATAATATCAAGAGGAAAAAATATCTCTTATCGCTATAGCAACTTATTAAAAGTTACAATTATTATACTTGAGTTTGTACCCAGTTTGTTTGTTTGTGATGGCAATACGCTCACCCCTTATTACATGGGACTTAAACATAACTGGCGAAATGTACTGTGATACACCTCTGCGAAACACAGGTGCGATGGTGTTATTTTATGTTATGTAAAATCGTAACCGAAAATATGTAATGTGCGTCCATGAGTGCTGGCTTTAATTTTATCGCTTCTGTTAGTTGATAGCAATAGTAACGAATGTTGAAGTGTTGGCAACATAACCTCGCTCGAGGAGTATGTTGGTAGGTAGTAACGTACCACATGAGTATGTAATCTATGAGACACGATTTTATTGAATCTGTAATATTTTAACAAATATATTTAATGTTTTTTTAATGCTGGTGTTTTATTTTAATCATTGCGTCAATATAAAAGTAACTGAAGTAGAATTTATCAGGTAGTTTCCCAATGGATAATCATCAACATCTTCCTGCCCTTGTCCCATGTTACTTGGCGTCGGGGCAACACGTTTTTTTCTTCCATTCTCCCCTGTCAACTGTCACTCAATCAATTTGCACCTTTTTCTTTCATATCATTTCCCTGTGGACAATATAAGTTGTCTGATAGAATCAAAGCGTTTGTGATAGTCAGACAGACTATATTGCAATTTAAACATAAGATTTTGTGGCATAACACCATTAATTAAACTGTTAGATCCTACAGATAAAGTTACCTATTTTTTTAGTAATTTATCTACTTATATATGAATGAAATCATGCATATTTATAATGGAACAGCTATTTTTTTTTTTACCTCGTTCAGAACTAAACATTAACAACATTTTCCGCCTGTAACGTTACCACTTCTGGGACACTTCACTCAGGCCTCCTCTCTATGAGGGAGTGGGCCTGAGTGGGCCGTAACCCAACTCGCGGGATTAACAAAATAATACAGGGTGGAAGGCACATAGTCCCCTCATGTAAAAAGAACGCTGACCGACAGTGGAGGGAATGTGTTTGCGCCCGTTATACAGTCGAGTCCTAAAGTACTAAGCTATTGTTTTATAATATAAGTATAATTGTTTCATTGTAGAATCGTAATAGGTACTTTGCTAGCTACTTGGTACTTCGGAAAAGGCTAGAATAACAAAAATTGAGAAAGTTTGTTTGAGCGGTCAGCGTTCTTTTTACGTGACGCTCGTGGTGTTCAGTTCATCATACCGAATCACCCTCATAGAAATTGTAAATGGATCATTTAAAAAAAACTGATTTCTTCTTCCTACAATGGGTGATTTAAAAAAAAAATACCGATGAATTATTTATATTTGGAACGATGTACTAACCACGTGGTAACCGTTTACGCGTCGAAGTCCCTTCTTACACCCTGTGTATTATAATTAAAAGATCGATAACTCATTTATCATTCAATCGACCCACAAAATTATCGAAGTAGCACAGGTGTGCGTGCATAATTTATGTCATTATTGATTTTAGGTCGTCCTTCATACCATCTGTCTGCTCGCTACTAAGAAGACCTTACCTTGGTAGATATTACTTTTTTATAATAATACACAAGAGTTGTATCTACGAGTATTTCTATACTTCTTCTTCTTCATCGTGTGGTTAGTGCATAACCTGGTGTCAGAGTTTTTATGGGCCTATGACTTGGCTTATTTCTATACTAATATTATGGGTTAATCTTCGGAACTCATGATCCAATTCTAAAAATGATATCACTGGTAGCAAGCTACATTATTCGTAAGTGCGATAGGCTTTAATTATATTTAGGTATATCATGCCATAGCCGAGCTATCGCGATTTTGGCGGACTAAGTCCCGGCGAAGTGCTAGTCTATAATTATAGGGATTTCCGAATTCACGGGGTTATCATAAATGGTCGTCACCTTTATCGTACGAGCGACATATTATTAAAAATTGTTTTTCCTATTTACGACTTTGTGTTAGCATAAGTATAAAGGTACAACGGGTGGACTCAAACTCACGACCCATCGTCTGTCCATCCATTAGTTGGGCTATTGCGGCTTCTACATGTCAATGTAATAAAATATCTTGAACACAGAAACTAACTAATCAGTACCTATCTTATCGACATTTTATCCTCTTGCTTATATAACCATAGTTAGGTACATAAGTAATGAGTATATATTTATGCATTCGTTTTGGTTAACTATTTCCTTATCAACGCTCAACATTATTAACAATGTAGGTATTTAAGTACCTACTAAACACTTAGAACGGAATGGAGTTTTCACGTTTTAACATTTTTATGTATTTATTTAACAATTTATGTACACACTAAATACAGAAAAGAAGAAAGGAACAGAAAATAGTAAAAAGGTGATGCTTATTTCTAAAGAAATCTCTTCCAGCATACCTGCGAAAGGAGATAATAAAAAAGAGATGCAGACATAGTGTGTAAAAGAAGAAAAGAAAATTGAATACATAAAACAGAACTATTTAAAAAGAATATACCATAATATGGTATTCTTAAAACAATTAACTGTTTTATATGTTTGATAAAAGATTTTATCGGGCATCCTGTAAGTTTTATTTAAGTACCTTATTAATTATAACAGTACACTATACGAAATGATGTAGGTACTGATAAACATGGGGTCCGGGGTCGATTCCCAGGTCGGGCAAACATTTATTGGGTTTTTCCATCAGGAATTTCTTCCCGGTATTTAGATTTGTGCCCGGTTGATAGGGTTGGCAGCAATAGACTCACCCCCTTTTACATGGGAAGCATGATGGATGTTGCTATACATAGGTATATACATACATATATACCCAACTCTTCGGGAATTACAGACATGATAGTTTGACGAGGTACTTCAGGTAAGTACTTGTTCATGTACCTACACTGTCCATCTGCCTGCCTAGCCTTTTCCCAACTATGTTGGTCGGCTTCCAGTCTTACCAGTAAATTTTACATAGAGTGATTGCCTATCTGACTTCCACAATTCAGTTAAATATAGGTAATACGGATACTCCTTAGTAAGACTGTTTGTCAGACTACACAGTCCATCAGACTATTTATTTTAATTACCTTTCATATAGATTTTAACAATTGGACACCAGAAACTGTCAAAGTTTAACAATAAAGTTGAAATCTATTAAATAAATTTGACATATTGTAGTAGCTTGATGTGCTTGGGTCTGTACGTACCCAGATGTGTGTTTGAAACTTTGAAAAAATCGTTATAATCATACAATCATCCAAATAAAGAACCGTGCTTGATAAATTCAGATAAGCCAGCACTGATTACTTTGTGATTTGTGCTGTTATTGACAGTTATTTTATCATGTTATCAGCACGCAGCGGCATCGTTAGCGAACGGTGGGCGTATCGAAACGATTTCGAGAAACTACTCTTTAACTGTGATAATTGATTCATGCATGACTTATTAATTTCTTATCATACTCAGGTTCAGTTAAAAACCAGCGTCGGGCAGTCTAACTGTCCGACACTTTGCTAAACTGGCCCTATTTGGCGTAGCCGTGAGACTCAGTTTTTTAAGTTTAATGCTATGTGCACTTGTGGCATGTGCCAAATAAATCTATTTTCTTTCTTTCTAATGGCTCTACGCTTGCCGGACTCCTAACCAGGACTCATTTGTGCCGACCTAGCCATCGCTCCTTCGACAAACACATGGCCAGCCTACTGCCACCGCCTTTCGAGCTTGATCATATAAGACTAATTATAATACTTAGGTACTAAGTAAAATATGACTGCATTTGGCCAGAATTGCCAGCGCCACTGACTGCTGAGCATGAGGTTCTGAGTTCGAGTCCCAGGACGGACAGTTTTATTAGATTTATTCGGCATTAGGAATTGTAATGAGGATTTACTTTATGGTTCTACCTCTCCCTACCCCTTTTAAAGAATACAGGAGTGTTAATATTTCAAAATATTAATAAAAATATACGCACTAGGTACTTAATGTTCGACTTATTAATCACCTTGAAATAAAAACGAACGCGTAATAACACATGTGTATCACAAGTGTCTGTCTGCATTACTTTACCTACCGACATTCTTGTTGCTTAGTTAATAAAATGTTGCTTATCAATATCGCTAATTACGTTTTTATCAGTCATTTGTGTATATCAGCACGTTCTTTTTGTGACGGTTGGATAATTCCATTTCCAGTTTTATCAACAATAAAGTTCACAAATAAATAGATATTACGGTTTTCCCAGTAGGTAGGCTCAAGAAGCGATACTTAAATGATGGTTGACTTTGTTTTGATTTCCATTGGGTAGGGAATCCCGAATTCTTACTAAGTTACTCATAGTTTTACATCATTCTTTGTATGAGTCAGCAGCCCCCTCTATCGTAGTAGGTCGTAAGATTTTGGTCTTTTGATGACGTTTCGTTGTCCTTGACATTTTATAACTACCCACTTTTCAAGAAACATTATTAACTGCTACTACTAGTAACTACTACTTTTACTGTTAGGAGCTACTCTTGTAATGAATCATAGGAGAATTTAGAGCAATTTCTACTGTTTCCGACTTTCTACACGAGTCGTCATTTTCTTGAATAGTTATGACTCAATGAAAGTTACAATATGTACGAAAAACTGGTATAGGCAATTAGGTAGTTGGGTACACACTTGCTTGGCTTCAAGTTTATAATTAACTAGCACTTCGCCCGCGACTTCGTACGCAAAAAGTGTGATAGCTCGGCTGATATGCGTGATTCCCCCTTTTCACCCCCTTAAAGATTAAATTTCCAAAAACCCCTTCTTAGTGCTCCCCTACATTATAATAGGAAGCCGTGTATAAAATTTCACATTCCTAGCCCCAGTAGTTTCGGCTGTACGTTGATATGTCAGTCAGTCAGTTCTCCTTTTATATATATAGATTTTAAGGAAATCTAGGACCTGTTCGTCGACTTTTTTATATTATAATTCAGTAGAGATATACTTGTTGTTTCCTTGTAGGTCTGGTTATTTCCACTTCAATTTTATTATCCTCTTATAGTAGTTTGTTCTGAGTCTAAACTAGAAACCGAAATAATGGCATTATTACTTGACAATGATTTTGATGATTATTAAGATTTACTCTCTAAACATTTGGGCTTGGTACCACATGTAAAGAAAACAAGAAAGTTCGACAGAACATTGTTTATTACAATCTATGTGCATCCTAACTAAACACTAAATTATAATTTGTTATATATTAAAAAACATTTACTTAATAAATAGGTAAAGAAACACTAATTAAATTGTCATTTCATAACTTAACAATATAGATTCAATGACTTAAATAGAACTTAAAACTAGTCAGTCTTTGGTGGGAGTCGAGATGCAGAAAAATTCTACGCTAGTCCAGGGAACAGTTCTGAAAATGATTCGCACCAAAAGTCTGACAAGTCCATGGATTCTGGCTCGCTTAGTGGTGACGCTAATGACTCGTATCCCAGGTCGGAGCTGAGGATCGTGTGCGATGGAGACAGGCCAAGATTCTCCTCTACAGATTTAGGTGACATGGTCATAGGGGAAAGCATTTTCATGTCACATTCCAGCGTGATCCCTGAGCAGTTATCTGTAAGGGTGCTGAAGTCTGTCTTAATCTGTAAAGGTGTTTCTTCTACGACGTGTTCTTCACATGGCACTTCGATCGTGATGCAGTCATTGGCTTCATCACAGCTGGCGTAGAACAAGTCTCCTTTGTCATTGTTCTCTTCTTTAATTTGTACTTCTTCTGTGTCGGTGACAACAATCTCTGGTTTGTAAGGATGCGCATAGGAGTGTTGGGACAGTATCCTGTCGACGTCGTGCTTGATGTCTACGATAGAACTTTCATTGGATTCCAGGTGCTTTGCTGCGGTCCCCACCACTTTAGGTCCTTCAACGCACTCTCCAGTTTTCCTGACTGTGTCCTGTAACAAGAGAAAACTGTGTTAGCAACTTGCTTCTTATTTTAAAGACATGAAAGCTGACATTATTGGTTAAGAAAATGGTCACAGATGCAGTTAATATTATCAACTGTCAGTTTATATTATTATCCTATTATGATTCTGCTAAAGCTGCTATTTTAGGCCCCCAGCTACGACTACCTAGGGGCCTAAAATGGCCGCACACAGAACATCATCGTCATATAGATACATACAGATATTTACATACAGATAGGTCAGTATTGTCTGATTGTTTCATAAAGATTTACATAACAGACCAGTTTGAAACCTGTATTTGACTACTACAATAATAGCCATCTATGATGCAACACTTGTTCCACATTGCATCATCCCTGTTGGTCCATTCTAGATAAGAATATGGGTTAATAGGCGCTTGTCCCTTGTGGAACCCAGTCATAGACAGCGTGCACTTTTATCTTATCAAGGTATTTAATCTGTTGACAAGCTGGTGAATATGTAAAATGGGGAAAGTGTAAAGTATCAAGTCTGATTATTCTATTGTGGCATGATTCATATACTTTAAGGAAATTAAGTTTGAGCCCGAGAAACAGGAAATTTACCAACATTGTACGATCAGCTACTGAAGTAGTGAAATGAGTAATTTTTATGATGTTATTAATGTGGTGTATTTCATATTTAACTTACATTTTGAGGCGTTCCTGAAGCACTTGCATCAATTTCTTTGAAGAGGGAGTCTGCAAGTTGAGTGAGGGTATCGAGGTACTCGTCTGAATCGAAGTGTGCGAGGAGGTCTGCGAGAGGAGACACATCGCCAGCAGCAGGCGCGCCGCGCGGATCGCCGTCGGGGGCCCTTCCTTCTGCTGAGGAATAGACTCTGCCGGTCTGGGGGCCCCCGCGACGCTCCGCGCCGCCGCCGCTTCACTGCGAAGCGTTGCGTTCTCGCTCAACAGACGCTCGTTCAGCGCCTTCAAGCTCTCTACCTCACTGGTCAACTTCTCATTCTTATCCATAAAGTATTTGATGCGGTCCTCCATTTCATCCATCTTCGCTTTCTTCCTGTCGCGAGAAGTCTGAGCCGCTACGCGGTTCTTCAGCTTCCTGATAAACAAATATTCTAGTTATAACAATTTGCTATCGCTAACAATGCTAACAAGGTGCTAACTTTCAGTGTGTAACTGTACATAACGGAACTTGAGGTCAACATACTTTGGAATTTACGACGAGTAATCGCATTTTACGTTTTGTGACTAAACTAAACTGAATAAAATTACTAATTCAAAGCGATTAAATGTGTATGGAAAGGATGTTATAGTGGGCATTGATTAACAAACTGGCTAATTCACAGAACAATGAAGAAACATCTAGTAACGTCGACGTCATTGACCGCTGTCCACTATAAATTGAACTCCCATTTACAAAGGCATTACGCGACACGCAGGCAATGTTTCATCAAAATCATGAATGACAGACTGACTCACTTTCTTTGCATCTTCTCCTCCCATGTCAAGTGGTCCAGGCGGCGCTTCCTAGAGGGAGTGGGAGACGGCAGGTCTACCACCACCTTGGTCTCCATCTCATCGACCGCCTCCATAGCCAGGTAGTTGTTGGGCACCGTGATGATTATAGGAGCGCTCATCTTGTTGACTTGTATAAACACAACTTATAAACAAACACTCCACAACACTAGTAGTTGGCGATTATCTAATGTCTTAACTTTAGCATACTATCAGAGTTCCGTATCAACCATTTGTTAGAGCACTTTTATATGATATTTCCTTGCGGGCGAGCTATTAACGATTGCGTCGTACATGTTCGGGTCCTCAGCGAGTAATAAATATTTTTCTTGATTCTCGAAAATGTGTATGTGGTGCAATGTGATTGGTGCAACCTTATCAAGGGGGCGTTGACAAAATGACGACAACAAAATGAAAGACAAAGACGGGTATATTAACAGCATTGGGCAAATAGAGATAGAATATATGAATAGTAATGTTGGTGCCTGCAATAGACTTATGATAACTTACATGTAAGAAAAAGACAAAACTTCTAAGCAAGAATGTTTTATATAGTAATGGATAGTAATCAATTAATGAATTAAATCATTTCGATTGTAAAACGCTGAATGGTCATTTGCTATATTTAAATAATAATCTCAGAAGTCTTTCCCTTTGTGAGTCATTTAAATAATTTGTATGATGAAATAATAATATGTTTACTGCCCCGCCGCCGGTGATCTTTACACCGGTAAATAAACGGCTGATGTAAGATAATAGAAAGCAAGGTAACTTGGATGAGTAGTGTTTCTGATGTAACCTAATGATCATGTTGAGTAGGACAGTACCAAGTGCAGGTCCATAACTGTGTCCAAAATTATAAACTATGTCACTTCTAATGTATTTATTGCTGATTGCCTAATTTTCAGATTATTTCCATAAAATGATGAGATCTTTTAATTATTCCACATTTTTACTACATCGTGGTCTGGTGGTTACAAGTGCTAATGCTAAGCTGCTAAGGGTTCGATCATTCGATTTCCAGTTCGGGCAACTTGTTATTGCAATGGGTTTTCCATCAGGAATTAGCAGCTGCTATGGAGACTGAATTTATGCCCGGTCGATGGCAATAAATAGGCTCGTCTCCTATTACGTCATGGGGCTTAAACTGAACTTCTGCCTTCTGTCATGTTTCTTAATAATTTCTAATCCAAGAATATCCATCACCCATTAAAGAACCATAACACTACATAATTACATTCACTATCATGACTATTACAGCCAAAAAAAACAAATTAATGTAATTTTAAGATCAAAAGAGCTAGGAGCATGTTGTCTTTTACCGCTATGAGAATGCTTAGCTCGGAAGTCATGTAGCTTTGAATTCTGCCTACCCCACTTCACAGCATGTAGCAAATCTTTAAAGACTCAGTGCTGAATCTTTAAAAAAGAAGTCAAATGTTTACTGTCATCCATCTTCTGTCAAACGAATGTCAAAATTGTCAAAACGCTGCCATTGTGCGTTTGCGTTTATTGAACTTTTGTTTTTCCTACCAAAATCACAATTATATTCAAGGTGTTTAATAACTTTTCGGTGCACGTTCGAATTACCTCAACAAGTAGCATATTAAACTACTAAAAGTTGTGAAAAATGGCATCTACTAGTGCCGATTCACAGTCATCCATTGCTCAAAAAACATGGGTGATGTCGAATAGTATCGATACCGTCTCCAGTGTGGACGAAATCTATCGTTATGATAAAAAGCAACAACAAGACATTCTTGCTGCTAAGCCATGGGAGAAAGAGTAAGTTTCTTAAAACAATTCACACGTTAAAATTATAGTTTTTGCCATGACACTAATGTAATGCTTCTTTGTTTCAGTCCTCATTTCTTCAAAGATATCAAAATATCTGCGTTAGCTCTACTCAAAATGGTGATGCACGCAAGGTCTGGAGGAACATTGGAAGTCATGGGACTACTTTTAGGTACAGCCTACATCCATTATCCCCGTGTACATGTGGTTAAAATTCAGAGCTTTTTTTCTAACCAATTTTGAACTTTTATTCACAGGTAAGGTAGATGCAAACACAATGATAGTCATGGATTCATTTGCACTGCCAGTAGAGGGGACTGAGACACGGGTAAATGCTCAAGCACAGGCTTATGAGTACATGACAGCTTACATAGAAGCAGCTAAGCAGGTTAATAGTACCCCCAGATTTCTTTTCTATTAATTCATCAGTATTAATGTTGGAATGACATTGTTGCCATTGCGGGAATATCCTGGATGAGGCTGGCACAAGAGCGTGGTGCTTGGCACAAACAAAGAGAGGCCTATACCCAGCAGTGGGTGAAGGTGGGCTGTCGATGATAATGATGATGAATGTTGAAATTTCAAAATTTGCAAAATAGTAAAGATCAATTTTTTTTCCATGTATATTGTTCCTGGATAACACTACCAGCCTTACCAAAGGGTATTCTGTTGTAAAATGATTGGGAAAAAGCTATGCAGATGATGATAAGTGTTTTTAATAGCACATTATTCAAATACAAAAGCAAAAAATTCAAATGACGGCACAGTTGGCGCAGTAGCTGATCAATTGATTGCTGCACTGCTATAGTCTATTTTTTAATCTCGGAGACTAAATTGACAAGTGAAAATGTCAAAACTGACTTAAATGCTATTGAAATCTATGTTTGCCATTTGTACTTGTCAATTTAGTCTCCAAGATTAAAAAACAGACTTTAGTCGCGGGTTCAATCCCCACACAGAACACATATTTGTATGGCCTACAGATAGATAGATAGACAGTATAGTTGTTAAGGCTCTGGCTGTTTGTGTATGTGAGTTTAAATGTTTGTTTAAGCACCCACAATACAACAGAAATTCCTAGTGTGTTAAAATAAAAATCAAATCATTTCATAATTTCAGGTGGGCCGTCATGAAAACGCCATTGGTTGGTATCACAGTCATCCAGGCTATGGCTGCTGGTTGTCTGGCATTGATGTCTCCACTCAGATGCTGAACCAGAACTTCCAGGAACCTTTTGTAGCCATTGTCATTGACCCAGTAAGAACTATCTCAGCTGGCAAAGTGTGCCTTGGTGCTTTCAGGACATATCCCAAGGTTGGTATTGCATAATTCTTGACAGAACAATAATTTCTATAGAGTCACCTGTATGGGATAGAATCCCGACTTTGCAAGGGTGCAATTTTCGAATGAACTATATAAATTTTCTTTTATACAAACCTTGTTCTGATAATTATGAACACAACAAGAAAACCAGCCATTGTACTATGTGGCAATTGATTTTTTTTATATTCTATGCATAACATTAAACAGTCTCATGCAGTCACACCTTAAAAAAGGTGTGACCTTGGTGTGGTTAATGGCCATCTATTATTAGTCCTTTGTAATATTCCAAACTTAAATATTTTCAGGGCTACAAACCAGCCAATGAGGAGCCCTCAGAATACCAAACAATTCCCTTGAACAAGATAGAAGATTTTGGAGTCCACTGCAAGCAGTATTACTCACTAGAGGTGTCTTACTTCAAGTCCTCCCTGGACCGGAGGCTTCTGGACTCTCTCTGGAATAAATACTGGGTGAACACGCTGAGTAGTTCCAGTCTTATCACCAATGCTGATTACACTACTGGACAGATATTTGACTTGTCGGATAAGCTGGAGCAGAGTGAAGTGTGCCTTGGTATGTTTTAGTTAATTATACATTGTCTTTATATGTATTCCACTAAGCTTTGACCGCGGCTTCGCTCGTGTTATGGTCGGAAGTCCCATGGGAATGGTTTAAATATAGCCTATGTGTGACATTTGGGGATAATGTAGCTTCGTGAAAGATATTAGTGAAAGAATTTTTGGAAATGGAATTTGAGATCCAAGATATAATTATGTATCACATCTGCTGGCATCTCACACTGAACACTTTTAAGAAACCATCTTTCACACAACTCAAGTTTTTAAGAAAAATGCTATCTCATGGGTCATATACTGTCTGAAGCTGTTTTAACTTGTATCACTGTTGTAACTTCTCTTGGCAACTGAATTTTGATCCAAAAAGCACTTGTTCCAAGACATCATAGACTCCATGACATACGAAGTAATTTGCATATTGCATTCTAAAATGGAATAATGTGGAATCCCCTTTGCAAATATTTCAAAAACTAGATGTTGTAGGTAAAAACGGATTAAATTTTCATCTTCGAAAATTCTTGTTGGATTTACAGTTGACACAAATTAAATCTAGATGTTTTGGTAGGTCGCGGCGGTTTCATCGTCGCTGGTGCAGACCCACATGAGAAGCGGACTGAAGACAAACTCGGCAAGGCAACTAAGGACGCTTGCAAGACTACTATCGAAGTCATCCACGGTTTGATGGCGCAGATGATCAAAGACCGGCTCTTCAACAGCGTGAGCGGACGGCCAGCTCCCGCGACACCCATGATCGAGTAACGTAGGAACTGTTTTTAGCTCATGTGTATAATGTCTGTGTAAGTTAATAAATGTATCTGTGAATTTTTGATATTCGGTTTCTCTTTATCTCTCATATTTCTGTCCTCAATGAACTTCTTTTTCAAGAATAACCAATTTTCGCCTTATTCAAAAGTAGGTAATAAAGTAATGGTAAAACGGGGTGATTAGAAATACAGGGGTGAATCGAGACAAAACTTTGAGAGGGATTTTAATGTTATGTATATGTTACATATAAATATGTTACCAATAAGTAATCTATTTTATTTGCTTAATTTTAATTTATTATTTAGAGACCTTTTTGGCAACATACCATATTAATGCAATGTTAAATCCCTCTTAAAGTTTTGTTTCGATTCACCCCTGCATTTCTAATCACCCCATTTTACGGTACTTGATGAGGAGAGTGGTCCAATGAAATAAAACCAACAAATTGATTATATAAACATTCTCAAATATTTATTAACCAATTTACATAAAATCATTATAATCATTATGTACATCTTTCACATAGCTTTAGTTATACACAAAATCATAAACATCTCACATTGTGGAGGGCCTTCTATTTATCAGATACAGTAAAACGAAGCACCAAATTGACGATATAATCTTTTGCCAAGCTCTTTTTACATAATCAAAAATAAAATATATGCTTTCATGATTGTCACATGAATGCTTTACAGAGAATATAAAAACTATTAAGAGCACGTGCAACTTCTATATTTCCAGTGGCTTCCAAATTATATCTAAATGTACATACTCCTACGATAGTTCATTAGAATATGCGGGTTAGTGGATAACCTAAATATAAATAGGATGAAAATAATAAACATATGATATAACTAATCTCTAAATGTTAAAAATATCCGGCGGTGGCCGAAAGAGTGTAAAATTCTTACAATAATCCATAATTTGCGTAACTACGTGTTGGATGAGATGTATTTACCATTATTTACATCGTCGCAAAATATGAAACTCTCAATAAAAGGAACAGTACTGTCAGCTAGACTGTTTTGCAGAAGCGGCTCACAGGTGTCGTACACAAATAACTATTCTTAACAAAATGCGTAGTATAAGTTAGTAGTCTACGTTGAAACTAGTGACATCGAACACAGACTATCTGGAAATTAAAATATCTGGTACAAAATACAATGACGAGCAAAAAATCAAGGCACAAACAGTAATTTATAAATAATTGGGTTCTAAAACAATTTATACAGACTGGAAAGTTCATAAAACTTCATAAATACCATACTAACATGCAAGAGTGACTAGATATTTTAGCTCGCCCGTGTATTTCTAACCACTGACTACTTGCACACTAGGCCAATAGTTTGGCTTGCGTGCTAAAGTGCATTATCACACAAAATTTATCATAATTAGTGATTCATTTATATTTTATTAAGTACATTCCATACAGCCCTCCAATTCACAGGTTGCTTACTATAAATCGTTTATACACACAATCTCAATTTATGTACAGCGCGAGCGACACAAAAAGTCCTAGTACATCAATTTACAATTTATCAATCAAGGGCAAAATGTTCAAATTCGGGAATGTTCACAACGGCTCGAAACCACAAGATAATACGACTAATTAATAAATCTTAATGACAACGTTTTTCATTTGTGTCGCAATGCTAGAAATTTTACGTAGAAGAAACTATTTTATAAATCATTTAATTTTTTTGAGAGAAGAGTTGGTAGTTATGCTAGTCAATATGAGCCGATCATTGTGATTAAGTGCTAGATCGGTTTGAAAAAATTGCATTTCCATGAGAGAAGCAGTAAATAGACAACACTGGTATTACTTGCTTTGAGATTGTAATAATACTGACGCAATGTGCCCAGAGAAATATAAAAGCAAAACCTCTACTGACCTCAGGGTTTCAATTACGTAAAAGACTCGCATTTCGTTCTCTGGTCACCCAACGATAACAATCTGAATCCTTCTGGACATAAACTTTGAACACTACGTAACACGTCACACATGGAATGTTTCTCGAATCTCAATGGGAACAGGTGAGCTATATAAAAGCTGTGCACTTCTCGACATGACGGCTGTGTCGCGGGTAGTTGAAAGGTGGCCTGTGGTCAGTCTTTGTCGAGTAGGGTGGAGGCGCCATCATTAGAGACGTAGTTGAAAACGGTCATCGATTGTTGAGAATGCATTTCTTCTTTTTTATTTTCTGATTTCATAAATGGTCGATTGCACTAGAAGCTTATGAAGTTCTATGTAGCATTATTATACAATAAAATACATATAATGAGATCTTATCAGCTATCCAGATCACAACACGGTTGATAAAGCTAGATTAATCTCAACATAAAGTATTTTTTGTAACACTACTTGCGAAAAGGCGTAAGTGACATGGGTGGACCATACAGAGGCCATATTGCTTGTAACAGATATCAGTGTTCTAATGCAAGAGAGAGATGCGAGCTATTTAATTCGAAAAGCATCATACTTTTTTCGCAACCGAACAAAGATATTATCTTTAGCACTTCAAAATACCTGGTAGGTATTGTTTATCACCAGCAGAGCGGAACAGATGTGGTGTATGTAAGTGCCAAAGTCAACATCGTCTCCGAGCGTAAAAGAGAGGGTGCTATTCATCTCAGATGCATCATTTTTCGCAATGTTAACGGCCCCTGTAGACTTACCAACGTTCAAGGCATGTCAGTGAGCGATGTAACAACAAATATTACTTATTAACCGAACAATCGATGACCGCGTAACTAGTAACTACTGCTAGTAAGACTTGTGTCGGTGCAGGTCGCTAGAGGCAGTAGCCGGGCGGGGAAGCCCCTCGTCAGTTGAACAGGTCGGGCGGGAAGCTGTTCACCTCCGCCTGCTCCAGCACCGGCACGCCGTCCACGTTGTACGATACTCGTATCCGTAGTCGTAGGGTAGACTGGAAAAACAAAAATAACATTGATTTTCTACTAACAACTGTGTTTGCTAGTATATTTCTGTTCAAACTTTATGGCGGCTCGGAAGTTAGCTGCGAGTGACGGTCTGCGCAGGTATAACGGTTTAAATTTGATGATGGTTCAGAACCTCTAACGTAAAGCTGCGCAATACACAATTTTAAGTATCATCGGGGTGCAGAGGACGTATCGTCTTGATTGTATAATGTGCAGACCGAGTTCCGAGCCGTCATTAAGTTTGGACGGAACTATAACATTGGTTTGATTTACGAACAATTTTTTTTTGCGTGTTTTCTTGAGAGGATTAGGTTAAACCTTGTATTTTAAAACAGCGGTATTCGCATCGGTCTTTGACATTACGGTGTCGAAATTACACTATGTGACTTGTAACGCGTTTACCGTATGGGGGTATCTTAGTTCTCTGGCATGAAATAATCTTATCTTTTTCAAAACGCTATCACATGAAGCAATTTCTATCAGTTGAATGAACGCCAATACACGAATGCAATGTCACATGAATGTATATTTTTTATTAGACCTATGCAAGGCTGCACCTATGTAGTATATCTTAGCTTTAGACTTGGATATTACAATGATTATTATATTATTGGATACAATGATGATGCTTACCCTGGATGGATTAGTGATTTTGAGTACTTGAGTGATTTCGCCCTGGGGCGGCAGAACAGTGCCCGAAGGTGACATCATGTCTAGCTGGAACGTCTGAAAGATGGAAAATAAAACGATTAGTAACATTGAAAGATGTCTATGAATACAACCCCCGATTATTCTCAAAAACGATAAAAAATTATTGGTCATGCGATATGGTTTGCAAACATGATCGAGAAAAGAACATCTATGTACCTATTACCCATGTTTGCAAAGAAATAAATGATTTGATTTGATTTGAAAAAAGATACAAAGAAATTGTGTTTTGTGAGTTTCCAGTATTTTTGCGCGCAACACACGTACAAGAAATATTCCAATACCTGAAATTCTAGAAAATAAAGGTGTTGCTTACCCTGGGCACAGCGGCTTGGAACAAGAAGTCGGTGAGCGTGGAGGATCCCTGCGAGTGCGCGCGCATGGTGAGCGTCACCGCGTCGCCGCCGCGCTGCACGCCGAACACGACGCGCAGACCGTTCTTCTCCAGAGCTGTCACTGTCGGCAGGTCGACTGAAATCAAACGATTATTTAGTATACAATTTGGAGAAAATGTCGATTTATCGTTGTTGTCTTCAAAATACTGAATATACACTGGCGTTATGTGAAGGCCGCTTCAGTGCCGAAAGCTTTCCTCCAGTGTAAGTTTTTGAAATACAATCGGAAACTAAACATAACATACACACACTGGCGAAATGTGGGTCTACTACAGGGTACAACCCTGCCTTACCCTTCGTGAATTACAGGCGAGGTGTTATGTTATGTTTTTTAAAATGTGAAATCAGAAACTCTGAGTCCTATAAGGTCTCGTCACTCTTTTCACTTCTCACAGCTGTTTGTGCCGCCATCATTCGGGGAGCATACATCATGAAGGTGGTCTAGTTAATCTTGCCTTCCTCGTTGGGTCTGTCACGTCGTTGCTTTTGGTCCTTAATCATTTAGAAGTCAACTTGTGATAAAACTCGTCGCCTTGTGGTCTTATTTTGTATGTTTACCTTGCGTGACTGGTGTGTTGATATGCGCGGGCGCAGCAAACAGTCCATCGAGCAGTAGCGAAGCGGGCGCGGGCGCAGACACCGGCGTCGGCAGGTTGTTGTTCATGACGCTCGTCGGCGCTGTTGGCGTCAGGTCTAGGCCGCTCAGCAGGTCTAGGATATCCTGGGAAAAACAATTGTAGCACGATCACAAAAATATCGATTGGTTGTGCGCTAGTTGTAAGGGCAAGTGATGAGGAGGAGTGAAGAAAATGTCGTGAGGAAAGTTTTGAGTATGAATGTGAATGGCTATAAGAGTGGAGGAAGACCAAAGAAACGATGGATGGACTGTGTTAAGGATGATATGGCTAGAAATGAGGTAACTGATGAGTCACGAGTAATCGAGAAATATGGTATAAAAAGACATACTGCGGTGACCCCAAATAAATTGGAATAAAGTCAGGAGAGTTGTAAGGAGCTCCTGCACGAGTACTCACATTGCTGCTAGTATTATTGTTGCTGGCAGGCGGCTGCGACGGTTTGTGGTCCACGTCGCCGTTCGTCAGCGAGTCGGAGCCGATGATCAAGTCTAATAGCGCATCCTGAAATATATAACCAAGAATAAATATTGGGTACTACTGACAATAAACAGAGCAGACTAGTTTTTTAAATAACTAATGTGATTTTTTATATATTTAATGAATATTTGTACAGTGTCTAAGAATTATAACTGACTCGGGTGAACATATAAATCTAGTTCGAGAGGAAAACTGGACCTTTTTTTATTACGAGTCTAAAATTTCTCAATGTTCATGCCTTTTTTGCATGAGAAGGGGCTCTTGCTCTGCAGTGGGACCATACATATTATCTAAGAAGTGTACTGACCGCGACCTGGTCGGGCTTGTGGTCGGGGCTGGTGTCGGACAGGTCGTGGTCGTGGTCGCTGTCGTCGCGCGCGTCGGGCCCGCTGGCCGGCGCCTCCATGGCCGGCATGCGCTCCAGCAGCGCCGGCCGCAGGTGCGCGTAGTTCCTGTGGACATCGATACACTCATTAGCATGAAAGAGGCAAAGAGATTATCGAAGTCTTTTTTAAATATCTCAGTAATAGAAATCCTAGCCTTTTCCCAATTATGTTAGGGTGGGCTTCCAGTCTAACCGGATGCAGCTGAATATCAGCATACACTTTTGCGAAATCGTGGGTGCATAAAAATAGGTTTAAAGTTGCCTTAATCCGTTTCTTGTAATTTTAAGTATATATGAGTGTAAAGTGTTTGTTTTACAAGTAAACTTAATATCTTTACAAATGTTACATGATTTTTTCTTTGGGATAGACATATTTTAATTTAAATGCTTACCTGTACAGTTGCGATAACTCAACGCCTCTCTGTTGCAACTCGATATGAATATGAGACCCGAACGTGTCGATGATCACCCGGATTTTACTGAAAATAAATTTAAAATGGTAAAAATCTATACACAATGATTAGTGACTGAAACAATGTTAAACAAATCCAAACTTTTTTTTAAACGTCAATCAGTGAAAGAAGAAAAACGTCTCTCTGCATTAATAATGTGATTTAGTAACGTATTGTGGTAGTCACTCACTCCTGGCTGGGCTGCGTAGTGAATCTCGTGGACAGCTTCGCGAGCGAAAGCAACAAGTACTCTTTCGTGTTGATGGACAGCTGTGTGGACCAGAGCAGCTTCTGGTACACGTCGATCACGTACTCCTCGGAAGGACGGACGAAGTCGTCTGAAAGTATTAAATGGATGAAAAATTTGTGCCCGTAAACGCACTCACGATACAGATGAATCAAGTCGTTATTTTGACATTATACAATTGCATTGTTTATAGTATATTACGCCAAAACAAAGGGTAATGAATCAACAAATTTTATCCACAAAACCTCTCTTTCTACTCGTGGATGTCAATGGAAAAGAATCAAGATAAGAATGAATACAAATAACTTACCAACACCGTCTTCATCGACCATAGAGATGGCGTTACTGGCTTCAGATACCAGCAAGTCACCATATTCACCGATAGTCCACGCTGCCACCTATAAACAGAAACACTTCAATGCTCTATCGAAATCAGGCATCTAATATTCGTTGTAGTAGACTTAATATGGACTTATACATTGACACCATACACGGATTTTGGTTATCCCCAAGATTATCTAGACTTCCTTGTGAGTTATTATTATTATCAGGCAAACAGTTGAGACAACTGATAGCTGCCTGTATCTTGCTGTTCCCCACTAGATTTTCTTCTTGCAGTTTGATATAAAATATCTATAATGTTTGTCTGTTCAATTTTTAAATTGGTTTATACGGGGTGTAAACAGACCCTTCACCAAGCCGTCAACCAAGCATTCTGTACATCAAACTAAGTAACTTTACGCAAAAAATTTTGCTGGGAAACGAAATTTTTTTTGGGGTCAAAAATCACATTTTACGGTAAAACTCAATATAATGCGCTCAAAATTTATTGCTGATGGATGCTTTGAATAGCAAACGGACCATGGAGGTAATTGGAGTAAAGTTAGAACCTTAAAAAGTAGTATTTTAAACAAAACTTGTGAAAAAATTGGAACTTTGACCCCCAATATCTCCGTAACTAGAAGGTTCCCAGGAATGGTCCAGAACGAAAAAATGATCACAATGACGAGCAGAACAAGTGCCTTTCGGCTTCGTTAAGGGTCTTTTTACACCCTTTATTTTGAACTGGGACTACATCTTCTGGGAGCTTTATTTAACTCCTCACAACTATTCAACTTTTGCATTTACAATAGGACTACGCTGTGAGGATTTCGGTTTTACATATAATAATAGATTATGATCTCTAATGTTACCTGCACTAGTGGCTGTTTTTCTGTGGCGTCGCCGGAGACAGCGGATCGCTCGAGCGAGGTCCACAGCCGCATTGCCGCATATGCCTGTCTCTCCGGCGCCGCTGATGATACGATCTGGAGTGTGCTGGATACTGTGTCGTCGCGGAGATAGTTTCCAGCCTAGAATGAGACAAATAATAGTTACGAGGTAATTAAAAAAATCATTAAAATTTTGTCTCTGTATGTATAATCTAGATTTGACCTCTGATATTTCGGTTTCATGTGCGGAACCTCGTGAGGAAACCAGCATGCCTGAGAGATATTTCTCGACGGCTTGTTAAGCCAAGTCAGAGGCCCACGGGCAGCATAAAAACTCCCGACACCAGGTTAGGCACAAACCACACGAGAAAGAAGAAGGAGACCTAGATTCTGATAAATATAATGTAATCATTTAAGGCCTAAAGAAACTGGGCACTTTCTTTCCTAATTGAATAAAATAATGTTGGGGTTAGTTTCCACGATACAACTGCTTATGGTCTACATGGTCGGTCGGACCAGTTACCAACCTCTCTGTTAACTCATCGTCATGCTAAAAGCCAAGTAAATTAAGTAGTTGTTGTAGTTGTTGTTTGTTTGTTGTTGTTGGTAGTTGTTGTTGTTGTAGTAGTTGTTGTTGTTGGTGGATTGCCCATCTCTATCACAGAGTGGAGGCCTATGTGACCTATGCCCTAGTTATGCGACAATAATAGGTTGATTATGTTACATTCTTACCTTGAGCAGTACTCTAAACAAGGTATCGAGATGCCACTTGTTGGAGGGCGCATATCGCTCGGCAGCCAGCACCATGGCGCTGGAGCAGTGCGCCTTGAACTCGGCGTCAGAGCGCTCCAGGAACGCGAGGAGTTCCTTCATCATGCTGCGAATATTCTGGCCGTTGATCAGGGCGAAGGACAGCTCCATTGCGCGGCGACGGATTGAGACGTCTGGGTCCTGGAAAAAAAAAATAGATTTTAAAAAGGGTGTAACTAATAATTCGTTTAGCTGGTGAACACTGCAGCGAATGGCTACTTCTTTGGTAGTGAGTGATTTGACGACAATTTTAACGTTGAAAAATTATTAGCACTTTGTGAACATCGTTTCAGCCTAATTTGAATAAATTACTTTTGATTTTCGCTGAGCTGCCATGACGAATCAATGCATTTGAAAATAAAAAGTATTTCACATGTTACCGCTCTTTTGCAAGTCGGTATAACTTGCTAATAATATGTATAATGTAAATATTACAATTAATAAAATAAAATAAAATAAAATAGATAAAAAACGCAACACAGAAAACCATCTTCCAAGCCGGCTGGTCACCGTGGAAGAGATTGACCACTACCCTCCAAAGAAACAATTAGAAATTAGCCCAAAATCCAGAAATCTATCAACAAACAACAATAACAAGTTATACATAGCAACATACAACGTGAAAACACTCTCTTCATACGAAAGACTATTAGAACTAGAAGAAGCCCTGAAAGAAATAAAGTATGACGTCATCGGTTTGTCAGAAGTCAGAAGAATGGGTAGCCAAATAGAAGAATATGAGAGCACGATATTATGTTATGTAGGCCACACGCCAGGACTTTATGGCGTAGGTTTTTTAATAAAGAAATCTTTACAACCTTATATTGAACGATTTATAGGCTTCACGGAAAGAGTCGCTCTGCTTAACCTAAACATTCAGGGATATATTATAAGCATTATACAAGCCTATGCCCCCACAACACTTTCAAGTGAAGAAGAGATAACAGAATTCTATCGAAATTTGGACACAGCAATACATATATCTTCTAAAAATCTTATAATAATGGGAGATTTTAATGCAAAAATAGGTCAACCACTAAAAGATGAACATATCATTACAGGAATATATGGATATGGAGATAGAAATGACAGAGGTCAAAGATTAATAGATTTTGCTTTTGAAAATAGACTTTCAGTGATCAATACTTATTTCAAAAAAAAATCAAGTCGCAGGTGGACTTGGCTTTCACCCAGCGGAGTATACAAGAATGAAATCGATTATATACTGTCAAACCAACCTAAGCTATTCCTAAATATAGAAACACTGAACCTTAACTTCTCCACAGACCATAGAATGGTAAGAGCTACAATAACTTTAAAAGTAGCAAAGAAAAGTCGAATCAAATTCACCAACAACCAAAATAGCACTTTAAAAACGAGAGAAGAAATTGAAGCATACAAGCAAAATCTGAGGCATCAAATATCAAACTTAGTTGATTATCAAATGGAGACGACAGTGCAGGATTTTTATAACAAATTACTGCATGCTATCAACGTCAGTCTGCAACAAGCACGACAAGTTAAGAATACCAGTATTAGACACAAAATTCTCTCAGAGAGCACAATTACACTACTAAATAGGAGACAAATATTACAAAAAACGCCGGACAAGTCCCGATCAGAAAAAAACGAACTTAGAGCACTATATAAACTAACGAGTAAATACATAAAACATGACTATAAAAACTACAGGAATCAAAAAATACAAACTTACCTTACACAGGGAAGAAGTTTCAAAAAAGCTATAAAAGAACTCCGAACAAATAAAACTTGGATCGAGGGATTAAACCAATCAGGACAAACAACACACAACCGTAGAGAAATAATAAATATTGCTACAGAATTCTACAAAAACCTATACAGTGCGAAAGCACAACAGACAAATAACAACAAACAGGAAGCATACAACAACCACGAAAACCTAGAAAACAATATAAAGTATATTGACGAACTGGAAATTATACAAGCAGCTAATAAGTTAAAACTAGAGAAGAGCCCAGGCCCAGACTTCATTACTAATGAAGCAATTAAACAGGGTTGTGAATTACTAGCTTCACCACTGGCCGTATTATTTAATTTAATACTCAAATCTGCGAACACACCTGAACAATGGTCTGAATCCATTATAATCTTGCTCTACAAAAAAGGAAACCCTAATGACATCGGCAATTACAGGCCAATAAGCCTTCTACCAACTATTTACAAACTCTTCTCTTCCATAATTAATCGTAGAATATCTGAAACTTTAGAAAAGAGACAGCCCATAGAGCAAGCTGGCTTTCGTAAGGGATTTTCAACCATAGACCACATACACACTCTGGAACTTATTATTGAAAAATACCAAGAGAACCGAAGACCGCTCTACATAGCCTTCATAGATTACCAGAAGGCTTTTGACACAATTTCACACACAAGTATATGGGAAGCATTAAGTAACCAAGGAGTAGAAAATGAGTATGTACAAGTAATAAAAAATATTTACAACAACAGCGTCAGTAAAGTCAAACTTGAATCAACTGGCCCCAATTTCAACATCAATAGAGGAGTGAGACAAGGGGACCCACTATCTCCAAAATTATTTATAGCAGTATTGGAATCAATTATAAATCAATTAGACTGGAAAAAGTACGGCTTGTATATCAAAGGAGAATACCTGAGTCATTTAAGGTTCGCAGATGACTTGGTACTGCTATCTGAATCCGGTGGCAACTTAGAGCACATGATACAGTCATTACACGAAGCTAGCAGACAAGTCGGATTAGAAATAAACTTGGCAAAAACAAACACCATGACAAACAGTTATAAAAGAACCATCTCACTAGAACATAAACCATTACGGTACGTTGAACAGTATATCTACTTGGGAAAGCAGATAACACTGGACAGCAATAGCAACGAACTAGAGGTGGAGCGCAGAACAAGAATTACGTGGAATAAGTTTTGGAGTTACAGAGAAGTAATGAAAAGTAACATGCCAACAGAAATGAAAAAGAAAATGATGGACACTTGCATTTTACCATGTCTTACATATGCTTGCCAGACGTGGAAATTCACGAATAACATCAAGAATAAAATTATAACATGCCAGAGAGGAATGGAACGTAGCATGCTCAATATAAGAAAAACACACAGAATCCGTCATACAAAGATAAGAAGCATAACCAAAACAGTAGATGCGCTCAAATATGCTCAAAGATTGAAATTCAAGTGGGCTGGACATGTAGCGCGACTTAAAGATAAGAGATGGTCATCTAAAGTAACTACATGGGACGGTCCACAGGGCAAGCGGCGCGTCGGTAGACCGTACACACGCTGGGAGGACGACATTAGAAAAGTCGCTGGACCGCACTGGGTTTATGTCGCCAGAGACAGGGACAAATGGAAATCTTTGGAGGAGGCCTTCACCTGAGGGGGGTCCATGCATATGAAAAATATAATAATAATTTGATTTTCCTAAAAATAATAATTTAAATTCTATAATCAATAATAAAAATATAAATCCTAAAATTAATAATAATTTACATTTAATATGAAATATTTGATTATTACAATTTGTTATATTGGAATTTAGACATATATAACCGAATTGATTATTTTTAAAATTTTAATCTATCTTTGTAATATTTCAAAGTAAAAACATAATAATCAAGCATGTGATTTGTATTCAATATTGTAAAAACTATTTTGTGAATGCATGGAATAAAAGGCTTTTTTATTTTTTATTTTTATTTTTTATTTTTATTTATTTATTTATAAATATTACATATTAAGCCCAGATTGCTGCAATATCTATCACCTTGGCTATAATGACATACTAAGTTGGCAGCGTTGGCACCCAACGGCTACACTGGCATGCCACCACGGCTAAGATTTTATATAGACCTATTTTTATCTCCAAAATGATAACACCCACCTTCAAACACTCGAGTATAGTGGTCCGATGCCTCTGCACGGCCGAGGTGTCAACATGCACGGTCCTCAGCAGCGTGTTCAGTGCCACATATCTGATGTTCTTGTCGTTGTTCAGCAGGAACCGCCCCAGGATGTTGATGGCCAGCACCCGCAGACTGCTCTCCGACTTTATGTCCATGATGGACAGCACCGTCTCGTATAAGATGGTGTTGCCGACGTTTTTGCTGGTTTCCGTGTTGGTGGCAACCTGGGCTAGGATGTCGTTCATCGCTTCTGAGGCCTCGGCGTCGTTCTTGCCTAGTATTCGGAGGAGGCGGAGGATTTTAACCTGCAAGTTTAGTTGTTTTTGTTTCAATGGGTTACTTATAATTGAATAGGTTGGAAGGGACACAAACGGTTAGCACGTACTCAGTACATCATGCTGAAACCTCGTCATAGAAATTTTTCATCAGTATTATTTTTTAAAACAGTTGTTCGATACATTTTGATGTGTAGATATTGCACTTTTGTAGGGAAGAGCAGTTTTTTTTTAAATTACCTAAGAAAAATTTCTTTGCCCCCCCGTTTTTTTCTTCATAATGTTGTACTGAATACTTGGTAAACATTTGTGCGTCGGTCTCCCATATTTTTTTAATCTACCAGTAGGAATTTTTAATCTCGTTAATCCAAGAGAGACCAGTGCAGAGCGCATATTGTCTACCTTTAAAATGATGAAAGGATTATTTTTACTGTGAATTTTATAATTTTTGATTACAACGATTAACTGGGAACAAAAAACTATTTCTTGCTATGATTATTTGTCGTTTATACACGTGATTGCAGAAGGAAAATCAGATAAACGCTTTTAGGTATAATATTATCCTGAAATTGTAAAGGAAACACACTTGATTTAATGATGCAAAAGATAAGTCATTTGTTCAATATTTGCAAGTGGGGAAATAACTATATGTATTTGGTTTATCCGCGGTAGTTACTTATCTAAGCGGAAAATGAATAAGTGTGTTCTTGTAAAAAACCATGTGAGAGGTAAGCAGAAGGAAACAAGTTATCGGTAATTGAATAATGATGAACCGATAAGAAATAAGTTGATGCGTTATTTGATTAGCTTTGTTCGCATTTAAATTAGTATGTGTCCGGAAATCTGATCAGTGTTTTGAAATTTAAATTAATAAAAAGCTTCCAAAATATCTTTTTGATTCATACAAAAACTGGTTTAATTCCTTTGATTCATCAACTTGAAAGAGAAAATATATTATCTTGAATATTTAATGGAACAGTAATTTTCTTTTTCATGTTATTATGTTCTAATTTCAATAATAATTTTTAACATTACCTGCAGGAACGGGTCCGAAACTCCACTGACATCATGCTCCGGTGAATATCCAGCCAAAATCAGGTTTTTCAGTATCCTCACCAGATTCGGTACGATCTACAAAACAAACCCATGCTCTTACATGTACTGACCACAGACAAATCGCCCAATGCACATAGACAAAGACTGCGAAGCGATAAAAAAAAAACGAACATTTTACGTTTCAGGCAAGTATTAAATACACTAAATACTGTCGGAGGTTATATCAATGAGTTTACAGGCTTACAACACGATACGACAGCGAATATACATGGGGCTGGGCATTTACATCGACAATAAAAAAAGAAAATAATTATGACCTTCAACCTCTTTGCAACAATTAGTCACGTTTACTCTCTGGTGCTGAATTCATACTGTGTTTTGAGTAGTTAGTATAATGTGTGAGATGGAATTTCCAGATAAATGCATACAGAATTTAACATAAAGGGTGTAAATAGACCCTTAACGAAGCCGAAAGGCAGTTGTTCTCCCCGTCATTGCGATCATTTTTTTGTTCTAGACCATACCTGGGAACCTTCTAGTTACAGAGTTACTGGGGGTCAAAGTCCCAACTGTTTTACATGTTTAAAAAAAAAAATACAAATTGTAAATTAATGTTATAACTTTACTTTAAATAACTCCATGACCCGTTTACTATTCAATCCATCAAGCACAATGTTTTGAATGCGTTTAATTGAGTTTTACCGTAAAAGGTTATTTTTCACCCCAAAAAAAAAAGTGGTTTCCAGCAATAATTTTTGTGTAGGGTTACTTAGTTTGATGTACAGAATGCTTGGTTACCGGCTTCGTGAAGGGTCTGGTTACACCCTGTATAAGGAAGATTTTTAATTGATTGTATTCTTTAGAATGCGTCCATTCATACTATGATATTTATGTTTTCGTTTCGATAATATTGTTTCAACAAAAACAATGATTCACTTTTTTTTCAATGAGTTCTTGAATACAATATGTTACGAGAAAATAAATCAAGACAATTTACTTGCATTAAAAATGAGTGATGATCATAGAAACACATATCATACTACATACTATTAATTTATGTTCTCTGGAAATCCCATGTGTTATCAATACAATTACATACATGGATAGATTAGTCTATAGAAGAATCGAAAGTAAGAGAACTACCAAATTATTATTAGTATGGAAGGAAAATAGTATAGAAAAAGTATTATAACAAAGATATCAGTCATCTGGTACATTCTATGACAAAACTCAAGGGTGACCACCACTTATTTAAAAAATGAGACATTTTAAGACGAAAACGAATTTCCTTTCATGTGATATGTTTAACGTGGGCAATACTTTAGGGGCGTGTAGTATTCATGAAAATGAACCACTTTTACAATGGGACCAAACATGAAATCGTGAAAAAATATCGGCTGCTCCTTACATTATTGGTCGCATAGTTCGAAAAAATGTAAGCAAAAGCAGATATTTTTATCATATTTAATTAGTCCCATGATAAAAGTTGCCCATATTAATGCATACTTCACTCCATTAAATTATTGCCCACTTTTAATCGATCACTCTTTCGGATTATATAGGATTTAAAAAGTAAAAAAGAGCGTAATAGAACTATGGAAAATTTAATAAACAAATAATTTGGTAGTTATAGAAAGAGTAGTTTCTATCTAAGTAAGAAGATGATGTTTTTCAGAAAGTTCTATCTACCTAATATTTATGATATTATATAGGATTGTATAATATAATTATGTATGTGCCTACTTCGAGTGCTATTCACACAAGTTCTTACTTCGCTATCACTACTCAGATGGTTGAGAGTTTTGTATTAAACCTTTATGATTCTGTCCCATGATTTTGCGAAAGCCATATAGTCAAATGAAGCCGCAAATATATAAAAATCACCTGTCACTATGTTCATTCACGATTATCTCAGAAACTAATCAAACGATTTCAATGAAATTTTGTGAATGTGTAAGGTTGGTTCCAGTTTAAATGACAGGATAGTTTTGGACCCAATAGGTGGCGCTGTTATATGTAAATTGGGCCCGTGCGAAGCCAGGGCGGTTCGTTAGTAGGTATTTATTGTATATATCCATTACTTTCGTAATTGTTCATTCAAATATTCATGTAGGTAAAAATGTTACCCTAATTCCATAATGACATGACTTAGTTGACTATAAGGCTTCCGACAAACAGCTTAATATTAAAACCCACGTATAAATATGGTTATGTAACCAACACAATATTACAATCATGCTTTGTTCTGAAGTCTGTTGACATTGTATGTGATGATTTCCGATACTTAATTTAATATTCTACGTAATAATTAATCAGTCTGCTTTCTTTAAGTTTCTACATGGTCACCCTATTTTATTTTATCGACAAGACAATCAATTTCTTAGAACAGTTGAGATCATAAGAATTGATCAAATTCTCAGAAACCATAGCTTTAGAATTTATGGATTTGGCAAGGTTGCTTTATGGATCGAGCATCGCAAATCATATTAGCACTTTGGTGACATCATTTGAATTGAATTTTGAATGGCGACACTTTTATGCAAACAAAATACACATCATCATCCTAAAAAGGCGTGAATTTAAGGTTGAAATTCGCTTGATATATCGTGAATTTTGTTGGTAACATGTCCTACCCTATTATCGATGTTAAACTTATGTAGTTAAAGTTCAAAATACAATGTCATCAGACTACCAACACGTATAAAGTGCATGGATCAGCGTTTGTATGTTACCTCGCGCTGCCCGCTTTCCTACGGGACAACACAAACACATCATTAGTGTTACATCATACTTTACGAACGACTTATTATAAGTACAACTAACATTATCACAGAACCCGGCCGTAAATTACACTATGGTCAAGCAAACGTCAGTGGTAACAATGAAACTACGGAAATCGTCGTTTTTGCTACGAATTAAGGTGAAAACGCCAGGGTAGCCTGCGAAAGCTCTAAGTTCATTTAACCCTATTCAATAACTATTTCATGGAAAGTCATTCAAAGGGGTTAAATGAACTTAGAGGGTTGTATTGATGATTTTAATGATTATAATTCTGTAACTACATACGTGTTACTAGCGCGAATCATATTTTCGTCAACATACAACCTGACACTGACCTGCAAATTGCAAAAAACGTAAAAAAATTTGAATTTCGAAGGCTACCCTACCGCTTTCAGCTTAAAGGCGTTGTAAAAGTCAAATTGTTACTATGGACGTACGGTTGCCTGTACAGTGTACACCATTATGTAAACACTTAACAACTTTTAAAAGTGTTTTTCTCCTTCTGTTCTGATTAAAATTTCGTGTTGTTACGAACGTCATATTCTGGAACTCAAATTTTTATGAAAAAGATCCTATCTCCAAGTTACAATCTTTATTTCTCGTGAAAATTGCTTTTAAAATTAGGAAAGTGTATATATACATTGGTGCTCGTGTCTGTACTTCCCAGTTAAAAATAAAAAAATCTCTGCTCCGTACAGCAACACCTCAGTCAGTCCTATCATACCTCTGTGACAGTTTCCACAGTCCTTTTACAGTGATTTTTATTCGCGTTGAATATGGTAGAAATTGCATTACTGCTACCAGAGGTAAAAAATTAAAAGGACTGTGACATGGTTACGGCCGGGTACTGTTTGTACTTAGAAAGTATTTTAGTATAGCTTAATTTGGTAACGCAATCACATTAAAATACACGCTCTACTGCATGATTAGTCGCTTTAGGAGTTCAGGCTAAGCAAACTATGTCACACACATTCTTTTTTATCACAGTAGGAACGATCAGGAAAAATATAGCTTGAGATTCATCCAAGTTTTTAAGGTAAAATTAAAACTTCCACCCTTCAATAATAAAGGGTGTAACATGACCCTTAACGAAGCCGAAAGGCACTTGTTCTTCCCGTCATTGCGATCATTTTTTTTGTTCTAGACCATGCGTAGGAAGCTTCTAGTTACGGAGATATGGGGGTCAAAGTTCCAACTTTTACACAAGTTTTTTTTCAATACATGTTTTCAACGTGAGATTTTTACTTTAACCATCTCCACGATCCCCGTACTATTCAATCCATCCATCAGCACAATGTTTTGGGTGCGTTACATTGACTACCGTAAAACGTGATTTTTCACCCCAAAAAAATGTCGTTTCACAGCATTAATTTTTGATGTACATAATGCTTGGTTGACGGCTTCGTGAAGGGTCCGTTTACACCCTGTATACAGTCTAAAATGATAGAACGCACGCGACAGTATCTAAGAAAAATGTTTCATTAAAACAAAAATGCTATTTCAATACTGTATACAATTTCTTTTGTTTAATATTTGCTGTGAATAACCTAGCTTATCTCGAACTATTGATCGGAAAGTGTATGACAAATGAAACTAAGCTATTCCTGGCATTTCTGATACGTTGATGACTTATTGTCTACATTGGCTTAAATATTATAAATTACTGGCGGCCCGTCCCGGCTTTGCAGGGGTACATTTAAAAAAAAAAATCAATGTTAGTATCATTTGTTACTCAGGGATAATGTAGCATACTAATGCTGAAAGAATTTTTGAAATCGGTCTAGTAGTTTTTGAGTTTATTCGTTAGAAATATACAAATCTTTCCTGTTTATAATGTAAGTGTAGATTAGGGGATGGCGCTGTTTGCCGAGATACAGGTAGTTCGCCATCAGAGGATTCCATACTTACTTATTCCATACCATAAAACTTGAATACTAAGCCTATTACTACTGTTAATATGTTATTGTATCATTTTTTGGTGAAATAAAGATTATATTATATTGTTTATTTCCTATTATTATTTCTAGACTGCTTATATTGTACAACCATTGCTATGAAGGAAACTGACTAGATTCGAGAAAATTGAATAATAGATTACCGTTACACTGCCCGACATGGGGAATCAAACCCATGACATCAAGCTCAGCAGTTGCGTTGGAGACCAATAGACCAACGAGGCAGTCCAAACGCAATACATTTATTATAATACATTAGAAAGAATAATAAAACAAAAACAATAGTTTTCCAGTCTAACAAACCGTGTACACGTTGCCATTACGATTGATATGATAAGAGATTGATAAGGACTGATAAGGCAAGTAGGTGCTGGTATATACATATAACGACGCGACAGTGATAAGCACATGAGGTGTAATATTTACATTGCTATTTACGTGTCATTGGAATATTATAGAGGTGTATGTATTTATAGACTTATTTTGCATACTGGACATTACTGGGCCAGCATATTCTAATGCAAAATGATTATGGCCAGAACCAAAAATTCGAAGATGCCTCGTTGGTCTAGTGGTCGCAAGCGCAACAGCTGAGCATGAGGTCTTGGGTTCGATTCCCAGGTCGGGTAGTGTAATTGAGTTTTTCCATCAGGAATTTCTCAGTAGCAGGCACGAAGTCTAGATTTGTTCCCGGTTGATAGCAATAGGCTCGCCCCCTATTATATGGGACTTAAACATATCTGGCGAAATGTGGGTGTACTATTAGGTACACCTCTGCCTAACCAGGCGAAGATATATGACATCTACCAACCCCATCTAGGCCTTGTGATGGATCTGTCTCAGTAGTGCAAACACTAAAGGCAGGTTCTGCTAAAGACTACAGATACTATTATGAAGTTGAAAGATTCATTATAAAGCTGAAAATGATAATATTATCAAGTGGAATATCAGTTCATTTTACCTACCAATAATATTGTTCCCGGGAGGCCAAATCGAAAGCATTATGCTACATGCAGCACGAATTATTTATGTTCCAAATAAAGCCTTCCGCAGCAATTAATACAGGGTGTAAAAAGGAAGGGGTTTAGTGAAGGGTCTGTTTACACCCTGTATACACCACTTTAAGATGAGTTTAGCCATCCGTTTTAAGATAAAATAGGAGGTAATTGTCAAAAAATATTACATAGTAAACACAATCATGTGCAAAAGCCGCCTCTCCGCTTCATGTGCAATGCATCTTGTGCTGCATTTGTTCAGGCCTAGATTAAGTTAAAAATCAGCAAATAATGTTCCTACTACTGGGACACACGCCTATTTAAAAAGGAACGAGCTGTAATCCACCACTCGGTCCCAATGCGGGTTGGAAAAAAGTATTTAATGATTAGCTGACCCGCGCAACTTCGTCTGCGTATGGAATTTTTCCCGTTTTTGCTACATTTTTTATTAATGCTCCGCTCCTATTGGTCGTATTGTGGTGTTATATATAGCCTATAGCCTTCCTTGATAAATGGGCTATCCAACACTAAAAGATTTTTTAATTCGAACTAGTAGTTCCTGAGATTAGCGCGTTCAACCAAACAAACTCCTCAGCTTTATAAAATTAACTAGCTGTTCCCCGCGACCTTCGTCCGCGTAAAATCCCGTCCCGTTTTTGCAACATTTTTCATTGCTGGCCCGCTCCTTTTAGTCGTAGCGTGATGTTGTACAGCCTATAGCCTTCCTCGATAAATGGACTACCCAACACTGAAAGAATCATTCAAATCGGACCAGTAGTTCCAGAGATTAGCGCGTTCAAACAAACAAACAAACAAACAAACAAACCCTGCAGCTTTATAATATTAGTATAGATAATAGTATAGATAAACGAAAATTAACTTTAACTACGATGTTCTCGTGTCTTTTACTCTCAAAAGGCACATAAACGGTTCACTATTAGCAATATATCGAATAAAATCAAAACCTGTATGACGACGAACAGGTTTAACAACCGCGATTACGGTTAGATATCGAGTTATATGTAATTATCGATTACTGAATCGGATGCGTTCGGTAGAGATAATATCGGTGGGATGTTGTTGATGTACTGGAGGCCTGGTTGGGAGTTTGTTTTATTTCTGTCCAGGAACAGATAATGAATTGGCTCAAAATGTTCAACTTGAAACCAAAAAACGACCTTGTATGAAAATTACGATTGCCATGAAATGAAATTATCTAAAGGGTGTAACTAGACCCTTAACGAAGCCGAAAGGCACTTATACTCTTAGTCATTGCGATATTTTTTTTGCTCTAAGCCATACCTGGGAACCTTCTAGTTACGGAGATATTGGGGGCCAAAGTTTCAATTTTTTCACAAGTAAAAAAAAAAAAAGGTTTTAATGTAATAACTATTCAATGGATCCACACCAGCACAATGTTTTGAGTGCGTTACATTGAGTTTTACCGTAAAACGTGATATTTAACCCAAAAAACGTCGTTTCCCAGCAATAATTATTGCGTAGTTAGTTTGATGTACAAAATATATAAAATTGAAGTACATATATGTTTGTAATTTCAAAA
Source organism: Noctua pronuba (assembly GCA_905220335.1). Classification (NCBI taxonomy): domain Eukaryota; kingdom Metazoa; phylum Arthropoda; class Insecta; order Lepidoptera; family Noctuidae; genus Noctua; species Noctua pronuba. The sequence continues at coordinate 3,117,188 of LR999901.1, read as the reverse complement.
TAACAGGTTTTTCCTGAATGCATGCAAAAAAAAATATTTTGTCTGTCTTTTGTTCCGGCTAATGTCCGAAACGGCTGGACCTATTTCGACGAAACTTTTACTGGCAGGTAGCTGATGTTATAAGGTCAAACATAGGCTACTTTTATTTTAGAAGAAGTTCGGTTCGGTGCAAATAATTAAAACCCTGGACATTGGTAACAAAATCCAATTAAAAAAGGGGAACATAATTTCACGCGAACGAAGTTCACAGGCAACAGCTAGTGTTTAAATAAAAGTAAAGCTGTCTGGAGCCCTGAGACAGCTAGACGGGATCGCGGAAGACCGAGAAAATGGCGGGACGCCTTGGATGGCTTTCTCGTTAATTGGCGAGAAGAGGCGAAACATCGAGAAAAGAGGAAGGAGTGGGGTGCGGCATTTGCCCTGGAGTGGCACAGATGAGGCTTAAAAAAAGGAGATCTTATAAGAGAGACACGTAAATATTTTGAATTAAATTTTATAAGTAGATGGTGCCTACTTTTCGTGTAGCTTTCAGAAAAAATATCGAAACAAACTCAGAGGTAAAGCTGATGAATTAACTGAACCTTCATGATAGTAACAAAACATTGTTTTTTATCTGATTATCTTGCTTTTCTAAGCTCATTTTTCTTTTTCTTCAGTTAAACTAGGATGCCAATTTTCAAGAAAACAATATCCAAGAAGACTCATCAAGGCAAAAAGTTATTCTCAAAAGAAAAATCTCATTTATCAATTTCAAAGGACGGAGTTTTACTTGAAGTTACATAATCAATCAATATTAACTGAAGTAAACACTCTCGCAAGTCTAGAATGTAACAACATGTTATTATCTATTTACATACGTACGTAGAATATTAGTAGGTACAACATCTAAAGCGGTACTGTATTTACACCTACTTTATTTTTCACACGTGGTTAGTAAAAGACATAAAAGGTTTTTTTATACTCTGTTGGGAAACATACTTCCTTAGTCATAAATGACGTTGCATTATTTTGTGCGAATACTAGAAGCCAACGTGTAAGGCTGGTCATAAAACGCAAGAGCGAGACGACACGAGCAGAGTTTATAAAATGTTGTTCTAATATGCACCGTCTTGCTCGCACGTTCTATGACCGCCAGTCTAGGTATTTGAGTAAATTAATGTTATCATAGCGTAAAATCTTTTCAAGCATGACTAGCCTAAAATCTTTTTAATCATATCATCTACTAATTAGCCTGTTTCCGTAACAAACGTTAGTGAATGACAACCCTAATTCTTATGTCTTGTCTACAAAATGCAATCTTAACTCTGATTGCATAAGAATCATATTTGGTCTACAAATATTATCACCTTATTTTTATTTACATTCCTAACTTAAATAATATAATATGCAGATATCAGAACGTCTTAAGTAACATAACGGATGCTAATTAAAAATCCGCACTATTCTAAAGCGCATAAGGTTGATATTCGAAGACTCACCTTCTTGAAGTGGTTGAGGGTATCTGGGCTGTTCTCGCACATCTCAGTGATGAGGGTCACACCAGTTATCAGCACACCTGGTGATGATCATAAAATGTTTAATGAGTTTGTTATAAATGTGTTATTGTAATAAAATTAAATCTTTGTTCTTGTTTTATGATGTTGGTTGTCCATAAACAATACCACAGATAGTAGACCTTCTTAGAGGCCGATTTTTTTGTTTAATTCTTTTTTATTAAAAAAATCTTTTGAGGAGCTCGTGGCTAAATAATAACAGCCGCTCGGGTCGATCTTCAGAATAAGCCGCGCTTGCCTAGATTGATCTGTGGTTGGATGACCACCCGTTACATACCGAGTTTTCTCCGTGCCTCGGAAAGCCCGTTAAGCCGTACGTTAAGCTGTCATTTGTAGATCTTTGACAGTCGTTACAGGTAGTCAGTCAGACAACCAGTCTTACCAAGGGGTGTCGTATTACCCATTAATAACTGGATTGTGGAGGTCAGGCAGGCAGTCGCTCCATGTAAAATACTGGTAGTCAGCTGCATCCGGTTGGACTGGAAGCCGACTCCAACATTGTTGGGAAAAGGCTAGGCAGATGATGTCTTATTCTAAAATCTTTCGTCTAAGCTGCTTAGTTTCGATGGAGAAATCTCGACGAAAACCAATGTTATTTTATTTTATATTTTAAACGTTGAGTGAGCCACCCTGCACATACTCAACAAAATTCCATTCCTTTTCCTCAATCGTTGTACGGAATTTCTTATAGCAAAAGAACGCAGGTCCAACATGTTATTAATCTGATAACAGTTATTAGAAATAGCTCGCAAATGGTGGAATTTGAACCAGCTAGTAACCAACAAAGATTTAAATTGTTAGATGTGCTTTCACTTATGATGATAGGCTAATTCATGAAGAGAACTGGCGAAATGTGTGCTATAGGTACATTTCTGCCCAACCTTTTAAACGATGTTATGATGTTATATACCTGCTAAGGCTCCTTAGGAAGCGCGAAAGTGTGTTAACACTGAAAAGAGTGCACTCGGTCGTCGCATAGGACAAAAGATACGATTTTTAGTATGAGTGAGCGAGACAATACTATTCAAATGTCACTGTCAAATGAAACAGAAACGTCATATATTTTTTGACACGGTAGACCAATCTGACGCGAAAAATGGAAAGCATGAACCTTTGCCCTGCATTGGCATAACGTCAACATCTGGCGTGATCTGCCTAGCCTTTTTCCAACTATGTTAGGGTCGGCTTCCAGTCCAAACGGATGATCTGAATACCTGTGTTTACATGGAGCGACTGCCTATCTGACCTTCACACTAGTTAGTACTGGGTAATACGATACCCCTAGGTAAAGACTGGTTGTCAAGGCTCTCGTGCACAAAGTAGGCTTATCATATAAATCTTCTACCAAGTTAATTTAAACGTTATACGAAGGTGCGCCAACCTTATTAGTAACATAGCGTCCCACGTGTTGGTAACTTGGTATGCACGACGACCGAATCGAAGCTGTGCAAAACCAAATTAAGCTGATCTCTCATTGTACAGTAGGCTGATACAAAGTCAGGTCAGGTTATACTGGATTAGTATAGCTTGATGTGTCACCTTCTGTACTCTATGCGTGCTTATTGACATGTCAGAATCAATATTATGTTCTAACGTTCTGTGAGCGACTTGCAATAACAATTTTATGAGGTTCTCTGTTGACGCTAATGTACGACATGTGCATGCAAGTTGTTTTTTTTTAAAGTTAATCTACGTCTTCCGTACTTAAATGTTTTTAGTCTCACAGGAATGGCCTCGCAGCATAAAAATGCTAAGGTAAACGTTTTGTGATCGAGATGTCTAGACATATTAAACTTTTATGTCTGTCTACCAAAAATTGGGAAGATGATATGGATCATCCCAATCAAATTATCTCAAAGTAGTAAAGTAAACTTAAACTTTCTTACGTGGTTATTTATTTATACAGTATACACCGTGTAAGTGGTCATTTACGGAGACGCGGCGCGTCGGGCGGCGCGTTGTGCGGCGCGGCCCGCTTTCAATTCAAACATATGGCGATGTATGATGTGAGAGCGTTTACGGAGAAGCGTTTTTATGCGCGTTTGCTTGAAATGCAGCGTTGCCCGCAGATGACCCCGCCGCGGTGGACGCGGCGGTGGACGCGGCTTCACACGCGCACACGTGCAAATACAACATAATTATGGCAGATGATACCACCGCATCGCCCGCCGTGTCGCCCGCCGCGTCGCCCGCGGCGTTCGCCGCGGCGGCGCACGCCCCGCGTCTCCGTAAACAACATCGTACATTGCCATATGTTTGTGTTTGGGCGTGTGATAACGCGGGCCGCTGCACGCGCCGCCTCTCCGTAAACGGAAAAAACGCGCACCGCGCCGCGCGACGCCCCGCGCAACGCGCCGCTTGACGCGCCGCGTCTCCGTAAATGGGCACTAAGGGAATTGACGCGCATTCTGTTACCCTTTTCAGGAAGGTTTTTCAAAAAGTACGGAACAGCTGTTTTTTTTGCATAACCGACGAAAAAGTCGATGCTGAAAGTACTAAATCCTTGACAATCTTTTTGTCACAATACACCGTGTGAGTATTTTTTAGTTAATTCTAGTAATTACAAATCTTGGTTATTTCGAGTTAGCATATCTTAGTTCTCACCATGATTCTTCTCCGTCAGCAAGCTCCTGGTAGCGGGCAGGAACATCTCCATCAAATCAGGAACTCTTCTAATAATGCGGAAGGCGCATAACGCGGCCTTCTTCTTGATATACGCGTTGGGAGACTTGATGAGGCGTTCTACTTCTGAGGCCAAGTCCCGGGCCATTTCGGGGGACGCTATGGCCCCTAGGGTACATAGTGCCAGGCCGACTACGAATTGGGTGTTGCTGTTGAGGTCACTGTTGACAAAAGATTTGGGAAGTTAGAAATAGAATTTTCGCAGGTCTACATCGTCCGTTTACCCTTTTCTCAAGTATGTTGGAGTCGGCTACTAATCAGGAGCTGAATACCAGTATTTTACAATTAGCGACTCTCTATTTGATCTCCCTTGGCTAACACGATATTCCTTAGTAAGATTTTTTTGAAACTTTTAGGTAGATTTTCATATTATATTGCACGAATAAATATAAAGGGTGTAAAAAGACCCTTAACGAAGCCGAAAGGTACTTGTTCTCCCCGTCATTGCGATCATTTTTTTGTTCTAGACCATACCTGGGAACCTTCCAGTTTCGGAGATATTGGGGGTCAAAGTTCCAACTTTTTCACAAGTTTTTTTTTTAAATACATGTGTCTAATGTAAGATTTTTACTTTAAACACCTTCACGACCCTCTTACTATTCAATCCATCCATCAGCACAATGTTTTGAGTACGTTACATTGAGTTTTACCGTAAAACGTGATTTTTCACCCTAAGGGCGAGCGCGCACTACGATAAAAAATCGTTGCGAAAAAATATCGCAAATCTGTGAACCACAGAAATACACTACAATCCGCGCATTGCGAAAATAAATCGTTTTGTTTTTTGTATTGTAGTTTGCGATTTTATTTCGCATTAAAAAAATCGCAACGATTTTTTATCGCGGTGCGCGCTTAGCCTAAAAAAAAAAGTCGTTTCCCAGCAATAATTTTTGCGTAAAGTTACTTAGTTTGATGTACATAATGCCTGGTTGACGGCTTGGTGAAGGGTCTGTTTACACCCCGTATAGGTGCAGTAGTTACAAGGTAAGTCATTCAGTAAGGTTGTTAGGAGCACCAACCTGATTCAATAGGGCATTTGACTGAAGAAATCTATTCAGTCTGTCAGTTACATTATCAAAAAATATTGGTCACGTATTTTTTCTTTTGTCATGTAAACGAAAAATGACCACGATACATCGCGTTGAAATCTCGCGTGACGTCACAATTTCTGTTACTTTTTACTGTCCAGTGTCGTCACAAGCCCCCTCTCTTGAACTTTGATGCGCTGTATCGTCGTAATTTTTGATCATGTGACAAAAGAAAAAATACGTGTCCAACATTTTTTGGTGATCTAAATGACGGACTAAATATTTTTGTTTTTTTTTTTCGATGTTGTCAAATTCTATTCATTGGGCGATCTTAACAGTGTATTTTTCAAATATCTATCATACAAATCGAGTCTTTCTCAAGAAAATGAATAGCATAATGTTATTAGAGAGCCCTTTCCGCTAAAAGAAATAATACATAACATTTTGTTGGCTGATGACTACTCCTGTACGTGGGAGAGTAAATATCTCAGGCTTAAAGCATGATATTTCATCGTAGGTGTAACAACAATGGCTACCCGTAGATAGGTACTTTGTATGTTCTCCGAAGAAAACCATATAACTAAGACTTGTCACGTAACAGTAATTTGCTGTTTCAAAACAAAACCTGACTAAACCATAAGATCCAAGACTATCACAGAAGGCCATAAAGGACTAATTAGGCATTCGAGCGACATGGGTTGGCCAATCAAGATGGGCCTTTTCGAAAGCCGGAGGGATAAGGGCCAATCAGCGTGTAGCATTTTTTAGCCAAAGTTGGCTATGCTGCTAGTTAATTGGTAACTTCACAAAGTGAAACGTAATTGGCAATCTAGTTGGGACAGGTAGTGGAGTTAAGGAAAACCTGTGTAGTAATGATTTTCTTTTAATTAGCGTATTGAATACACCTTTGGTACTAGAAAGAGGATCTATGCAATCCAGTTATAGGTACTGCCGGAACGCGGATCAAAGACAAAATACCATCACGCGTTTTTTTTTGTTAACTTTATTTCGCGGTTCCCAGTTCTGTCATTTGAATATCTTGCCAGCCAGAGTTTTAGTTCGTATTTTCGTCACTTGTCAAGCAATTTTAGTTACCTTGTTTTATTTTTACAAACGATTTCACTTCACTACATGTGCCAACTGTTTCTATGCAATTTGCAACGCACTTTACATATTGTTTCCTGTAGTATTTTTTTCGGTTATACAACGATAATTCTAAGCAAAACAAAATTTGTTTCATAAGGAGTTGTTTTTCCTTTGTTAAGTCAAAAATGAGCTACTAATTAAATCAGAACCTCTTCCATTACATTCGTTGTCATTCTACTTTTCCTAGTATAAAGGGTGTTTGACTTCCCATCCGTAAAAAAAAAAAAAAAAAAGGGTGTAAAAAGACCCTTAACGAAGCCGAAAGGTACTTATTCTCCCCGTCAATGCGATCATTTTTTTTGGTCTAGACCATACCTGGGAACCTTCTAGTTACGGAGATATTGGAGGTCAAAGTTCCATTTTTTTCACAAGTTTAAAAAAAAAACACTTTTTAAGGTTTTAACTTTACTTTCATTAACTCCATGACCAGTTTACTATTCAAAGCATCCATCAGTACTAAGTTTTGAGTGCGTAACATTGAGTTTTACCGTTTCCCATCAATAATTTTTGCGTAGAGTTACTTAGTTTGATGTATAGAATGCTTGGTTGACGGCTTCGTGAAGAGTCCGTTTACACCCTGTATATAGATCGGGGAAGGTCTAAAACGGTAGGTACAGCTTTAGTGTAGGCAGTGTTTATCTCTGGATCGAGTCGAGACTCTTCAACTGTATAATTTTAAATGTATTTTTCCTCAAATCAGTTGTTGTTAGATTTTAATAAAACAAGGAAAATCCTGTCCCATATTTTGTGTAGATATGCCCAAACATTTGTTCGTTATATGCGCACAAAAGTTGCGTCCTAAATATTACTTTTCATGATGTGGGAGCCATACTAACGAAGATCTATAGGGGATTGGGAAGTTTTAGATATTGTCTTAGTTTTCCAAAGTCAAAGCATTTATTTTATCTTTTTGCTTACAATCTCTTCATATGACGAAGGTGACTACTAAGGAAGGCCTTTTTGAAAATATGTACATTCCCTAAATGGTTTAGATGTTGGGGGTACGTATGGAAGTGCTTCATGTTTGCCGATGCGAAATCTCATCGAGCAAAGAGATAAAATAAATTACAAATATGATATAAATAACATCATCATAACATAACATCACGCCTGTAATCCCCGAAGGGTTAGGCAGAGGCAAATTAAGCCAGTTATATTTTAGCCCCATGTAATAGGGGGCGAGCCTATTGCAATCCACCGGGTACAAATCCAGACTCCGTGGCTGCTACTGAGAAATTCCTGATAGAAAAACCCAATAACAATTTGCCCGACCCGGGAAACCATGTCATAATAAATGGAGTAACAAAATCACGAGTGAAGCAAACTATGTAAAAGAAACTGTATGTCAGGAGCCAGCGTCTCATCCCAATATCATAGTACATTTTTTATTTTTTAGTGTGTATGTTTGTAATGAATAAACTCAAAAACTACAGTGCAGATTTCAAAATATTTTTCACCATTAGAAAGCTACATTCACCCTGAGTAACATAGGCTATATTTATTGCTAGAAAAAATAAGGGGGGGGTGGGAATATGGGAAAATAAATGTCCACCCGTGCGAAGCCGGGACGGGCCGCTAGTGACAAAATAAAGTCACATCAGAACACGCGTGCTAATAATATCTTCTACAATTTCTTTACATAATCCATTACTAAGGTAATAGAGACAACACAAGGCCATATCCACGATGTCAACGACACAGCGCAATCAGCTTGCCGATAAATAAGGCAGGTGGAGGCGTTATCAACTAATTTATGGAAATGTTAACGTAATAGGTTACATGCACTTTTAGTGTTATAGTTAGGTGTTAAATGAGCTGTATTTTTTCTAGGATATATCGGCTGTTCAAAATCTAAACCCAGCCAGGGACATTTTTGCCAAAATACGTTTTTTAAAACCAATCTACACAAAAAAATGTGCTGCATTTAATGCATAAACAACCATATTTCTATCGTAAGAAGTATTATAGTAGTAGTTATGAAAATGCCAAACCCGTGCACGTCTTAGACCGATATAAAAAAGTTGAATTTCCCAGTAAGGCATATAAAACTTGTACAATTAGACTTAACTTGAGTCAAACTAGAAGAATGATCAATATCAAAATGATAACAGTACAAAAAAGATGTTGTGTTCTTAATGGTCAAAGAAAATGTTTCTTTTCCTGCTCGTATAAAATTTGCTAAGATGCTCTCGCTAGGTTTTGGTTTTGGACAGCCGATATTGTGACACCGTATGATAAAGAGATTCCACAAGGTTAATGAAAATCCCGACACACAATGCGAGTCGAATTGCGAACAGCACCGGGCTGTTCAAAACATGACCCACTTACTAGACTCCATACAAATGCACTTTTGGGGGCCATTTGAACGCCACTGGCGCTGCAATTAGCGTGGTCACCTACTAGGTCCAATTATTCTGAATATTATCATCATCTTTCTGTCCTCGTTCCATGTTACTTGGGGTCGGCGCAACTCGTTTCATTCTCCCCTGTCGACCGTCACGCAATCATTTAAATCTTTTTCTTTCATATTGTCCAATCCATCCAACTGTTCCGAGGATCATAGACTCATAAAGAAAAAGACGAATATCCATTTATACCCAGTAACCTGATAGCTGAGTAAATTTAAGTGTGTAAAACACATCTGCTCCCTTCGAAAAATACAGGCGTATCAAGTATGATATGATATGAACCTTAGTCTATTCCCAGCCTTTGTTACGTTCAAATACTAAGTAAAGAATATTACTTAAGTATCTACCCGTGGGTGCCAGACAGGACTAGGTGGGCCGTGGGTAGAAAACACCTACACAAACAAACCTCCCGTCCTATCCTGTGGAATCCCGATATTCCTATTTATAGGGTTGTGCAAAGGTCAAATGATAGACGATAACAACTAAACTAGCTGTGATTAAACCATAAATTGGCTAGGTCAATGTTTACCACTAATAACCTAATAATTACTGGCATAAAATTACGATGCCAGTACATCAATGGCCATAAACCTTCAGCTCTTGCCTGTATAAGACACCATTTACAAGTATCGAACATGACATATGATGCAACCAATTAGAATCAATGATAATGTGGCGACACGTTTTTATTGGCAGACAGGACTAAGAACAAAAGACTTTATGCATGATATGAATGAATCAATGAATGCTTAGCATATCTATGTGGATATCGATTGTAACTTAACAGCAAAGAGTTTTGTAACATCGATGCAAATTCGTGATTCGCATTGATGTAACTTTGATCGCAGATATGAAATATAAAGTCTCAAATATCTGTGAATATTTGCGAATGCATTGTAATCACATTTTCTTGCTTGTATGTCTGGAAGCTAGTATTTTTATATTTGAGCATGATTTACTGGATTTTGGATCCATAATCTTGGAATAAATTTATTAAAATGAAGGAGTATTTTGTGCATTTGTATACTGATTTGTTTTTTGCATATCAATATAGCGATGTTAAAAAATATGCTTGATAAAACTGTAGACAAAATAAAAGTAGACTCCTAATCCTACTACAAAATGCAAATGGCAACCTATTAAGCGCAGCGAATGCAATGAAAATGTAACGTTTAAAGCCTGAACAACGTAGTCGTAGGTAATTGTTTGCAGTTTAGTTTAGCGGTGCTCAAGTTGTGGCCCGACCCCGGCTTATCTATGCAGATGCGGCCAACAATATTTCTGTAGGGGCCGCGGATAGGAGTATATTTATGAGCTTGCCTAATATGCAAAATTCCCAGGAAAGGAGCTTAGCGAAAATTTTCAGTAAAAGGTGCTTTTTGGTTGAATTACCGACTTTTAGGGCGGGTAAACACGGGCAGCCATTATAAACTGCTTGAGCAGACACCAGTGGCGAAGGTTCCATACAACTCGATTCCTACTGGCTTCCCTTTGATAAATGGCACAGTCAGTATTTTATAGACAAATAATATAATCACAAAAAGGAGGGTGAAGCCTTTGCTCAGGAGTGGGACAATAAGGGCTAACCAAAGAAAAAAAACACATTAAAGATATATAGTCCGGCTTACCTCTTACAAAAATTGACCCTTCGCTACTGGCAGACACAGTCATCTGTCTGCTGAAGCGGTCATGTATGTATTTCAGTGAATAGAAGATTTCGTTTTCTATGCATTCGCAGTTTGAAAATACCCGTGTTTGGCCGCTTTAAGCTTTTTGATTCGATTTTGTTTATCATCAAGATTCTGCTCAACAAAAAACGTTGTCAGATCATCCACTGCGTAACGGCCAGAAATTCAAGATAAGCTTCATAAAAAAGCCAAGAAAACCGTTTTAAAATAAGGATAAGAACTGTAGCCATAATACAAAAAAAAAACTTCCTACAGTATTCCCCGGAGCTTTATCAAAATCACTTTGAGCTTCCTAACGACCGTCATTCTAATAAATAATTCTGTTTAAGTACGCAACTACTTTACTAAGGCTCAATTTACATTGCCGGAGCCTAAGTGAATTTTTGTAACAAAATCTTATAAAGCATAATATAGTTTATATCAATTCTGTATGTAAGATGTTAGGTTTCTAAACCTTATTTTGCTACTTTGAGCACTTAAAATAATAAGATGGCATTTATTTTAACAAAATACTTGAAACGAATTTCACCTCCAAATGACGTCACAGGTTGGGTTGATGGAGGAGTGTCAAGTTTGAAGTTTTTATTACAAATCAATAAACGGCAAATTTAGGTGTCGTCATCACGAGCAAAAGTTTGAAAATTTATTAAAAAATTTACTACAGCTCGGAATATAAAAATACCCGAAAAATCTTTTAATTGTGTAATTACAAAAAAGATAAGAGCTGATGAATGCGGGTATTACCGAGAATGTGCGTGAGTTCCCTGGATTGTGAGAGATACGGAGGAAAGAGGAAAATGTCGTGAGGAAAGTTTTGAGTATGAATGTGGATGGATGGGTATAAGAGTAGAGGAAGACCAAAGAAACGATGGATGGACTGTGTGAAGAATGATATGGCACGAAAGGAGGTGCCTAATGAGATGACGAGTAATAGAGAAGTATGGAAGAAGAAGAATGCTGCGCCGACCTCAAATAAATTAGGATAAGGGCAGGCGAATGATGATGATGTGCGTGAATTCCCTTGAAGGCGCGCGACTTGTGTTTTGGCTCGTATCTTGCCTGTACCTTACACAATTGATATACTCAATAAGCTTTGTTAGATATCGTGACAAAAAATCGCTTCCAATCCATTCAGAGGCAATGTAAATCGAGGCAAAAGACAAAGGCAAACATTGCATTGACATCAAAGACAAAGAACAAGGGGCAAAGTTACATAAGACTTTAATAATCATATGCGACCAACATACGGGTTACAACGCAAATTATGTGGGCGAATGTCATTGTTCGGAATTGTCTATTCATTTTTGTACGCGCCTACATTGCGTAGTTACTAATGTGATTTTGTGATTGTTAAATCATGAGCCACCGGACATGGCTGGATTACCGCACTTATAAGCGCTCTGTCACAGTGTAAAGCTAACCAGTATAAACAAACCAGGCACTTTTTGTGATATCGAAAACGGTGTAAGGATTAAAAGAAGAAAGAAAGAGGGTAGACAGATTTGTCTGCTCTTAACAATTTATTTTCCATCCACCCGCATTCTCCAGTCAACCCGCGATCATGGCGTTTGCAACAGCGTCGAAATGTCGGGAGCTCAAAATAATGTACAATCACGGAAGATATCCCGTGACAGTATAAGTTTGGTGTAAGGATTGTCTTCTAAACTTGTTGTTGCTCTACACACATGACGGTGAAATCACATTTTCACGCAAGGATCAGCGTTTTCGAGTATTCTGTCTCATTCTGTCACGGAAAGACGTCATTTGATGAGCGAGAAGTCCGATCGCAAGCATCCGCATCGGAAGCACTTTAACGTGCGATTGGACCTCCCACTTTGCAATTTTAAAAGACAGAAAGGAAAAAAGATGCAAGAAAATGCTGATCTGTGTGTGTCTATGTGTTTTCATCCTAAAACGTAAACCTTGTCTCGATGCGGCAGCCTAACTAACGACTAACCTAAAGTATACCTACTTAGAACTCGTGTATGCTCTTTGCATGCGTGAGCGAGCCGCTTCCGACCATTTGTTCCTAGTTGAAACACTGATGTCTACAGTGGTACTGTGTCGTAATCCCTCACTTCCTGTTAATGTAACGTTATTTCATAAGTAATAAAGAAGAATGGAGTCCGTTAGTTTTGTCTACATTTATATAGGAAGTGTTTTCTATTGTGTCTCTTCATCTATTGTTTGGAATGAAAGGTTCAGGTTCATTTACTCCTACGTTTTCATCGCAGAGAACGGTTAAATGTAATGCGCCTATTTCGTGAGATTTAACCGCTAATTGACGCTAAACGTGCAGCTAATTCAGGTCAAACACAGTCTGAGATACCAACTAACTAAACCTCTAAGATACACTTAAAACTAGATGGAACTCCGTCTTCTATTGACTAAGTTTACAGCAAGTTACTTTATTTCAGGAAGCTACCCACCCATCTGTAACAGTTAATGTCATGAACTTTTAACTTGAAAAGTTGCAAGGAATGGCCGTTGTCCCGAAAATACTGGAAGACTGATAAGAGGGGTTGGTTTTGTTAGAAAAATCTTACATTTTGGTGAAGTTCCCAAGTTTTTTTTTTAAATGAAACGCGGTTTGTTGGTCTACGCGTAATTTGGGCCAGTATTTATTGATCTCCCGACGCCGTTTCAAAGTTCAAGGCTCGGGTTATTGGAAACGGAACCGTGGGCCTAATCTCATTTTCACTAACGTCGTTCGGCCGAAGTTGTTTTGTAGATCGGGGATCGAAATTGAACGTATGGGAATTGGGAATATAGGCTTACTGAACGTGAATAATTGAATTTGATTCTTTGATATGTAAACGGATAATTCGCAAACAAAGCAAAGATTGGGTAAGAAAAATATAGCCGTAAGCAAAATACGCGCTTTGGACGTGGAATTGCGGACATCAGCCCGAAATAATATTTTCTGTTATGATTATATTTATATTCTGTTACTGGGGGTTTATTTAATTTATCGAAAGACATTATTTACTGACTATACAGAAATATTATAAATATGTATCAAAAACCGAAAAGAATTAAAGGGCGTCAAAAAATACGTCGACATAGCTACTATTCTCTTACTTAGTTGTTTGTCGAAAGCGAAACAATAAGTTCAAGATCTTGACACAACATTACAGCACAACAAACACGCAACAGCGTGAAGTGTCCTTAGGGGGAAATACCCCCCTCTTTCATATTCAAGGACTACCAAGGACCGTCAAGGGCCTCTTTGTTGAATTACAGGCAAAAGGTTAAGGGGAAGGCGACAACGACCAACATATTCTTGAGGAAGGAGGAAGAGGCCACCACTTCACCTTACCCAAAGACTACGAGGGTCGTTGGTTATATTAAATGCAAAAGGTCAATACGACAAATAGCAATGTCTTCTTTCTGCTAATATGGTGGGCAAAGAATGATGACTAACAAAATATCCCTTTCTCGATGATTGAAACACTTTTATATTATAGTTTTAACGGAATACGTATGGACTGCAATGTACCGAAGTGCTGAAAGGACAAAATTCACGCTTACGCTGCTGTTATACCATCGCAAAAGTGATCTTATTCACTTACTTAATCTTTTGACCGCCAGTCACATACACGTGACAAGCAAGCGGGTGCTCTGTACGCCAAACGACATAAATACAGGGTGTAAACGGACCCTTCACGAAGCCGTCAACCAAGCATTCTGTACATCAAACTAAGTAACTCTACGCAAAAATTATTGCTGGGAAACGACTTTTTTTTTGGGGTGAAAAATCACGTTTTACGTTAAAACTCAATGTTACGCACTCAAAACTTAGCGCTGATGGATGTTTTGAAAAGTAAACGGGTCATGGAGTTAATTAAAGTAAAGTTAAAACCTTAAAAAGTGGTTTAAAAAAAAAAACTTGTGATAAAATTGGAACTTTGACCTTCAATATCTCCAGAACCTGTGGTTTCCCAGGTATTGTCTAGAAGAAAAAAATTATCCCAATGATGGGCAGAATATGTGGTTTTCGTTTTCGTTAAGGGTCTTTTTACACCCTTTATGTGACAATATGGTAGGTGAAATTGTGGCTTGCACACGCCTGCGTTTATCCTCTAGTTACGTTTTACCAAAACCACGCTGTCGGATTTTCAACCGCCAGCTTAGCGGCGAAAATTTAAAATCCAACAGCACACTTTTATTTAGTCTTTCAACAAGGAAAATGTTAATATTATCGACTTACTTCTTCAAACAGTTGGTGATGAGCAGATGGACGTCTTGCCGCTCATCCAGCAGCAGCATCGCACCCAGGTACCCGACTCGCTTGTCCGTGAACCGCGGACTGGCGATCAGTTTGAGGCACTCCAGCTGGCCGAAGTGAGCTGGGTAGCCCAGCATGTGGATGTATAGGAGTTTCGCTATGTTCCGACATCTGATGACAAGGAGATTTGATTAGAAATGAGTTTTTATTGGGTCTTGGTACAAAGCTAAAACACTAGGATGTGGGGATTTTGGACTACTGTCCAGTAGCGAAGGGTCAATTTTTGTAAGAGGTAAGCCGGAGTACATATCTTTAATGTGATTATGTTATTTGTCTATAAAATACTGACTGTGCCATTTTTCAAAGGGAATCCGATAGGAATCGAGTTGTATGGAACCTTCGCCACTGCTACTGTTTTAAGTAATTAGACGTTTGAATAAATGAGTTTTGACTTTGAAGAAACCTATTCTTATAAGGATAAAATTGTCTTCATGAATCCGTGTTTAACCAAGGGAATCCTGTCCCTGCAGATCAATTAAAACTTATTACCAAGCCACGGCTCCTTTGTCTGAACGGTAATGCGCTTTGTAACACGAGAACCCCTGATCCGATTTAAAATTGTTCAAAGTAACTATGTTCTCAGGCTAGGTTCACGGTTACCAACGTGAAGTCCCTCACACTCAGTATAGTATATTAGGATTGTTCATACAATAAACGAAAGTATCTAATGTACAAAACTAAATTAACTTAGACCTTTTGGGTCAGTCGCCCCGGTATTTTCCTTTACAAATAACTTTTTGTCCAACCGGATTTGTTGGATCCTAAGATAACAGTATATAGGCGATCCCAAAGATCACGGAGTTAATTATTTCTACCTGTTATTTTAGGTTTCGTTTGCTTAGCAAGTCTCGAGAAACTAGTACATAGCTACATACATAGTTTCAACGTAAGATGGATGGCAATTTATTGCCCGAGTGACTGATAAGAAAAATCTGTGTCGACATATCTAGTGGTTAAATATTGAAACGGTAAGATTGAGATCCTGTCATCATTAAATTCTTAGTGTGCGAATTACGGACTTGAGGTCTACAAAAGAAGGTTTACAATTAGTATTTCATCTAGCTAGTCAGCTCCCTAGAAATAAGTAGACTTAATTTCCTAATGAAAACTAGGTACCGACATTTCAAGTGAAGGAGGGTCGACTCCGGAATTTACACTCAGTGTTCGATTTCCGGTCATCTCGCTAGGGAAAAGGAAAATGTTTCGAGTCTCGGTCTTGAGTAGTTTCATTGCGACAGTTCTGTCGGGGTAGATCAGACGTGATAGGTAGACGAAACGAGGGATGTCGTGTAGTACTATTATACATGAGCGACCTGCCCGTGCTTTTATTTTTATTTAATTTCAATAATCGGATAACAGAAATCCTTTGCACGGTTGTTTGTTATAACTAAACAAAACAACGAGTTTTGTTCAAGGTACATTTTTTTTTTACGTTTTTTTTGGAATTTTCAGGTCAGAGTCGGGTTGTATGTTGACTATTTCATGAAAAAGTAATTAAATGGGATTTGATGAACTAAGAGGGTTGTATTGATGATTTTAATGATTATAACAGTCGCGAATCATATTTTGTTTAACATACAGCCTAACACTGACCTGAGACCATAGAATTTCGCGGGCTACCCTGGCGCTCCCCTTTAATATATTTACATACATACATATATTACTTTAATATATTTACACATAAAACTATTATTTAATAAATATTCTAAGTGATGGTGGAAACTGAATCCGTTGCGTAGGTTACAAGAACACACACAGACAGATATATAAAGCGATTTTTTTTTAACATAGATAAGATATACGTTAATTATTGTATCAATGGTATGTATATTGACTGAATTAATTCAAGACAACTCTCAGTATCAATAAGTAATTTAACTAATAAGATTTACTTATATCATGATAATGTGACATAATAATATATAATGAATAACACGTAAACCTTTAGTGACCTGAGAGGACTAATAATGGCGTTATGTGCGCAATATTATATACACAAGTACTTTATAACCGATCACCTGTTGCAAATTAGTTTGCCGACCACTTTATTATCGTATGTAAATGCATTTTAATTATGTTTTACCTTTACTGCATGGATTATGGGCTGGGATAAAATGCTGGATGATTTACCATTGAAACTAATAATTTAAGGAATCTAATAATTTTTTTGTAAATCATTTGACTGTCTCAACTCTCGGTATTGCAGAGAAAACTATATAATTTTCGACATTATTCTTTGCATATATTTTAACACAAGATCTTGTGGTGAATGCCTTGCCTTATCTATCTCGAAAAGGTAGAGTGTAGTTTTTATTTCATAGAATAAAATTCATGGTTATTTACCATGCTACGAAGGCGTACAAAATATGGCGGCTATTAAAGATATCATTCTAATCTGAATTTATAGCAATCGCCGGAAGACTAGGGCGTGAACTTCCGTTGGAAATAGGGGATCGGCAAATTGTATCACTTTGGGCGATGGTGAAAACCGAAATGTAACTATCGACGATCAACATATTTCTTTAAAAAAAGTTAGTAGAGTGTTACATGGACTTTTGAGCTTGAATGACAATGACAGAAGGGTGCTGTTGGCAAACATTTGTGAAAATGTCTGCGGAAATTGAACTGAAAAAACAATTGGAAAACCGATTTTTTAGAAGCTAATATCTCATCAAATAACAAAAAAGTATTTTAGTAACCTCGATATCATTTTTTAAGAGCTTTCGATAGACAACCCACACCATTTATGTATATTCGTAGACATTTTTTTTCAACTCTTATTTACATGTATTGAGGAAAACACTATTTTTTTTTTTATAATTTCCCATCACTTCTGTGTAGCGGTTCACCTACTCTCCAAATTGCAACTGTGTGGTGCCAATAGTCTCTGAGTAAAATAACTGTGACGGATAGACACCCAAGACGAATCTATACGGCATTTGGCTACGGAACCCTAAAAAGGCGGCGTTATTTCTGAGTAATATGGCCACGCGACAAAAAAAAACACGCAGCACTATATCAAAAATTGCTAAGTCACTAGCTACGTCAGAGAAAAACATACCTAGTGTACACAGCCTAGGAAACCTATTTTACTGCTCCATTAAGTTTACGACACAATCTTAATGAACGCAGACTGTCTCTTTATGTCCTAAGCAAGTCATAAAGACGAACGGATTGATTCAGCTTTAGCTTTACAATCGTGAACAGGCTTGTTTTTGTCTTGATTGTTATAATAACTGTGGCCTCTAATTGGAGGAGACAAAAACTTATATTTTGTATCGTTAGTTGTGTTCCTTTTTTGGAGGTCCTCAATTCTAAGTAAAGCGTAGGCGAGCGAGTGAGCGAGCCGGGCGAAGCATCGTTTCACCTCTTTTCATACTTTGGTTCATACCGCGAACTACCGAAAGAGCCGAAACGAAGTATGAAAAGAGGCTCGCCCGGCTCGCTCGCTAGCTGGTGGTGTGGCCTGCGCTTAATGCTTGCTATAAATGTGAAAATGAGTTTGTTTGTTTTTCACGCCTTGACAATATGACCTGAGTTAGGACGTTGGACACTTTTATCCCCTCGGATATTTCCGTAGGATAGGTTGGATTTTTGAACCCTACGCGAGCGACGCCGCTGACAAAAGCGAGTAATTAAAAATAAGTTTTCGAAGAGGTTCACGAACACAATATGGCTTCCATAAGCTCTTTATCATCATCTGCCTAGCCTTTTCCCAACTATGTTGTGGTCGGCTTCCAGTCTAACCGGATGCAGCTGAATACCAGTATTTTACATGGAGCGACTGCCTATCAGACCTCCACAACCCAGTTATTACTGGGAAATACGATACCTCACCCCTTGGTAAGACTGGTTGTCAGACTTTCGGACCACTGACTACCTGTAACGACTGCCAGAGATGTACAAATGACAGCCGGGACCAACGGCTTAACGTGCTTTCCGAGGCACGGAGGAAACTCGGTAAAGTAACTGATGGTCACCCATCCACGGACAAACCCAGGCAAGCACGGCTTAACCTGAAGATCGACCCGAGCGGCTGCTATTATTTAGCCATAAGCTCTTTATAACTGTTGAAAATAAATCTTTAACATTTATCAAAAATACTCTAGACAATAGCCCATTCGGGCTGCCCCTAATAAAGAGCGGTCTAATTTCAGCGAAAATGTCAAGTATATTTAGGTCCAAAGTAATTGTAAAGGCCAAGTAATACTTTAATAAAGGTAGGTTAATACTATACTAGTTAATTACGTCAGCACAGTCGACATTTGAAGTAAGGGAGGATATTTGGGGTTACACAAATGTTTTAAATGAAGTCTTGATAAATGAATTACTGTATTCAGGACTAGCTGTTGCCCACGACCTTCGCGTGAAATTATTATAAAAATATTACCCTCACCCTCCAATGACGTAATATAAATAGACGCGTCAAGCATGGACATCACGGCGCTGGAAAACACCGTAAATACTATCGATAGCTAGATAGCTACTTAGACGCACGAAGAAAGGGAAAGAAAATTAAATGTCATCTACGGAATTCTTGTTGTTAGAGAGCTCAGAGATAAATATATTTCTTTAATTACATTGTCATTCTGTGGCGCATGCTCATGGGCCGAGCGCGTATGTCACATGATTTACTTCAGGCGCCAACCGCCATTAGAAGGCATCGAAAAAATAAAATAAAATACATTTTTACATACATGCATGAAATGATACTTTTTATCTTTCACAGTTACAGTATAATCTTTACATTTCCTAAAAACACGGGACGGCATTTTTTTTGTTATTTGAGGAAGTTATTCACACAAATTATTAATGTCACTTACAGCCGCGGCACTGGTTGGTACGCGACTAAATGGAGGTCCGGTAATTACCTTGCATTCATGTTGCCACTACAGAGCGCGGGGAACGTATCTATAGTTTATATATCATTGTTACCCTCCCTATTAGAATCGGATTTTGTTAACAATTTCAAGGGTTTTTTTTTGCACGGAACTCTAATTATTTTTCTAAAATAATCGTAGCGTCCTTATAATATCAGTTATCTCCCAGCATAAGTCCCGTCAAAATCGGTCCAGACGATTCGGAGATTAGCCGGAACAAACAGACAGGTAGAAAGGCAAACAAAAATAAAATAAAAAATGTTTTTTTTTTTTATAAGGACCAGGTATATACTTTCAAATGCATTCAGTAAGTTGTGTAGGAGGAGTATTATTTAACCCTGAAAGACAGAGATGATTAAGTTGTAACTTTAGCGTCTGTATTATTTTGTCTGTGGCATCGTACCTATCTCCAAAACGGATGAACCAATTTTGCTATAAACACTTAGTCTAACTAGGTTGGCTGGGAAATCAGCCCCAAGGTCGCATTATATTGTAATGTAACCATATGCAACTGAATCTATCAATATTTATAAAAAACGACTTTAATTAATAATGTTTGGCTTCCAAGATATGAAAGAGTATAGAAATATTAGTCGCCTTCGCTCTTAATTTATTTACGTTCAACTTTTGTCCGCAATTTCGCTCGCGTGAAGGACGGAAATTATCCCATGGTCGAATGGGAACGTCCTGCCGGGATAAAGGTGTCTTATGTAAGACATAGGACTCTTTCCCAGGTCATGGACTATCCGTATGCAAATATCATCGAAATTCCGTTAGCCGTTTGGGCGTATGGCGTGATATTCATAATATTATTTAAGATTTATCGCCTTAATTTATTTATGTATCCAGCAAATAGTTAACGCCGCAGTCAAGTAACTCTGTACCTTGCGGTTTTGTTGTGGTTTCGAACAACCTTCAGTCGACCGTATCAGTGTTAGGTCTTATCTGATAAAGTATGAATATTTATCGTGAAAAAAAAACATCTGCCCTGAAATGTCGAGTCAAATCAATGCAACGTCAAAAGCTGTACAAGGATATTTTGGCGTGTGGTCAAAATCAAAGCTAGAGCCGCCATCTTTGTTTTTAATCAATTCACAAAACATAACATTACATCACGGCTGTCTATTGTTGTATCCCCGAAGGGTTAGGCAAAGGTGTACCTTATAGTGCACCCTCATTTCGCCTGTGTGTAAGTCCCATGTAATAGGGGGCGAGCCTATTGCCATCAATCGGGCACAAATCCAGACTCCGTGGCTGCTACTGACAAATTCCTGATGGTAAAACCCAATACCACTTCGACCGACATGGTAATGGAACCCAGGACCTCATGCTCAGCAGTCGCGCTTAAGAGCACTAGACCACGCAAAATAAGCGCTTTGACGTGGAGTTGCGGAAACCAGCCCGTTATACAATACAATATAAGACCACTAGACCAACGAGGCAGTCAATTCACAAAACAATTCCACAAATGTTTACTTTACTTTGATTAGAGACTACAGACTTGACATTTTGCGTTTGCGCCAAAGGTCACACCTCACGACCGTTTTTGTGGAAAGAGCGTAGTAACTAAGCATTTATTAACACCGAAGTTAGGTACGCATTAATTTGGCAGATCTTCTTCTTAGCGTGCCGATGGCAAATTTTCATTACATTTGGCTCAGAATTCAGCTATGCGAACTCCGCTCGCTGATGCAGTCATAAGATCGTCAAGTGCGCAGGTGTCACTAGGGCAGATCTATAGGATATTGAACATATTGAACTTCGCTCTTACATAAAAAGCAGTTATATTAACAAGCCTTCGCGATTTGCTGTATTGTTGTTATGGAGAACCATATCAATAGCCATGCCTGTTGTTAACATGTTCACATTAACGCTTCGATTTGTGGAAAACCCCATCGCCATCGACCCATCTTGATTTTGGTCCTATCTACTTTTCTCTGACGAAATCTCAATCAAAATATAAAGGGAAGAGTGAACCAAACAAAGATTGTCAAAAACAAAACTGATGCTAAGCGTCGAGTGCTAAATTCGAGCCATCGTACTAAAATTCGAATGTCTACCGTCCATCTGCTGGGTCAGGGCAATTTTAGTAAGAAAATCGATTGGGCTACTCCACCAGTATACGACTGTTTGAGTAGTTTTCAGTATTACTCAGCCTTTTCGATAAAAGTTCTGGTAATAAATCCACTCATGCGAGGCAACTGGTCTGCAATTATTTCAGCATAATAAATCGCCATTTATGATAACGATCTGACGCCTTTTTTCTTCTACTTTCGTAATACTTTTATGCAAGAGAATATTGACTGGCCTACAGGCCAATAATGAGGTTCAACGAACTGGTGAAACTAAGGCAGCGAGACTTCGTTTGTTTGTTTAGTCGTTTTTGGTAACCGGATCACAGGTGATTCACACTTGAACGAAAAAGAGGTAGTCATCTTGACATATTCAAATTTAAACTCCAAGGTCTTTTGCAGTATTTTTAGGACCTAGTCCCAGTAGAATAGTAGGCTCACTAATAGCGTTTGAGTTCGTAATAGCGTAATGTCGGCTGGCAATAGGTTTGACTAAACGTGACCTTTAAACCAGTTTTCTTCAAAAATTGACACAGAGTTTGCTAGAAACACAAGAATAGAGTAGGCTGAAAGGAAATACAAAGGCATATACACGAAACTCACCTCCACACACTGTCCTCTTCTCTGAAGGTAGACCGTATATACGCACACTCCTTGTTAACGACGCTTCTCTCTTCGGCCGCCGTCCGTGCAGCTCTGATCTGCCGGATTAGGTCCCGGAGACGAGTAGGAGTCGGCATCCGCACTGAAACCGGCGCGACTGTTATGGACGACACACACACATAGAAAGCATTGATCAGTGCTTGGTTGGAGTGCGTTATCTTAAACTAGGTGATGTCAAACGTGATTGGTGAATCATTGTCGAATCGATTATGGAGAGGGTTCTGATTGGTGACGGAATATTAGATCAATAGCCTATTTGGAGTTGAGTGACGGGTATGAGTAGAATGTTATTTTTTACTATAGAAAAATGAATGGAAACGGATTCTTCATTAGTTATCTTTCATTCATTAATAGATTGCGTTAAAGTTTCAAATGTTGTTTCTAAGGTTCAGTAACTGTTACTAAGTCCTTTTGGAGTTTTCAACTTTTAGTATACTCAAGAGTCGCTTAACCGCACAACTTCAGCGGTAAGCCCGTATCGCAAGTGTCCAAGTATCATCGTTTCCCGTTCAATTTGAGAGAAGCTCAAGTTTAAGAGGTTTTTCCTACTTAGAAAGTGTTACGAGCAATTAACTGGCTACGATTCGGTTACGACGCGCTAACTTCGCGAGATAGAAATTACAGCATTCGCGAGACGAAATAACAAGATTAACTTAATGAAATTGACATTTCAAGTTAGATACCGACTTTGAATTTGAAATAGGGTTATTTTGGTACAAAAATATTGGATTTTTATACCTCTTTGAATAGTTCAATCAAGTGAAACCGTAAAAGGCACTTAAAGGTCACCCCCATTTCAAGATATTTATTTTCTATACAATTTCTGTTTTCGATAAATGTTCTCATAAGGTAATGCCTTTTCATAAGATTTCGACAATAATTCGATGTAGTTAATTTTATTTGTTAGTAAATAGCTGAAAGCAAGCTTCAATGTGGTAGAAAATGTTATTTTATATTATATACTAAACTAATATTAGTATTACTATAGCTATACTATATTAGTCACAGTGAGAAGGCTAACTGAAGTTCTGTAAAAAGTAATTCTAATCGTTATCAATGCTATTTATTCATTCTTGCATATTGCTGCCATTTAAATTTAGTTCCAAAGTGCATTTTAATCTGTTTTATTTGCTGTTTATAATTTGACTAGTGTACTCGAAGATCAAGACTGATTCATTTTTTGCCTGTTTCCTGATTGTGGAATTAGGAGCATCTATAGGAAACGAAAAAAAAAAAAAACTCCCATAATAAATTAAAATTATTCCATAATAAAGTATCAAGAAAGTGATACCAGAAAATATTTGATTTGATAAAAATAGGATAGTTTTTTCCCTGAATACTTCAAACCAGCTAACTGTATGACAGAGATTCATCATCTGCCTTGCTTTTTTCCCAACATGTTGGGGTCGGCTTTGATGAAGACGGAGCTACCACTTTCAATTTGGTGGCAATTTTTCAGATGATTCAAAACTGACTGTCTTATGGGAAGATTGATAAATAGATGATCCAGATAGATGGATTTTAATACTTTAATCATGATCACCCAAATTTGAGATGGGTTTGATCAAATTGATGGAGCAACTTCTGTCCTCTGTCTACAACATCTTTACCTGACTAATTACTATTGTTTGAACATGCCAACGTTAATTATAAACTACCCTTACCTCTTTCTATGGCCTCATTTACCACTTGCTTTATAGTGGCTATGTTAAATGCCGGGTTGAACCTGCAACAAAACATTGAAGTTAGATCATGCTGGTCAGGAAAGGCTGGTGTTGACTTAGTAGTTATGTATGCACAGCAGTGGACTGTGATTATCTGATTTAGCGTATAATGTTCCCACTGATGGGTTCACAGGCTCCCTCTATGTGAGACGGGATGGCTTACTCCACCTTGGTGGATCTCACATCATCATCATCATTCTCTTGCCCTTGTCCCAATCTGTTTGGGGTGCAGCATGTCTTCCTCGTCCATACCTCTCCAATTACTCATCATTATGTCTTGGTGGACCTCGCATATCTTTGAATTTTTGGCTCTAAGATCATGGTGACGTAACCGGCATATGGTTACTTCTGGATGATTGGTTAATTTCATTAACATAAATCCTATCTACCTGCCATGGTTTAATTAAGTATATTAAGAATAAATCTTTTCCCCCATGTTTGTTCATTGTTGAGTGAGGATAAAAGTAAGGTGAAATCATTTTTATTATACAATTTCCTCAATAATTACAGGATAACTGCACAGCTTTTGATTTTTATTAGGTATCTGTCAGATGATGATATACCTAATGTTTTTGAGTTTTTTAATGTGTGGAGTTTCTAGTTTTAGGCTGTAGTTGTTGTGTTTTAGTTATAGACGGCATTTTGATTTGTTTACTTTTACACTTAGGCTTGTAGACTTTTAAAGTAGTAACATTATTTTAGAAGAACATACATGACAAACACAAAAGTGAATTTACTGATACACCGAACCTATTATAATAACCAGCTTTCAAAACATATGCGTTGGAGTCAATGTACTCACACAAGTTCCCAAAATGAATTTATCAATCCCATGGCTAGGTCATCCCTGCTGCACGCAAAATACGCGCTTTGACGTGGAGTTGCGGAAACCAGCCCACTATACTAGGTCATCCCTGAATTACCTAGATCAAAATTTGATGATATCATCAACATAGTTCATAGAGGTCAATAATTGAGTGCACTACTAGATTGACAATTGATAATTCTTCACGACTTTGCAGTGATCAATTAGGATCAATTACCAATTGGAATTATCAGATGTAATACAAAGCTCTGTTTACCTACTGATAATAATTATTATGATACAGATTTACGCATGGAGAATTTTTTGTTGTGATTGCGCTATAATTAATTTGACGGAACCTACTTTATCATTGATATTTCTTAGATGCTTCATAAAAAAACCTATTATTGTAATACTCCTATTACTAATTCTTCTTCTTCTTTGCGTGTCGATAGACTCAAATAATACCTGACCAGTAGGTATGTTGCCACCTGCACAGCCCTGTCGTTTAAATCCTGGAAGGTGCAGGTGGTTGTGGAAGAAAGGAGGTGGGGCGTATCCTGCAGAGGGGCTCCACACCCACATATAACTAATTGATGATGATAAATGTAATTCGGGCAGATTGAAGTGAGTAGTGTTTTTATTCATTTTTTTATCATTTTTAATAACAATTCAGTGCAATTTTTTATTCAATTAGGAAGTCCATAGTCTTAATCCAATATAAAAAAGAAATTTAAGGTTAAATTGAAGCAGTTAATTGAGTATAAAACACAGTATGAGGAAAATCAATACAAGTATAATTATAATATTATGTTAGATTAAGTTATCAATAAGATTTCAATTACCATACAATAACTGTACTAAACACAAACCTGGCAATAACGCTAGGCCATATCTAAGTCCGGTGCCTAAGGCTTGTATTACAGAACTTCACTCAAGACTCAAGCAATACTTAAAAATAATTTCAAACAATCAAGGGGCTTGAATCTAGTTAAAGTCATGCGTGATTATTGAGTGACGTTCTGTAATACAGGCCATAGTCTGATATCCCAAATATATGTATGGGTAATACCGCAGGTAGGGCTTGTCAAGCTATTATCAGCTTTATAATTCAGGCAGAAGGCTTAATGACCTCCTGCCCTTTCCTCCATGAATGTAACATGCCATCAAAGCTTTGTTTACTATAACAATACCTTTATAAAATGGCTGGCAGTATTGTGTACATACTATAGATAGTTATAAGACAGGCAGACTGGTATAAAATAATATTGTGTGCTAGATAAAAGTTGATGAATTATAATTAAATTCATAGGCGAGTTTGTTATGTCTGTCTTTTTAATTGCTGTGTGGGGATGATTACCAATCCAACCTCACCTAGCTTCAATTAAAAAGTGTTTATTTTAAAATCAATTTACATTATTAATATAATTTAGTTTATGGGGCTTTTGAAAGTTGTTTAAAAAAATAATTATTTGCAGTTGGTAAAGACGGTAATAAACATATTTTGGCAAATATGTAAAAAAAAAATAACTTCAGCATTTAACCTGTAAAAGTGGAACGAGAGAATCTTTAATTTAACAGAAATACTTCCAATAGATAGAAAACCATTGCACTACTTAAATCAATCATATGATTTTCCTTACTTGTATCATGGAGAGTAAAAGTTAAATGATAGCAAATTATAGGAATAGATGATTGATGAAATCTACATGGTGAATGTCATACAAATAAACTGCAGTGAATGTTTAAACTTTGTTGATGGAAACATACTATTATATGAAAGAATAGTTTTAAGCTGACTCTGGTCTACAACAATATAAACAATGAGATCATAATCAACCATTTGCAGCAACAAGAATGAAACATTACTGATCCTAAGTACCAATAAATACCATAAATCTGTCCATTCACAGTCTTTTATTTACTTGTACTATCGCAATATAGTGTAAACATGTCTCACATGAACTGCACAATTTATGCTAAACGTAATTCATAAGGAATTCTTGCATTGAAGGTAAATGTTCAGCTCTAACCTATCTGGCAAGGAAAATAATAACAATATAATTTACCCGGATTCAGAGCCGTTCATCTTGTCCGTTTTATCAATCCTCTACAGGCAACAACAGATGTTTCTTGCGGTTCACGAACACAGGTAATCTTACTTCACGGAGCCAGGTGCAAAGAACGAGAGGTCAAAAACCAGTCAAACGAAAAACCACTCTGATACAAAAACTATCACTGCAATACTCTTAAAATCATAACGTAAGGAACTAAAAAGGAATTTACACGTATTTAGTTAGGTCTGCGAACATTTTATTTCGTCACAAACCATAGAAATGCAAGTGAAATCGCATGCCACCTTTGACTAACTTCTGTCATATTTTCACTTCTAATTATAACTCTAATGCGGCATTTGCTCAGTTTTATGTTCACTTATTATCACAGAAAAAGTGCTTTGACAAAACTTTACGCTTTATTTTATTAATTACAAAGAAATAATACAATTGCCAGCTGACATTTCCGTGGTGCGTTGCAAGAAATTCAACATGGCCGCCGTGACTCGCACATGACGTTTGCTTAATTTTTGATCAAATAACTTTCCTTATTCTTTTCCGCTTAGTTGATCATTTATAATTTTAGAGAAAACGAAATGTAAATCAAATATATTATTTTCTGCGTTTATTAAGAGTGAATTACTAAATAATAAACAAGTTTGAATAAATTGCGAATGAAAGCAACTGGCAACTTGTGAATCCTGAACGAACGCTACGTGGAAAACCTTTTTGGAAAACGGAAAACTATTTCCGCTTAGCTCCATTCCATTTCTGCTACTGTGCTATGATTGACATGTTTACACGGTTGAATTTATTCAACAGATTTCACGAGGCTTTATCATGATCCATATTTTTTTTAACACTATCAGCCATTATTAATCATTAAAATTTCACCTACCTTCTGTTTTGTTCTGGCGGCAATACACTCCAATCAACTTCATACATAGGATATGCCATAATTAAATTTTAAAAACAACACTATCAAAACGTCCTAAAAGTTCTTTAATAATAACATTTCACCAGTTATGCCACAATATTCCACGACGGTGTAAACTGTACTGTTATCAGAAGTGTTTTATCAGGTGCAGGTACTCCTCAAATATCCAGTCACAACGTATCTCTTATCAAAGGTACAATTTATCACTGAAAAAGGATAGCAATAGCAATACAGCACCAGTTCTAGTAATGTTTTATTCTTAAATGTCAATACTGTATGTACAAAACAATGGGCCGTACGAGTCACATCATTATCTTAATAGGAAAACTAATTATTATTCATTGTATCAGTAGTGTCGTTCGGCCGGGCGTAAGACATATTATACATGCGCCGGGTGTAGGTGTCGCCTTTATAAGTTATCGTCGTGGTTGCGCGCCGGGCGGTCGACGCTGTTCCTCTTTATACAGTCCACCAGCCATCTGATGCCTTCATCCACTCCATCCCTGTTAAGGAATTATTATCATAAGTAGGTCAACAAATTTAAGAATAAATAAACAAACAAGTGTTTCTTGTTTACTGGAATTTGTGTCTTAGTGATTGTTATTTACACATTTCAAATGACTTTTTTTAAAGATTGAAGTGCCATTTTTTTTTGTTTATTTAAATTAGACAATAAAAGAAATGGATTTTAATCAATTTTATATTTAGGGAGAATTTAATTCGAATGCGACTGGCTTGTAAAATATATTTACTGTTAAAATATTTATAGTTCTCAAAACATTATTTCATTGGAAAAACGTACTATGGGCGTTTAGCACATACTTAATAACTAATTAACCATAATGAACCACTAAAATTATCAACAAGTTAGAAATAGCGCGGACGCAATTATTTAGCCTATTAAAAACTATCGATGTGATGGGTTTTTAAGAATAATACAATTATTACAATACACATTTCCATAATACAATCGAAAAAGCCAATCAATCATCCTATACAAAAAATCTAGGCCGTATGCTAATATAGGTTTTTATACTGACATGGTCACTAACATTATCATTAACACTGAAAATTGGGATTTTATTGTTTACTATTTATTGTGTTGTTTAGTATTTGTACAAATACAAGAAAGGAGCTCGTGCCTAAATAATAACCGCCACTCGGGTCGATCTTAAGGTTAAACCGTGCTTGCTTAGGTTGGTCCGTGGATGGGTGACCGCCCATTACATACAGAGTTTGCTCCGTGCCTCGGAGAGCACGTTAAGCCGTTGGTCCCGGCTGTCATTTGTATATCTTTGACAGTCGTTACAGCTAGTCAGTGGCCCGAAAGTCTGACAACCAGTCTTACCAAGGGGTATCGTTTTACCCAGTACTAACTGTGTTGTGAAGGTCAGATAGGCAGTCGCTCCATGTAAAATTCTGGTATTCAGCTGCATCCGGATAGACTGAAGCCGACCCCAACATAGTTGGGAAAAGGCTATGATGTACTATTTGTGTTTGTACCTATTTGTATCGGGAACTCAAAACAAATAGTACACAATATAAATATACTGTTTTCAGTGTAAATGATAGGCCGTATGTGTTACCAGGTGGACAAAATAGTGCTCTTGAAAGTTAGAATAATCTCAATAGTTGACGCAAACAGTAATTATCAGTTTGACGATTTTTTTCGTTATCTATGACTCAGATTATGTGTAGCGAACTCTATAATAATAATTATTATCGAAAACGATCAAGGGGCTTGTCAATTGGAGAGGGGAGGGAGTTGTCTGTTTTACCGTTTTTAATTTTGTCGGCTTTTCAAGTAATGGTCTGCTCATCAGACAAAGTTAGGCAGAATTTATTTAAAAATGGGTTAGCTGTTTTCTAGTATCTTAAAAGTGTTTACCATAAAATAACAAAAAATATGAATAAAAGTAAAAGAGGATGGAAGTGCCAGGGTGACCCACAAAATTCAAATTTTCTTATGTTTCTTGCAATTTGCCGGTCAGTGTCAGGTTGTATGTTGATTAAAATATGATTCGCGACCGTAACCAATACGGCTTCACTGATTAATAATCATTAAAATCATCTATACAACCCTCTAAGTTCATTCAATCCCATTGAATGACTTTTTCATGAAATAGTCTGCAAATTGCAAAATACGTATTCATTAGTCATTTATTAATTTTAACTAACTACATACGACAATTTGAATTTCGCAGGCTACCCTGACGCTTCCCCCTTACGTGAGGAAATGGTTAGGGGAGTGACCACACCTGTCGACGCAGAATCCGCTTGAGCAGATCAGAAAAAACTTTGTCCAATAAAAGTTAAAAAGACCCTTTCACCTTGTTTAGCTGAAATCGACAAATCTGATTAAAGCTCCGGGGCAATAAACCTTGTTTCGGTTCAGACGGCGCCACTGTGCCGAACTAAATCCGACAAATGGTAGTGATAGGTGATCGGTTCAAGCCGATTCCACGTCGTCAATAAGTGTGGTTACTCTTTACAGTGCATTTTGAATGCCTTTGACATAATAGTTCCGCTTCTTTTTATAGCTTTATCTATGCATTTACCCAGTAAGCGCAGATATTGCCATAAGCATTATGTCCCTCGCTCCAATGAGGTGAGCGTTCTGGTTGAATATGGGCTTCACGGTGTGGACTCCCATACAGTCTGGAATGTCTTGTTTGTTGGCTAGCACCAGCAGCGGGACCCCGGACAGGTGCTCTGAAGCTATCATTCTATCTGGAACATACAATGTAAAGTACATTTTAGAAAGAGTGACACCAAAACTAATGTGTTTTTTTAAGAGGAACTACATATTAGACATAATTATACTGACTTCATGAGTGGTATTCTTCAAAAAACATGCATATAATTATGACCAGACGCATGGACATGGATGAACCAAAAGGAGTATGTATTGTATTGTATAACGGGCTGGTTTCCACAACTCCACGTCAAAGCGCGTATTTTGCGTGCGGAAGAAGTATGTAACGATAGTAGCAGGTGACGTTCTGGTTTCTACCTACCCCATGGGAAAAGGCGTGAATTTATGTAGATTAAACACCACATGCACATGATTTGAAGTCATAACCAGTATAAACTGGAATCTTAGAGTACTCAGTACTGAAACACTTTATTACGCCAAGCCAGCAGCCAGCAGTTTTATTTTACAGTTCCAAGAATTAGCGATATCACCAAAAGACAATATGCTTGAGTCATTAGACGTTTGATAGCATCATTAAAAGCAAACTAGTTCATAAGTGCTAGACGGACATACAAACAACTTATTATATTTTTCAGAAAATTTTGGTTTGAAGTCTTTGCAAGCAATGTGCATGGCAGTGAACAAAGCAAAAGTATTATGCAGTGATGGTTGCTTTTTTGTGGTTTTTGCTCACCCCATACGAACAAGGCATGAGTATATAGGGTGACTGGTAATTAGTGACCCTGTTAAAGAGAACGAGCAAAAAAAAAAATCTTTGGGAAAGTTGTTTGTTATCATGAGTACAATCACGTGTTTAAGTTTCGGTCACTAATTACCAGTCACCCTACATGTGTAGTAATTAAATTATCTACTGCCACATTTCCTTGTTATTTGGGGTTGGGGTTGGTGCAACTCATTTACTTCTTTCACTCTCCCTAGTCTAGTGACATGCTATCTTTTGCTCCCTTTAAAACCAACTTCCTCATCATCTGCTTAGCCTTTTCGCAACTATGTTGGGGTTGGCTTCCAGTCTGACTGGATGCAGCTGGCCTCCACAACCCAGTTAGCACTATACCCAGTGCTACTGTCAAAAATCTATAAATGGCTGGCTTGGAGGAAACTCGGTGTGTAATGGGTGGTCACACTAGTCACCGATCCACGGGCCAACCTAGGCAAGCGTAATAATTGTCATTTCCCACACAATCCATTCGGCACTTCTTTGACCTTCTCCCTTCCATCCATCAACATTTATATTCATCATTCTCCACCATCATCACCTTCTCTTCACCTGAATCCATTTAGACTGGAAGTCAAACATAACATAGTTTGGAAAAAAGGCTAGGCAGATGAAGGCTATGTAGATGATCCTTTTAGTCACCTTCTCATCACAAGCCCAATGCTACTTATCTTCTTCTTAGCGTGTCGATGGGCAAAAGTTCAGATTTAATGTTTAGCCCAAAATTCAGCCGCACGAACCCCACTCACTGATGCAGTAAGCAGATCTTTGAGTGTGCAGGTGATAGGGCATGCGGTGCAAGATGGAAGATGGGCCATTGTCTGTGAGGAGACGCCGCATACGCACTTGAGATGATACTTATGTAAAGTATTTACTAACCAAATGTCTCCTTTGACTCTGAAATTCTTTCTCTGTCAGACGAGTCTACTATGTAAATGACTGCGTGGCATTCTGCATAGTACTGAAAATTTAAGGAAATTTTATTTATTATGAAGTATAAAGATATTGTATTATATATATTTGTTTTGGTAGAACAGAAAACAATTTGAATTATCCGATTTTATTGCTGATTTAGCAATAGCAATAAAGAATAGAAATACTGGCTGGTTTTAAGATTTAAAATTGTTTTCTTTTAACATTGTACAGTCACCTTATGAGCAAGTCTTTTTCATGTGGATGATAACAGAGAAAACTATTTTCTGTTTAATTTCATGTTCTGAATAATTAATGTTTAAGATATTCATCAATGTTTTAATAATTATGTAAGTGAGGTATATATACTTTGTCCCAAAGAGACTGCAACTCCTGCTGCCCGCCGAGGTCCCAGAAGTTTAGCCTTACGCCATCCACATCTATTTTGCCTATATTTAGTCCAACTGTAGTCGTTATCCTATTGGGATTCATTGCTTTATATTTCTTGGTAAATTTTGTTTTAGTAGCCTCCAGATAAGTCTGTAAAAAAGAACACCTCAGCATAAAACCATTTAAAATTCTTTTTGGAAAACTTTCATGAGAATTCGTACTAGTTGTGCATTTATTTACCGTTTTCCCCGCATTGTCAAGACCTAATATTAACACACAGTATTCGTCTTTTTGCACCAAGTATTTGTAAAACCCATGTAGTAATGTGTACATTTTATATCATTTTACAATGTATTTTATTCGCTAAAAAAATATTTATATCTCAAAACCAAACAGCAGTTTCACTTAAAATGTCAGTCAGAGATCACTCATCACTGTAAACACAGGTCAATAATAACAAATTTTCTATAATCTTTAACATTAGGAATTATTATCTCTTTTTAAAACGATGAAACAAAATGAGAAAGGTAGAAAATAAAGGTTATAAACTTAACTAACTGCAATGGAACGCAACTTCGTGAAAAAACGAACTTGTTGTCGTTTAACCGTCAGAAATGACATAAGCCGTCAAAGCTCAGTTGCCAAGAAAAAAAATATTCGTTCTGAAATGCAAACAAACAAGAATCATGTGACGACCCACCAATTATTGCCACATCTTCTTCTTCGTCGTGTCGATGATTTCCCCTTTAATTAAATTTGTTTTATCCAAAACTCTGTCACCTCGACGGCGTTGGTGGTGGCCTCGGACAGGTCCCTCAAATTGCACGTGGAACCACACATAGTGCATGATAGGAGGTGAGCCATAGTTTGCTCTGAGGCACCGCAGTCACACATGGCTTCATCGGAATACCCCCACCGGACCAGGTTGTATCTGCAGCGCCCCACCTGGCTTCGCAATCGGTTTAGGGTCTTCCAGGTGGGCCATGGCAGCAGGTGTCCCGGTGGGAGTCTTTCCGCAACTTCAATATAGTGTGTCGGAGGGGGATGTCGTAGGAGCCACAGCTGTTTTTTTGCTTCACTAGCCCTGTTGCTGTCGACTAATGAATTAGTCGACCTAAGGAAGCTCTTCCGACTCCTCAGCCTGCCTCTTGACGTCTCCATATTGTACAGAGGGTGGCGTCTGTCCGACTGCTGCTTATGCTTTTCGGAAGAGCAGGCAACCTCTCTTCTCACCTCTGGGGGGGCCACTCCTGCAAGCGGATATAGTGCAGCTAATGGTGTTGGTTTGAGGCAGCCAGTGATTATTCGGCATGTTTCGTTAAGAGCTACATCTACTTCTCGGGCATGGACGGATTGATGCCACACTGGGCATGCAAATTCGCCAGCCGAGAAGCAGAGAGCTAAGCCAGAAGTCCGAAGAACATGTGCGGAGGCGCCCCAGGCGGTGGATGTTAGCCGACGTAATAAATTGTTGCGAGCGCCGACCTTAAGCTTGGTCTTAATGCAGTGGTGTTTGTAGGTGAGTGAGCGATCTAGTGTGGCTCCCAAATAAACAGGGTTGCTGTTGTGCTCAATGGCCGCGCCTCGCCATTTTGTTTTGAGAGTTCGGTTCGCCTCACGATTTCTGAGGTGGAATGCGCAAGATTGTGTTTTAGCCGGATTGGGCCTCAACGCGTTGTCCTCATAGTAACTACTGAGAGTATTCAGAGCTATTTCAAGGTTTTATTCGGCATCTTCGAAGTTTGTAGTCCTTGTAGCTAGGGCCAGGTCGTCTGCGTAAAGAAATCGTTTGGTGTTGGTTGTTTTGGGCTGATCGTTGGTGTATATATTAAATAAAATGGGAGCTAGAACACTGCCTTGAGGTAAGCTATTCTTAATGATGCGCCATCTACTTTTTTCTGAGTTCAAGTGGACTATGAACCGTCGGTTTCGTAACATTTCTCCTCCAGCCACATTACCGGCCGCTATATAAATTCAAAAATATTTGAATTTTCTATTTTTCATATTAGGCTGTTTAGCGGCATCATACCTTTGCTTTTTCTTCAACCTGGCGATTTGAAAGCAAAGCGCGGAAAAAAAGCAAATTAAATCATAGTTTCCTAATAATTCCTGACAGAAATACTTTCTGTTCTAATATTTTATTATTCGAAAGTGAATTGAAAAACGTCGTTTGACATGCGTGGGGATTTGTTACTGCAGTTCTAGGCTCCATTACACCCTCGCCTGCAGCTCGGGCGTTAATTCTGCCTCGAAAGCAAAGTTTCCCCACTAATAACAAAATGTACTATTTTAGCAAGCTTAGAATACACTGACGCGGATTTCTGAAATTAGTATTTTTGTAATTAGAATATCCAAATCTATCAATTTTATACGGTATTGGTCGAAAAACAATGAGGCAAACATTTTTATCATGGACTTTCGTAAAAATGTGCGATATGCTTTACAGAATATGTGCTGCACTGTGCGCAAACAAAAACTACGCGCAGCTTTGCGGTGGAAATGGATCTGCAGCTCAGTACAGTAAATGCGGTGCACAAATGTTCGCTCGCAATTTTGGTGGAATCGCACAATTATGTCAAGTCGCGACGCACTAAAACTATGCGAATGATGTCTTTTTCGCTTTAAACCACAGAGCAACATATACAGGGTGGAAGCGACACCGACATGAAAATGGCTACCACGTATTCAGTACACATCATTCTGAGCCCCCCCCCCACATACAAATTTTTCGTGGGTTATAAAAAAAATCGGAAGTACTGAATACGTGGTAACCTTTTTCGCGTCGGTGTACCTTCCACCCTGTATAATACTGGCTTTAAACTTCTTTGATTGTCAAAGTCAACCGGATTTTATTTGTGTTTAGTTCCTGAACAATATGGTACTTCAGACTCCAGTAAAGCCACAAATAAAGAGTTCAACTACGAATTAAAATTAATTTGAGGACATTTGCTCAAAATGGGTCCTAAAAAGAGTAAATCTAAAACTAAAACTATTAAAACATCATCATCTGTCACAACTGACTTAATATTATTAGATTCCAGTGAATCCCCAACTCCACGTAACATGAAACTAACCCTTATTTTCAAAGGTACCCCACCTGGCTCAGGAGAATATGAATTGATTGCCTACTTTAACGGATTGCCTTTATTATCAGCACCATGGATTCCTGACAAGATTATCGAGTCTGAAACGATATCCATTATTAACCTTAACGACCCGATTACTCAAGCATTAGTAGCGAATACGCCTTTAATTCTTATACTGCGTATCATTGGAGCAAAAGTTGCAAAGGATCCAGATCCTTTAGCTCATCCAGATAACCGTGCTGGTGCAAGTATAGATTTATTTCCACTGGTATTAGGTGAGCCAAAGGTATCGGTAACAACGCCGTTAGTTTCTGTAAGCACAGGAGAAAGAACCGATTGTTCAGTAATATTTCACGCCGGCTCAGAGGGCATAAAAGATATTAATTTGGTTCCTTTAACACTTACTATGATTTCAGTCCATTGTCTGCCTGTAGTGAAGGACAATACATTTTATGTGAGCGCTATTGGATTAAATGGAATACACGAACCAAAGGCTATAAACTTTAACTTATCTCTGAGTACACAAGATGCTGAGAAAATTGTGTTCGCATCTGTCAGCACTGCCGGTTATGCTGCAAACACTGCAATGAACGTCCACACTGAAGATAAGTTTGTTCCGAATGATTTAAAATGTCAACATAAAAAAACCTGTCGTTCTTGCTACTGGAACGCTATGAGACGAGTGTTAGTTAATCCTGAAGAACTGTATGAAAGATTATCTTCACCATTTATGATCGAAGTGGCGGGTGTACCAAGATTGGGAAAAATAGATATACGAGGACGTTACATGGGAATAGTAGATGCAAGAGTGTTGTTAGAACCAGGTCAGTTGGGCGTCACTGTTTGTTCCAAGTTGTTACTATATAATGAAGCTAGTACGCTGGATAATATTGGCCCACTACTGCAGCTGCCCCCCTCGAGTGCTAAAGCTAGTGCGCGCGAGGTGGATCCAAATATATTAGATGAATTTGATCATAGTACCTATGCTGTAATAAGATTTGATTTAACAGAATCTTTAGTTCCTAAATCTAAAGTAGAAGATCTTTATCAAATTATGGGGTTTTCTCCACCAGATGAAGCGAATGGCCAAACCCATGATACAGTATCCGATAGTGTCCATGACGATTCTGTTGATGCGAGGACCATTAGAAAGGAAGGAGGTGCTCTGGCCGTGCACAAAGAACTAAGTGGATTAGCTTGTAAGGGTATGATACCAATGACCCAGGGTATAAAACGAACTGCGGCAAATCGCCTACTTATGCGAGTAAGAGCAATGCTTAAAAGTTTCCCCCCGGGAGAATGTTCCTATCTAGATTATGAAGACACGGTGACCGGCCAACATGCTGCAAGTAGACGTGCAGTGACAGCATCTTTTGCTCCACAACCACCGCCACCTCGTCTTCCGGACAAAGTCGCTGCAGCGAGATGTCGAATCGCTGGAGATACCAGAATTGCCGACATTCTTTTGGAGACTAGCTTAAAAATGCCAGAAAATGTAAGCGTATTGATTTCTAAGGTTTTACGATGTTTAGAAGAACGCAGTGATGACGTTGCTTTGACTTACTTGCTTGAAGCTTTAGAGATCCTAACTACAAATAGATACTTGCTATGGATTTTTGCCGGCCTACAATTTGATAAAGAACAGGTGTGCTCTGATAGAGCCGGTGCAGCACTGCGCATTGCTGTAAAAGGTGACTATTCAGACGGAACAGCTAATTCAATTGCTTGGGCGGCCCTCCATACATTCCATCATTACAATGGTAATACCTATGCTGCATTTGTTGCCGCAAGGAAAATGAGAAAAGCTTTTTCCCTTCCCGTAGACTGGGATCAGATTATGAAGCGATGGATTGAAACCAGTGGAGAGGAAGAAGTATATTGGATACCAGATGTCGTACCGAGTGATAATCCTTTATTGATTGCAGCTGCATTCTTTCTTTGTCTTAGATGCTACAGATTTTCCGAACAACTTTTGCGTTGTTTTGAGCAGGAGTGTGCAAGCAGTGGTGTGGGCACTGAATGCATAAAAAGCGATATTTCTTTGGATGTGTACTACTTGCGAGCTGCCTCGCTTGTATTGAGACGTAAATATAGCTCTGCTATGGAACATATTCAGGAAGCAATCAATAAGTTCGGACCTACGCCTAAAATGTTTCAAATGCGTAGTACTTGCCTGGCTTGTATGCGTAACTGGGACAATGAATGTGAGAAATCGTTGGTGGAAGCTGAGAACGCCGGTTCCGTGCTATGTTCCTCGCTTCTGTATTCATCAGCTTTGTCCGAATTGAAGGTAAATCCCAATTCGGCACTGCAGCGAGCTGCGCGTGCCCATAAGAAAAACCCTTCGGCTCATACAGCTCTTCTTATTGGACGAATTTATACTGCGTTGGACAAGCAATGGATTGCTGAACGATGGCTGGCCGTTGCTGTTAACACTGAGCCCTTGTTAGCTGATGGATGGGCAATGTTGGCTCTACTGGCAATGTACGACAGAAACTTGAACAAAGCCAGAGCTATGTTGCGTACGGCAAGGCAGGCGGGACCGGTCAGTCCAGATATAGAAAAAGAATTGAAAATTGTTATGGAAATGGTGGAACTAGACCAACTGCCAGATTTCCTTGTAGATAATCTTTGTCTTTGTGACCATATTAATTGAAGCACTATTTATTTCTTACTCTAAGAATTATTATTTTGGTTTTCCTTATTTTTAATTTATTTCAATATACTTGTACACTCTAATAATTTCCAATGTATGAGTATGTTTAATAAATTTGCCACTTTAAATATTACTAATTAAAAGACCAAGAAAATAATATTTATTTTTCTATCACTAAAATGCGGGTAGGAGAAACATGGATGTAGGCAGGAAATTCAAAATTGTTAGGTTCTATTTCAATAATGCTGATAAGCTGTTGACAGCAAAGAAAGATAGCTTTAGGTATATGAATAGATGGAATAGATAACAGTTCGTTATTCGATATTCCTACAGCTTAATGGCTAAAGAAAAATAAATAAAACAAAGATATATTAGGTAATTGTAAAACCTACACTATTAACTTGTACCAATTTAACCGTGCACGACGTCACAAACATCTAGTGTCAACTGGTTATTTATAACCACTACCTCGTTGCAGAACGCAAACTTGTGCCATATTATATCTATCTCAGTCGGAAACTAGGTTAGATTACAACAACAGTTTTACGCTGTTATCATGATAAGCTGATAGCGCCCAATCGACATCAATATGAAGTCATTTTCTCAGAAGCTTTAGAATCTTCGTCATTTAAAAATGACGCGCCTTTTTCTGTTAAATAAATAAACTGATAAGTTGCGTTCGAAAGATTAAAATGTCGAATGTTTAATTTCGTACGGTTAGTGGTGTCGTGGTTGCATCACTCGAGTCGAGCCACTACGGTGTCTACGGTCACTACACTGCTGCACAGTGTACACAAACATTCCCAGTGCGGAACGAGCGCTCTTTGTTTTGAATCAAGTTTCAAACAAGATTTCTGACATGTGAACACACAAATTCACAATGGGACTCTCAACGAATTGCTGGAAATATCTCGTTCTAACCTTCAATGTGTTATTCGCAGTGAGTATTTTATTGTTTTAGTGAAAACTTCACGTTTATTTCTGTAGAATACAGTTGTAGATGCTAATTTCCCCCTTTGTTGTCATAACAACTATGTTAAAACATGCACTTGCAGGTCAATAACTTCACTTTTTAAAATTCTTCTTGCTCTATTTTTTTTAATGATTGTAAAATATAGCAGTAGAGAGGGTGACACATATTTTATTCATTGCTGTAATTGCAGGAACTTTTTCTTGTGAGTGCATTGTACGATCAATCAACATAATCCAACAAAATCTGATAGCACATTACTATTTGACAGGAGCGCTAGTGGTCGACCCTTTTCAATGATTCAACAGTAGTGTGTATGAGTAGGACAAACAGTTTTGACAGTTAAAACCAGAGACGTTTTAATTCGGTTGGTTTATAATAGTTTTCCCTAACAGTTCCGTTCTTTGTCAACAGATGTCAGCAATTGTACTGTTCGGCGTAAGCGGTTTTCTTATTTACAAGCTTTTCGTATACCGGCATTTCATTGGGGTCAATGTGGAGTACCCCGCCATACTTCTGTTGATGATGGCTATAATCACATGTTCGATTGCATGGATCGGCTGGAGAACTGCCAAGTCTATGCACCAGATTCATGTCATCATTGTAAGTATTCATTCAGTTTCGTGAGTCACGAAGACCGGCTGGCTTGGCGTGTCAGTATTTTATAATAAACGCGTAGTTATCTAATTGATCCCAGAGTTAACAGATCAACTGTATGATTGGAGTACAAAGGCCGGAAGATACCTAGAATACTTGATACTATTAGCTTCGTATGAGAATCTAAACAT
The DNA here is from genome assembly GCA_905220335.1 of Noctua pronuba. Lineage (NCBI taxonomy): Eukaryota > Metazoa > Arthropoda > Insecta > Lepidoptera > Noctuidae > Noctua > Noctua pronuba. Next base: position 3,077,027 of record LR999901.1, on the reverse strand, counting down.
GCACTTAGTTGCGTCTACTATCAACTTAAATAATATAAATACTATATTGTCTAGTCGCACGATCATTTAATTAGTTAATTAACGGTTATAGACCTCGACATCTAGAGGTATTTTTTTCATTGAATTCATTATGACACGTTGATCTCCTCTTCTAACGCTTAACAACTTACAGCTCCCAAAGTAAGGTCAAAGGTCGACACTGGACGGATAACTGAAAGGCCATTGCGTGTTTTGGCCTCTTTTATTATTACTTAGAGAACCCATTTTTAGCTGTCGAAATGGGATGCTAGCTTCTACTATCTCTTCGTTTATTAATCTTTACGGTTACGTCACGTTACGTTTCCGGGTTCTTCAAAAGTTTTAGTCCAAATCAAAAACATGCAAAAAGAAAATCTAATTAATAATTAGTTAATTATTCTTAATAAAAAAGAAAAACACATTGCCGAAATCATTTCGTTTTGATTGATTGCTGAATGGAGGGTATTCAGCAATTATTTAAAACTAGATTAGAAGAGCAGGCACTCTTATACCTCGATCTCACCTAGTGTAAAACAATAGAATAGAGGATCTTATTAATTTTGTAATGGTGTATGTTTCCAGACGGGTGTTCTGATAGTCCTAGTGGTGGTGATCGAGTTCTCATGCTTCGTTTGGGCCATGGTGGTCTGGGACAACGTGGAGATAGACATCAAGTCCACCATCATGCACTACTTCGAGTATGCCCTGGAGAATAATGACAGCAGTAATGTGGATACGATTAGATGGGACAGGTTACAAGTTAAGGTGAGATTTGTTTCAAATACTTACATAATTTGAAAGGGTAAACAAAAACCTTGTGGTTCATCTCCTACGGTGTGTTTTAAATGGCGACTAAGAAAATTCATAGTATGATGTCAGAACCCGCAATGTTAAAATGCCGATTCATTTAAATATTAGGCTTAAGCGGATTCTGTAGCTAGCCATTTTTTGGAAATCGGTCTTCCTTAGAGAATCTCGATATGCCCAGGATGCTTTAACATAGATTTTGTAATTACCGCTGTGAAACAGTTGCTGTGAGTGACTTAGACTAGGTTTAAATGAAGACATGCATTTAAGATCCTTTGCTGAAGTCCCAATTCATATCGTTTTCTAAGGTCAAATTGTCTCCTCCATTCACAACCCCGCAATTTTGACATTTATTTATGGTCCTCCTGACCGTTTTCGGTCACGGCGGCCAATCTTAGCGGAGATTAGTAGCCATCGGCGCGGGAGATGTTTTAGTGCACAAGTGTGTGCGCAGACACAGGTGTACTCTCTGTTCCTTTGCTCTCATAGTCTAATGGGACGGCAATCCGAGGCGACCAGAGAGAGATCAGGACACACCATGAAACCATCAAACCAGCAATCCTTAATTCCTAGTTTTGTAATACCTACATTATTTCATCACAATTCACCTCTCATTCCAGTTCGAATGCTGCGGCGTGACAGGCCCCAGCGACTACACTTCCAAGGGGCAGGTCCCCTTCTCCTGCTGCGGCCAGGGTCCCTTGGACGCCCTGCACAAGCCCTACGCGTCTGACTGCTCCATGCTGTACCAGCGAGGGTGCGGGAAGCCGCTGCATGACTACGCGAGACAGCAGATCTTATTGGTCGCTATGACGGCGTTAGCTGCGGCTATTTTGCAGGTAAGTTAGTTATGTTATGCGGTTCAGATATGTGGATCAGTATCAGCTTTTAAAGTTTTGTCATAATTGGAACTTTGAAAATCGTATCGGGTTATGGCAGGATTTTTATAATGCCGACACCATCGCAGCAGAAGTACACTTCTTTCGTTTCATAGTTACTTTATCTCTGCGTCGTTGTCAAAATCACAGTGAACTGAAAAACTGCTGCAATGGATGCTGCTGCCCTTGCATTACGATTTACACCTGCTGTACGAAGATTTGCTAGAGGCTCAGAGGTAGCGCTGTTCCACGCAGACAAGCCGTGGTGTCTCCGTCGAAGATGCGCACTCGACTCCTTGATGTTTGTCACTTCCGTGCCGTTTTGTGCGAATAAACTACTATAAGTGAACATTATTTCTGTTGCAATAAGGTTTCTATTGAGTTACCGCTATGAAAGGACTCTAGACTCATAATTTATTTTATATCCAACAATTTAATGTTTTGGTCTCATTGCGAGCAGACAACTCGTTAATTGAACAAAATAGAGCGAATAAATTTGTCTTCGCATCGCGGAATATAGCGGCTAAAGACGGACCACCGGCGTTTATTTAAATTAAATTACCAAAACAGCAACGTCGTCATTTGAATTTAAAATGTCCGTTTCGATTAGAAAGTATCTTTATTTGCGAATAAATTGTGGATCGAGACAATAAACGAGGGGGAGAGAAAACTGGTTCTAAATGTCCTTGAATCCCCCAATGTGACATCATTTGTCTGGCAGTGGCTATAAAGAGGGGTCTTGATATCAAAACAATACTATTGTTTGGCCATAATATTTTTATTAGGGTTCAAAAAGGCTGTCAACGGGACTCTGCTACTAAGGGGTATGAAGAACAGGGTGTAAAGTTCTTCATCCCCCACAAAAAAGGGCGAATCTTCCGACCAGTCGGGTGTAGTGTCTGGTGGACTACTGCCTGACAGTTATTGTTGGGTTTTTCTATATAGTCCTAAGTCGTAGATAACGTTAATATCGCGATTTCGAATTTTGATGTTAGTTGTTCATTTCGGTCATAGATGGCGCTGTAATACTTTTTGTAGTGCCGTTACTCGCCACTAACTGTCCATTCATCGGTATGTCACAGGGCTGTATCTTTTGAACAGTAATAGGTAGACACTAGAAATTTTCACAGAGTACTCGTATAATATATTTACTATGGACACTATAACAACTTTACTAATAATAAAAATTAAAGGAGGTTCCCGTCTGTATTATAAAGGTTGTAAAAAGACCCTTAACGAAACCCAAAGGCACTTGTTCTCCCCGTCATTGCGATCATTTTTTTGTTCTGAACCATACCTGGGAACCTCCTAGTTACGGATATATTGGAGGTCAAAGTTCCAATTTTTTCACAAGTTTTTTTTTTAAATGCCACTTTTAAAGGTTTTAACTTTACTTTAATTAACTCCATGATCCGTTTACTATTCAAAGCATCCATCAGCACTAAGCGTTGAGTGCGTTACATTGAGTTTTACCGTAATACGAGATTTTTCACCCCAAAAAAAAAGTCGTTTCCCAGCAATAGTACTTAGTTTGATGTACAGTATGCTTGGTTGACAGTTTCGTGAAGGGTCTGTTTACACCTTATATAAGGTCTAACTTTGTAAACACGAAATATTTCAAGAGGAACTTCTATAGGTCGTAAAGTCACCATAGCAACGAAAAAAATTTTTTTATCTAAGTGTATTTTTATAAAAAAATAAATAAATTAAAATTACTTGACCCACAAAATAAACACTGGCTAAAGGTTTAAAAAGTAAAAAAAAGTTTAAAAAAGTAAAAGTAAGTAAGTAAGTTTAAAGTTTGTAAAGGTTTTATGCAAAATGTCGCAAGAATATTTAGAACTATAATAATTCCGTAAAAATAAAAACATTCAGAAAAAAATTTTTTTTTCGTTGCTATGGCGTCTTTACGACTTGTAGAAGTTACTCTTGAAATATTTCGTGTTTAAAAAGTTAGACCCTATATACAAGAAACATGTTTTTTTCGGCGTTTTTTTTCAATTTATTTTTTGTAAGTTGGTACGGTCCTCTTTGTGCGAGCCCGACTCGGACTTGGCCGGTTGTTTTGTCTACTTTTCTCCCCTAAGATCTAAGGAGTAGGGACACACTAGGGTCGGAATCCTCAAGGCTAAACGAAGCATTAATCTTAAGGGTGCGAAGATGAATACTAATATCGTCTCGTCTGGTTGGAAACATATTCTTGAGACTTTAGGAGTACCTATTAAAATCGATGGCTCTGAAGCATATTGATAGGGCTTTTAGAAATAATAGTTCATGAACGCAGACTTTGAATTTTAAATCGATAAATTGACATTTACAAAATTTTGCAAGTTATTTTGCTTGCTATCTTGTCTTTTCATTTCTTTGTCGTCTGGGTTGTATTGCATTCCTTTAAACGTTCTTGTAAGAGCATGTTTTACTTTACTAAATAAGTTTAAAAAGCCTTATTTACAACATCATCAATTTCTTGTCCTTGGCCCATGATACTTGGGGCCGGCGAACACGTTTTCTTTTTGCATTCTTTGCTTTCAACCGTCAAGCTATAATTCACTATCGTTCCTTTCAAAACCTCACACAATTCATCTTTTCACAACATGCATATCAGATATCAAAATCATCAGACAGAATGTTAGTGTGTTGTATCCCAACCCCAAGTATAAAATACTCTTATCTTTTCCTTATACTATACACGTAAAACTTGGACATAGACAAAATATAGCTGATCCCAAAGGACAGCCGGCCTCGAAACGTCGGTACATTATGGTTACACTCTGAATAACAATGGCGGCCTTGTCATAAGCAATTGCGCGCCATAATTAAACGTCATGTCGTCAATAGTGTCCCTTGGGTTGAGGCTAATGAATCATCGTTTTGTTGCGTTAAAATTAAATAGGATTGGCTGAAAACGTATTGAAGAAGAATTAAATATTACTGCTACTTTTTATGAGCCTTAAAGTTAACGATTCCACCATGAAAATGAGACAGGACGTGAAAAAATATTGGAGCCATGAAACTACTTAGGCACTTACTTTTCCTTTGTGTCATGCTACCATAGGTCATTCCATTTTTCAATTCAAATATCATGATGTAATCCTGTAATCTATGGAATAGCAACACCTAAAAGAAGGGAATTCTCTATGGAATGTACATACCTAAACGCAAGCTTGCCTTTGAACAAAGAGACCACTTACTAGGAGAGTGGTCTCTTTGTTTACGCTATATTATATTATGTACTTACTGTCTTCTTTTCCACATACTAGCTTCTAGTCTATTGTTCAAAGTTTTTTTTTAAAGATGTTTGAAGGTTTTAATAGACGTAAGAACGACAACGTCCTAAGCCTTAAACCGCACAGTCTAAGAGAGGATAATATACGTTAAAAGGTTGCAAAGGTCAGACAGGTCGCTCCACTCAAACCTGACTCGCTCTTGACTTTCAAGGATAAATAGGTACGGGACGACGTTATCGCTTCTTGATAAATAAAGCTCTTGAAATTGGTACAAACAAAAAAGGATAAACTTAAAATAATATTTGTGAGCCATTTTATACAAATTAAAAACTGTGTCTCCTAATGCTCGTTTTTACCACCAAAATTAAGCTTAAATAAAAGCGAGGTAATGGACTTTCATCGTTCGACTGAGCGCCGAGAGATGAATTTCCAACAGTGCAATAATATTTAGGAATTCATTTAGTTTTAATGGGCATTTGTCATGCTATACTTACGCATAAAACCTTATTAACAGTTGCATGTAAACATATTAGTACATGTTTACCTATGAGTTCGCCACTAAACACTAAAATTGAAACGGGTGTAAATAAAAACGTGTAATATCTATTTATAGTGGCCACTCATGTCATGCATGGTGGTACGAAGGTGACTGGACACGTGTCGTTGGCAGCCGATTAGAAATAAACGAGCATTTTAGTCCGAAAACTTTAGTATTTTTATTTTTCATTTATTTACATGTGGTAGAGGGCGTGACTTATTCGAAAAACAAAACGTTTAAAAATTCGAACTTCTTCGAATTTAAAATACAACTAGGACTGGCAAACGTTTTTTCTGAACACATTTTATTCATACCATACTTATAAATTATTACTACTTAGCTGTGCCCGACGGTTTCACATGCAGTCGTTCTTTTTTTCGGCTCCTGATGTGAAATAGGCTTCCTCAAGACTGAGGCAGTCCGACTGGTGGTTCCAGAGATTAACGTGTTCAAACAAACAAGCTCTTCAGCTTTATTATTATGTGTTAATACTGGGTGGAAGGGACACCGATGCGAAAATGGTTACCATGTATTCAGCACAACATTAGATCACATTCAAAATTCTCCTCGGTTATTAAAAAAAAAACAGCCGTTCCGTACATTTTGGCCGTGTCGGTATTGCACTTTTATACGGAACAGCTGTTTTTTTTTTTAATAACCGAAGAAAAATTTCTATGTGGGGGGGCTCAAAATGATGTACTGAATACGTTGTAACCATCTTCGCGTCGGTGTACCTTCCTCCCGTATACTTAGACATAACCCTCCTTTTTGCTTCGCCGTAGTCGGATGGTAAACATACACAGACTCACGCCTTTCTCCCATAGGGGTAGCCAGCTCCCACAAAACACGACCTGCTACGATCCTTATTGATCCAATGGTGTAGAAATACCTATTCTATCAGTCTATTTTATTTTTATTTATTGAGGTTAACAAACAATTGCGCAATAATGCTTATCAGTTAATACTACTAACAAACATAATCTCCTCTACTTTTAGAAGTCGGTTAAAAATCTTATAAAACACTTAAACCTAGTACTACATTATTTTGACATGGCAACACCATAAATCATGTTGCACCCCACTTTAAAAGTGCATGTGTCCCACATGCCATTCTTGTAAACTTGAACAGTACCCGTTTTACTTACATAAGCATCTGTTGAAAGATGGAGGGTATTTGTGACTGTGAGCAGTTTTTCAGGGACTTCCCCGAAAATCCTATGTTATCGTGAAAGGAGTCGTTGGCGGTCTTTTTAGTTTTTACAACATAGAGACCTTTCTGGCTGACTCCCTTACTTATTTATGTAAACACATACATAACATAACATCACGCCTGTAATCCCCGAAGGTTTAGGCAGAGGTGTACCCATTAATACAGTCACATTTCGGCCAGTTAAGTTTAAGTCCCATGTGATAGCGGGTGAACCTATTGCGCTCAACCGGGTACTAATCCGGACTCCGTGGCTGCTACTGTGAAATTCCTGTTGGAATGACCTAATAACACTTTGCCCGACGTGGGAATCGAACCCAGGACCTCCTTTTCAGCAGTCCCTCTTGTGACCACTAGAGCAACGAGGCAGACGTATGAGATATACTAGATTAAAAACTGAAAGATCTCATAATAATGATATATCTACTGCTTATTGAACAAAAACTACGGGGTTTTCCTAATGATATACTTAATAACTATACAAGGTGTAAACAGACCCTTCACGAAGCCGCCAACCAACCAATTCTGTACATCAAACTAAGTAACTCCACGCAAAAATTATTGCTGGGAAACGACCTTTTTTTTTGGGGTGAAAAATCACGTTTTACGGTAAAACTCAATGCAACGCACTCAAAACTTAGTGCTGATGGATGCTTTGAATAGTAAACGGGTCATGGAGTTAATTAAAGTAAAGTTAAAACCTTTAAAAGTGGTACCTATTTTTAAAAAAAAACTTGTGAAAAAATTGGAACTTTGACCTCCAATATCTTTCTCTGTCTATCTGTTCCCAGGTATGGTTAATAACAAAAAAAATATCGCAATTACGGGGAGAACAAGTGCCTTTCGGCTTCGTTAAGGGTCTTGTTACAACCTTTATAATTAGTCACAATATTGACTTCTTTTAATGAGCATGGAAAAACCTACTAAATTGTAGAATTTCCAATTACGAAATACATATTATACCTAAATTATTGACGAATTTGAAAGTCCCTAAGCATTCGGGTTATCAAGGGTCGCAGTATGACTGAATGTAACCTAGGTTACCTACCTACTCATTAAGAAAAATATATTGCGTTGATAAAAATTTACAACATGTTTTTCTAGATTACAAATCATATTCATAATATTTTTTCTAATTGGATCGCAAATATTTATTTTTTGGTAATGGTATCTCGCAGGAGTCGCAGGTTAACCTATGAGGTTGACCGTTGGTTGATTTTGCTTAACCGGAAGGCAAATCTTTATTACTAGCGGCCCGTCCTGGCTTCGCACGTTATTTGTGCCTATGTTGTTCAGGGAAAATGTGGCATTCTAATGGTGAAAGAATTTTTTAAATCGGTCCAGTAGGTTTTGAGTTTATTCGTTACAAACATACAAATCTTACCTCTTTATAATAATACTAGCTGACCCGCGCAACTTCGTCTGCGTCACTTAGGGGTATGAAAAATAGATAGTAGCCGATTCTCAGACCTACTCAATATGCACAAAAAATTTCATCAAAATCGGTCAAGCCGTTTCGGAGGAGTATGGCAACGAAAACTGTGACACGAGAATTTTATATATTAGATTAGTGTTGAAATAGAAGATCTGCTGTGGTTTAAATACACAACCCAACACAACCATAATGGAGACAGGGCTAGATTTATTGTTGTTCTCCAATTAGAGATTGTTAATTAATTTAGAGATTGTTAATTGGTCTCCAAAGTTCCCATATTAGTTAGTCAAGCCTCCGTTTAGTTTTGCTTTGTTAGTTGTTGCTGAGCCCGTAAACAAATTGGCACGGTTGGAGGAGTGGTTGAGCCATTGGCTGTTGTCGCGGGTTCGATTACCACACGGAACAAATATTTGTATGGCCTACAGGTAGCGGTTCCAGGCCTGGCTGTTTGTGTATGTGAGTATAAATGTTTGTAAACCCACCACACACACCACCATGACCACCACCACCACCACCAAGATTCAGCAGAAGTTCCTAGTGTGAACGGTTTAATCGTTTAAGTCTTTATTCTCTGTCACCTTTTAGCGTTCCCACAGCTGGGCCAAAGCCTTCCTCTCTGTGACTAAGTTAGAGAACGTTAGCACGGAGGCCACCGATCTTATTACCTACCGTGACAAATACATTGATAATTTGTGGTCTTCAATATCACAGGATGACGTAAATGACAATTATTGTTGCACATTAATGATAAAAATAGACCTCAGCAAAGTCAGCGAATAACAAAGATGTTATATTGTTGTTTATTCACCTCGTTTAAATCGCGAGTGACATCACTGTAAACGCCAGACGGTTTTAATTCAGTCTCTTGCTCCAATCGAAACTAATAATGCACCGAAAATAACAGATGAAATCATATGTAGGGTAATAAACTTTAGTGCTAGTAAAGAGCGCCCTCTGTGAACTGAGATGCGGCGAAATGAGGAACTAAAGTTTTGTTACTAGAGATCTGAAATATTTCTTTGCTTTGTTGGTCTATTGGGCGCTTGCACTACTCCCAAGCATGAGGTCATGAATGCGATGTCCAGATCGAGCAAAATTTTGAATGGATTTTGCATCAGGAATTTCTCAGAAACAGCACAGGATTTGTGCCTGGTTGATGGCAATAGGCTCGCTCCCTAGGTGAAATTTCGGTAATCTAGGTACCTACTGGCAAATACCAAGCGTGTTCAGAATGTTTTTGGAATTTTTAGTTACTAACATAATTGCGCCTCCATGAGAGTCATGAGACGTTGGGTGTGGTGAAAATAATATATCAGCAGTCATAGCATAATGGTGTGACCGTCGGACTGCCAAGTCATAGGTCTCGAGTTCGAACGCAAGACAAGCACCTCTGATCTTTCGAATTCATGTGTATAATTATTACTTGCTTCGGTGAAGGAAAACATCGGGAGAAAACCAAAAAGCATGCCTGAGAGATATTTCTCGACGGCATGTAAAGCCAAGTCAGAGGCCCGTGGACGGCATAAAAACTCTGTCACCAGGTTAGACACTAATAACACGAAAAAAAAAATGGTAGATTTATATATATGTGCTTATGGAGATAGTTATGTTCCGTGTTCTCTCTGAACATTTCCTGATCGATCGTTAGTATATTTAAAATCATTCGTTTGATATCATCTAGGGCAAATATCGATTTCTATGAATAATTAACGAAGGCATGTTTACTTTCTGTCAATTACAGGATAAAAATAACTTGTTTGTGGACATAGTTACTTTTATTTTGATCGTCGAAGGGAAGTGTGATTTTTACACGCCTACACGAATGCCCAAAACAAGCGTGTTTATTCACTTTTTACCTATTTATTTTTTATAGGAGTGTTATGTTTTCAATTCATGTTGCTGTTATTATTTAGCCACGAGCTCATGGAACAGCAGATTTTTTTAACCGACTTCCAAAAGGAAGAGGTTATCAATTCGTCTCAATGTTTTTAAAATTACCGATGAAAAATTTCTACATGGAAAAAAATATTGCATTCATGTGTACATCTAGTTGTTACATATATTTCAGTAAGTTCCAACATGAAACCCGGTTAGGGCACGGCAACATAATATTGGACAAAACGTAAACGTTAAGTTTGTGTGTCGATGTCCCCTCCATCCTGTATACAGTTCTCAATTATTTTTTTCCTGAGCCTCGTGCTTTATTTCTATTAATTCCATAGACATTGTTGACTTAATGACTAGGTTCTAACCACTATAGTTAATAACTCTATTAACTGAGTGAGTTCAAGTGTGAATGTCGAGGTCAACATTAAAGGTCAGGCATAACTTGTGTTAGCTTCAATTCAAATTATTTGTAGGCTCTTTTTTATCTCGGTTCTGTAAGCAAAAACTTCACGAAAAAGTCTAGTTTGCAATACTATTTCTTATGACATTCGTGGAATCTTTTTCAATTATATTATACAGGCTGTCGTTTTGCATCCTCGTCAAATTCAAGGAGGTAACTATGCTAATGATTCTCGACCCGAATTAATTTTTTTTTTTTTGTTGACGGACATCGGTAAGTTTGAAGTTTGAACCACCAGTGTCTGATCCTCGCCCTATAACCGCGCTTTCACACACATAAACAAACTCAAAGGTTTATTCGATAATTTCTTATTCCCTAAACCACTTTCCCCGCCTATTCTATTTTTTTCTGTTTTGTTTAAATTTTTGTGGTGTTTAAAGTAAAAATGGTACATCACAAACTTGTAAAAAAGTTCGAACTTTGACCCCCAATATCTCCGTAACTAGAATGTTCCCAGGTATGGTTTAGAACAAAAAAATAATCGCAATGACGGGGAGAGCAAGTGGCTTTCGGCTTCGTTAAGGGTCTTTTTACACCCTTTATGTTACAAGTCTTGGACTTCGACGTTCGTCAACAGCGGGTCATCAAGCACTCGCAAAAACCCGTGATAACATAAAAAGAAAAACGATTCGAGCTGTAAACTCAACACCGTTGAACATTATCTTTGTAACCTATGAACCAAATAGGCTTAGGCGATTCCATACCATTGTAACCACGGGTTACAAATCACAGACCGTTAAAAAACTTGTCGAACCGGTCCCAACGAATCAACGAATGGAACCACGTTGGAATCTTGCGCAATCATAGAAAGCTGCACCATTCGCGTCGCCTACGCATGACTAAACCAAGACCTCTGCGACACCATCACATTGCCCCTCTGTCGCCCTTTTAAGGGAGGCAAGAGGGGGAACGGGAGGTCGTTCAAAATGGTCGATATTTTACACTTATTTTGGTAGTAGGCTGTAGTGCTAACATTTGAAATAGTGAAAGTGATTCTGTTTTGTTTGTCGTGTGACGTAATAATGTGATAATTTGTATGTAGGATCCTTATTGGGCGCCTGTTTATATTATCTATTTGGGTAATTTGTTCTGCATATTTGGCCCGCATCTGCCAACTGTGGATTTAGACTCCGAGATACTTACGACTCTTGCTAAGCTCATCATTACTACACACAACAGGAGTGGACTTACCATAGTAAGTCCCATCTAATACAGACCAACCTAGGCAAGCACGGCTTAACCTAAAGATCGACCCGAGCGGCTGTTATTATTAAGCCACGAGCTCCTCTGTCTAGTTCTCCTTTGTCTAGTCTGACGTTAATATCAAATAATCTTACTACGAGGTAGGTATGTTCAGGTACCCCTGCCTCTTGGATCCCTCGTCTGTCTGAATCAATATTAGAGGTTCATCGTACGATCTAAAACTATTTCTTCTCTATATTTGCGTGTTTAAGTACATCGTCCTTTTACCCTTCCGAAGGTCATTTGGAGATTGGTTAGGAACTTTTAAGGACTCTGCAATCATGGACCGAAAGTCAATCAATTTGGGCGAAGTACTAGCATTGAGTTATGTATATCGTGCGATTAGTTTTGTTGGGGGTTTGTAGTACTTAGTTCTTACTAAAGTTTGCAGAATCAATTAGATCTGATAATAAAGATCAGTCTTAAACTAAGGCAAGAATCGAGAGTTCAAGACCTTGCATGTAAACTAACTGTGAAATTGAGTGGATGAGCAGGGAGTCTAAAATGGCCGCTTTAGTAGAATTATAGAAGGATAAGAATTTATGAATTACGTTACAATTCGTAAAATGGTTACAAAGTGACAATTCTTAATAATAACTGCGTTTGTTTAAGAATTTTATCGTGGTTCGTATTATTATGATTCTGCTAAAGCGGCTATTTTAGCCCACCGACGTATTGAGCCTGACAAAGCAAAAGAAATAGTATGTTAGTATCGTAGCAGCTTGCGTTGTGTAGACTCTGCCTATCTACCTCCCAAGGGAAAGCCGTGAGTTGTATGAACGTGTAAGACTAGTATACGTAAATTGTTTGATATCAATAGTTAATTAACGAAAACCATAAAAGCACTATACCAGGGGGCCTAAAATGGCTGCTTTAGCAGAATCATAATAGGATAATAATATGAGTCGTGTTAAAATTCTTAAAATAGTCACAGATGCAGTTAATACATCATATCAATTGTCAATTTGTGACCATTTTACGAATTGTAACGTTAACGATTCTGCTAAGCGGCCATTTTAGACCCCCAGATGTTGTATGTCTACATTTATGTATGTACTATCGTAGCAGGTGGCGTTGGACTGCCTACCTACCCCCCAATGGGAAAGGCGTGTGTTGTATGAATGTGTAGTGTATGTAGTTAAACAATGAAACACATAAAAGCACTTTTCCTGACCTCTTTTACAGCTTACATCGATTTGGCCTCCAAGCACCACGAGGGGCTCATGGCTAAATAATAACAGCCGCTCGGATCAATCTTCAGGTTAACCCGCGCTTGCTTAGATTGGTTTGTGGATAGGTGGCCACCCATTACATACCGAGTTTCCTCCGTGCTTCGGAAAACACGTTAAGCTGTTGGTCCCGGCTGTCATTTGTAGATCTTTGACAGTCGTTGCAGGTAGTCGGCTCGAAAGTCTGAGAACCAGTCTTATCAAGGGGTATCGTATTACCCAGCTAACTGGGTTGTGGAGGTCAGATAGGCAGTCGCTCCATATAAAATACTAGTATTCTGCTGCATCCGGTTAAACTGGAAGCCGACCCTAACCTAATTGGGAATAAGGCTAGGGAGATGATGATCGAAATTTGCCCACCACAATGCATGGTTTCTTTATGACTGCATTTAAGTTTCCAAGTGAACTGTATGTTACCTAGTATTGTATTCGTATGTCTAGACGTATTGTGCTACTTCCTTATCGCAAAGTAATAAAACTTACAAAGAATCAATTACCTAGGTACGAGTATTAATCCCAGTTAACGTAGATTTTGCTTATCTTGACTATGAGATCAATATTTTTGCATATTTTTCTATTTTGTTGTATATTTTTGAATATTTGTTCACTAACATTAATTGACGATGCCTAATTGCGTGCCTGAATAAATAAATAAATAATAAATATTTTTTTATTTCTTTCACAAATACAAATAAATGCTATGAACAGTAATATGTACACAAAACTTTTAGCATCTGGAGCCACAGCGCAAGAATAAAAAAGCATTGTTGAATTTTCCACGCTATTCTCAGCTTCGAAAGTCCAAATTCCCATATTACAACGTAGTATTTAAACATTCTTTTTTACTTTAGAATGGCTGAACTCAAGTAGCTTCCTAGAAAACGATAAGGATACGAAATGTGGCCATAAATTAAACTATCCAATATTGGTTTAAGTGTGTTCCAATATTTTCAAACTTTTTTCAAGATATTGTGAAGTGTGAGAATCTAACAGCCCCTAATAAAATTTAGGTAGGTATTTCAAGTATTAAAGTGTACACATTTTAACATGGTGCGATGGTACTTCAGCAAGAAACCAATAAATTACGACATGACCATAAAGGTAGGTACGACACAGGGCAACAAAAACCTTATCTTGATGTAAACAATAACACGGTCGGACGCGATAAGCCAGTGTTGACACGCGATGACACGACTTTGTTCTGACATTTGTCGATAGTTCTGTTACCCTGGAGTAATTGGATGTTATTTATTTGTAGTTCGTGCCTAACCTGGTGACCCTGGTGTCAGAGTTTTTATGCCGTCCATGGGCCTCTTTTTTTTGATTTTGGATGGGAAATCATCAAATAACTCCTCCCGCTCTGGATGGAGTGGGAGGGAGTGTCAGACTTTTACTGACTAAAACCCATCCATGTTCCTTCTTTGCCCTTTGTGTTCCAGGGCCGCGGTATCTCTTTCGAACAGTCCCGCAGCCCCGGCAGGCATCGGCCCTTGCGGCTTGGCTTTACATGCCGTCGAGAAATATCTCTCAGGCATGCTGTTTTGGTTTCCTCACGATGTTTTCCTTCACCGAAGCTAGTGATAATTATACAATACGCACATGAATTCGAAAAATCAGTTGTGCGTATCTCGGGTTCGAACTCGAGACCAATGACTTGGAAATCCCACGGTCATACCACTTGGCTATCACTGCTGATATAAGTACTGCTTATTTATACTTATAAAATCATTTGTCCTGACTGACTATCATCAACGCACAGCTCGAAGCACTGGACAAATGAGGCTAAAATTTTGCACACAGATAGCTACTATGATGAAGGCATCCGCTAAGGATTTTGGAAAATTCAACCCCTAAGCGAGTGAAGTAGGGGTTTAAGGTTTGTATGAAAATCAGTCAGAGGGTGACACTGGTGTGGGTGGGCTGGTCCAGTTTAAAATTATCGCAATGACGGGAAGGACAAGTAACTTTTGTCTTCGACGGGTATTTTACACCAGTCGGTATAGTTCTGTTCAAACTTTATGGCGGCTCGGAAGTTAGCTGCGAGTGACAGTCTGCGCATTATACAGTCAAGACGATGCGTCCTATGCGCCCCGCTGATATCAAAAATTGTGTTCTACGCAGCTTTACGTTAGATGTTCCGAGCCCCCATAAACTCTGAACCGCTATTCCTGCGCAGACCGTCATTCGCAGCTAACTTCCGAGCCGCCATAAAGTTTGAACCGAACTATATATTGATTGTGATTCAAATGACTGTGGGCTGTGGTTGATGAAAACGAGGACACGTGACGCATTGTTTTGTGTACCTAATTACAAGGTCCAATTTTCTACAAAATTGTAAGCAGCAAAGTTTCCCAAGCCTTTGTATCGAAAATCTGAAATCCAGTGTTGAGGACAAAGACTACTTGGAAAATATACCCATTGGCCCCATTCTAGATATTTCTTAATACCTAAGCAAGTACGTCACTCATGACAAAGACGAATTGCTAGAATAATGACTTCATATTCTGCGTCACTATCTAATTAAACATAGTCATAATGCCAACATTATTAAAGTTCTGAGTAAGCATGCTGTAGAACCACCATCTATGTTCACTGTAATGGCATAAATATGAATATTTATGCAACACCAGTGAGATAGTCTTTCCCTAAGATAAAGCTGTACAGCGTCGTTAGGGATTAACTAATGTACAGTCATGAGCACCAATATGTATTGTATTGTATAACGGGTTGGTGTCCGCAACTCCACGTCAAAGCGCGTATTTTGCACCAATATGTATACACTTTTCTAAATTTAAAATAAATTTTCGCGAGACATAGCGATTACAACTTGGAGATAGGATCGTTTTCATAAAAATAATATGAGTTAAAACATGAAATTTTAATCAGAACAGAAGGAGAAAAACACTTATAAAAGTCGTTAAGTGTTTACATATTGGTGCTCGTGACTGTACTGCTTCCCTTGATGCATAGAAAGTAAGCGTGTCTACTGTCTTCTTCATTCTAATGCTGGCTGGCCAGTTGCCAAGAACTGCTTGCATAAAGACAATGTAACAATCTACATTCCTCAAGGAATTAAAACGTTTAAGTGTACAAGACCCTTAACGAAGCCGAAAGGCACTTGTTCTCCCCGTCATTGCGATCATTTTTTTGTTCTAGACCATACCTGGGAACCTTCCAGTTACGGAGATATTGGGGGTCAAAGTTCCAACTTTTTCTCAAGTTTTTTTTTAAATACTAGTTTTTAAGGTTATAACTTTACTTTAAATACCTCCATGACCCCCGTACAATTCAATGCGTCGATCAGCACAATGTTGTGAGTGTGTTACATTGAGTTTTACCGTAAAACGTAATTTTTCCCAACAATAATTTTTGGTTGATGGCTTCATGCAGGGTCCGTTTACACCCTGTATGAAATTATTTTCTACTTCTGTTACAAACTACATACCTTTCAGCCGAATACCTACCTCCTGTCGCATGAAATAAAAATAATTAATGACCTACACTAAAACGTAGATTTTATCCTATCGACACACGCACATCCCTATTTCAACATCAAACGTAGTAAAGCTAAATAATTTATGAATTTACGGTGCTTGACCTAAATACGCTGGTGTTAAGTGCGTATTTCTTTGTGGTCATGACGGGAACTGAAAAAAATATGCCTTCCAACGATCCTTGGCGTTTGAGTGCTATGTTATTTATGACAGGACTCCAATGTTTGCCCTGATTTGTTTAGTCTATGGATATTTTTCTTGTTTGTGTGGCTGACAAAGAAGTTTTGTTGAGTTTACAACACTATTATAGTTATAGTGTCAAGCTTTTGTGATGCATTGTAAAACAAAGTTGATGAATATCATGCTATGTACTAGAGAACCTTGAACCTTGGCTCGCTAGGCCGTTAAAACCTCAAGGGAACGGATTCAAAACAAGAACTAACTAACTAAAATGACTATTATAAATGCGAAAGTAATTTTGTTTGTTTGTTACCTTTTCACGCCTAAACCACTGAACCGATCATCCTGAAATTTGCATATACATTGTCAGGTGTACAGAAACAGTCATGGGGTATCTTTTATCCCGAAAAAAATTATCGTTCCCGAGAAAAACAACAATAACGTTCTTATGATAATAGATGGCGCCACGTGTCTTTCGAATCATGATTGATTTATATTATTACAAGCAGAGTACAACCTGAATTGATTGTCAAATTCTAAATTAACGTGAGCGATGCCACGGGCAAAAGCTAGTAGAGAATACTACTACGACTATAGAAAGTAGATAAATTAATCATTACTATACATCGTACAATTACTAACTACGACAAACAATGAATGTACTTTGTAAACTCTCATGTACTAGGCTCTATTGTAAAACTACCTACCTACCAACAACTTTATCTTTTCATTACTTGGAAACATTACCTTACCTTGAAAGTTAATTCAGTAATCACCGGTATTCAAGACAATGTGAACTGTGTTGCTACAGCAGAAATATTATTAATAAAAGACTTACTATTTTATTATTTTAAGTACAAATGCAAATAATGCAGTATTATACGTTTTTAAACTGTCAATGTCACAAACATTATCATTCTCACTACAAACGGGATATTTACCATGTTTACTGTTCAAAACAAACAGTAAACATGGTAAATATCCCGTTTGTAGCGCAGTATTTCTCGTAGGTACCATTTATTATCCATATCTTACATGAATTATCACATCCACTATCGTGCCCTCTGCGTACCAAAATACCTATGCGACAAATTGTCAAAGTGACCTGGGGGCCTAAAATGACTGCTTTAGCAGAATCATAAGATAATAATATAAATTACGTTACAAATCGTAAAATGGTCACAGAGTGACAATTCATAATATTAATTTTAATAATATTCGCCTTTCTCCCACGATGCCATGGAAGAGGCGTAGTTTTCCATGGGCAAACCAAAGCGGTTTAAATATTTGATGTGCCTAACATTTTGCTATTTTGAAAATAAAATAAAATGGCGGCCAGGCTCCTTACAAAAATAGAATAAAATACTGATAGAGTTAATTAGTGAGAGGGATAAATTATTTAACTAGCCAGCATTGTAGTTCCACACGATACTATGGTTTCACACTGTCACATATTCATTATTATTAATTATTTATCATTAACGTTAACGGCAATGAACCCAAAGTTATTTTGGTATCAAAACACAAAAGCGTATCCAATATTATTAATAACGCGGAAAAGCCGTATAATATTTAAAAAAAAAACTATTTGAATATTGTTGTTGGCAACCCAGAACATTAGGCACCGCGATGGATGCGCAGGAGTGAGGTCATTGTATTATGTAATATTTAAATGGCCATTATCTTGTAGCTATTTTAAATTCAGCACGTAGTAACAAAGAATTTGACTTGTACGCCAAAATATTGACTAAAGTTGACTTGTTTAGGAACCTATTGTGTTTTTGTGACATTGTTCACACTGTTGTTGTCCTGACTGGCCATTGGTTCAGTCGTTGCATAGGTGATAGACGGGCTGTTAAGATTCCTTCCTCAGTAATTAACGAACAAATACATAATAAAATGTAGCACCTCATTGAATGTAGTAAAAAGCCTTTATTATTGTTTTACAATGTTTCGAGTGTTTATAGTACATGTGGTGTTCACTAGAAACACTAGTTAGGGTTTAGAATAAAACCACCAAATTATCAGTAAGTAGATGAACTACTTTAAGGGTATGTGCACTCGCTACCCGGGATAAGTGAGGACTAGTCGAGACGGAACGATACGCAAACCTTAAAGCTCATACTACATTTATTAGTATATCACAGTACACATATTTAATTATCTTAGACGATCGGTTTTAATCAACAGCCTGACCTTCGACAAAGACCTCTTCTAAAGATTTCCATTTCTGCCTGTCTGTCGCTGTTCTCATCCACTCTGGACCAGCCACTTTTTTGAGGTCACCTTCCCATCGTTTGACGCCCTATGCTTCTTTTATCATTTCTGGGATATCACTCTGTTATTATTTTTGTCCGTTATGACTACAACTTTTTCACAAGTTTTTTTTTAATACTAATTTTTAAGGTTATAACTTTACTTTAAATACCTCCATGACCCGTTTACCATGAGCACAATGTTTGAATGCGTTACATTGAGTTTTACCGTAAAAGCAAAAAAAAAAAGTAATTTCGCAGCAATAATTTTTGTGTAGGGTTACTTAGTTTGATGTACAGAATGCTTGGTTAACGGCTTCGTGAAGGCTCCGTTTACAGCCTGTGTTATCAACATATCAAGAATGAATGCCATTGAATGCATTTAATTTGGTTTTTGTAGCGAACCATTTAAAAAAAAATACTAGTACCAACCAACCTGGTAACTAGTTAGTTGGTACTTATTTACATTTATTTATTACAATAGAGCCCTTTTAAAACCTCATTTAAAATGATTCTTAATGTTTCCGATCTTTCAGTGAATAAAGCTCATTTAATACGAACCCATCAATTTTGCATAATCGTGTTGATGTGTTTTAAATTCGTTCGGTCGTTCGTTTTAATATTGCAATAAAATCTGGTATAAATATTGGTGTCATTCACCTGCAACAAAATTATTCAAACAAGCTTATAAAGTTGAAGGCAGAATCTAGTATTTTCTACTACAAGAGACGCTTGGGTCTATTTTCTGAAGCGGGTCTCACCCTCATACTTCCAACTACCTAATGATCGTCATCAGCTCTTCTCAACAGAATTAGAATAGAGAGAGAGGGAGAGAGACAAAGAGAGAGAGAGTGAGAGTGTACAGACTTAATCAAGCTACCCGAAACTGTCAAATTTTCCCAATCAACCTTGAACCTAATGCTTTAGTGATAAAATTGAAAATCTATTAAAGACAGATTGTAATAGCTTGATGCGCTAGAGTCTGTACCTAGATTTATTAATTTTACCAAAGTTACGTGACAACTTGACAAGTCGTCACTACACCAAATCTAAAGATGCTCACACGCTGCCCAATAGTCCAGTAGATCAAAAATCTGCTAACAAGCGACAAACTACGAGGTGTAAATCAGGATTAGAGCAGTTATCGAGTAGCAAGGAGCGCCAACGGTCCGGGTAACCTTGTTCTGAATTTGTGCGCCCGCGCAGCGCCGCGGCAGGTGACGTCACTGACAGCGGGCGTGGTCGCGGTCACGACGAGATTCGGATATTACGAGGTGCGGGATGTCATAGAATATTATGTAGATTGTAAGTAGAGTATACTTTATTGTACGCCAAAAATTTTTACAAAGCTCTTTTGGAGTATTTGGACATTTATAGGTACACTGGCCGTCATTTAGCTGATAGAAGAACAAGAAAGAAAAAAAACTAAAAAACGCGACAGCAGTTAAAAAACCCATTTGAGTTTGAAATTATAAAAATGAAATGGGCCACGCCTGCTTCCAACTATTATATTAAAAATATGCTTGTTTTTTTACTTTTCAGTTTTTTTTAACGGCAGTCGAGTTGTTTAGTTTTGAGCTCGTGGCTAAATAATAATAGCCGCTCGGGTCGATCTTTAGGTTAAGCCGTGCTTGCCTAGGTTGGTCTGTGGATGGGTGACCACCCATTATATACCTACCGAGTTTCCTCCGTGCCTCGGAAAGCATTTGTGTCCCGGCTGTCATTTGTAGATCTTTGACAGTCGTTAGGTAGGCAGTGGCCCGCAAAGTCTAACAACCAGTCTTACCAAGGGGTATCGTATTACCCAGTACTAACTGGGTTGTGGAGGTCAGATAGGCTGTCGCTCCATGTAGAATACTGTACCCCAATATAGTTGGGAAATGGCTTGGCAGATGATGAGCCGAGTTGTTTAGTTTAGAAATGTATAGGATTCCGTAGACGATTTAACTTTTCATTTTATCGATTTTTTCTCTTTTTTATACGATTTGTCATTTCAAATTAATTTATCGCGCAAAGAGTCTCATAGAAATTGGTTTCCGGCCCTCTGAAACTTTCCAAAGGTCAGATATGTATATCCATAGGTACTATGAAAGGTTGGCAGCTAGTACCTAAGTAAACAGGACGCTCAATATTAGCAGAGGTAGGTATCATCAATGATATTATAAAGAAAGATCATACGCTACCTTCAAACTGAACGGTTCAAATATCGTTGTTACGACTGCGATAGATAATACGGAACGTATGATACAGAAAGAGATAGCTATTGCGCTTGAAGTACTTAAATTACGACTTATTGTTTGATTTTGTCTGCAACAATTTGCGCGCGCTAGTGTGATATAGATCTACCTCTTTTTATTTATAACTAGCTTTTGCCCGCGGCTGCGCTCGCGTTAATTTAGAATTTTACAAACAATTCGGGTTGTACTCTGCTTGTAATAATATAATTCAATCAGGATTCGAAAGACACGTGGCGCCATCTATTATCATAAGAACGTTATAGTTGTTTTCCTGTTACCAGTTGCCAGTACTTTTTTTCGGGATGAAAGTTACCCTATGTCCGTTTCTGTACACCTGACAACGTATATGCAAAATTTCAGGATGATCGGTTCAGTGGTTTAGGCGTGAAAACGTAACATACAAACAAACTTACTTTCGCATTTATAATATTAGTAAGGATATCATTGGGTATCATGGATGATATGGAGGTACTACCTGTGATATTACCGAGTTCACTGACAGTCGACCAGTTATCACCCATATGGTCTGAGTGATTAAGGTTGAAAAGTGGTCAACCGTCAGTGAGCGCGGTGCTATAGTTGCTGCCAGTTAAGATGGCAATGGCGGTCATTGACCCACCTACATTTATTAAAGTTCTTAACTTTGAAATCCACAAATAAGCCAGTTCATGTCTCGAATCGTCATCTATCGTGATCTTCAACATCTTTTCTAATGAAAAACGATACATGGTTCATTTGTTTTGGTTCGTACGAATAGATATTATGGAAAGAGCAATGACCGCTATTGCCATCTTAACTGCAGCAACTATACCAACATCTATGGTAGCCTGGTAGGTGCACTAGGTCCATTGGGGAAAACGAATATTATTCATTTTATTTTATTTCTATACCTAGTTACCTACCCATTTTTCCGCATAATTTGATATATGCGTTGTTATTAAACCACGGAAAAATGTAATTAATCACGTAGCCAAAACTACGGATAAATAAATTAAATTACTAATGTATGTCACATATGCGTGGCTGCTAATTGGAAAATAAAATAAAATTGTGGAGTTTAGGCAGGCCAGATTTCATACAAAAATATTCCTAAACCCCTTGAAATCGCTACAATAAAATGTAGATATTATATTAATTTGTTGTCTATCTTGCAAGTACTTTTATCAATGGCGTACTGTAGTGTAAACAGCTGACGCAGATATTGTAGCAGCTGTTTTATTATTGTTATTAACTTAGTATGGGCTATTGTGATTTTGCACCTGATGCAGTAGCAGGAAATTTCAGTATTTTAAATAAGTAGGTAGTTTTTATTGCTGAGACTGGGCTGTAATCTACCACGCGGGTCCAGAGGTTTGGTAGGCTGATTATCTTCCAATCAAAATCCAAACATATAAATAAACTTGATGTGTCTGTTTGATCTTTGACAGTCGTTACAGGTTACAGGTAGTCAGTGGCCCAAAAAGTCTGACAATCAGTTTTACCAATGGGTATCGTATTACCCAGTAGGTACTAATTGGGTTGTGGAGGTCGAGATAGGCAAAAAAACAAATCCATGTAAAATAATGGTATTCAGCTGCATCCGGTTAGACTGGAAGCCGACCCCATCATAGTTGGGAAAAGGCTAGGCAGATGATGATGATGTGACTGTTTGTTATTTCAAAATAACTAGGTACTTTTACTGAATGCATGTGAAAATAATGTTATACCTACTTAATACGGTACTTTTAACAAAAAACTTTTCTTTTTAAATTTTATCTGTCTCGAATCGGCAGGACCGATTTTGAGGGTACTTTTATTTTAGAAAAACGATTAGGGTTCCTTGCAAAAAAATAAAACCTATGAAATTGTTAACAAAATCCAATTCAAATAGAGATGTAACATTTTTATAATTATTTCACTCGGACGAAGGTCGCAGCCTCGCATATTATGTAACAGCTTATTTAAAAATAAACCTGTTGCTCTTCCATTTGGCGAAAGGGAAAGTATTTCCCTGAGGGCTGATAAAGCTCTACGAAGAAAATGCTAAAAATCTCTAACATTCAATCAACATACACTGACAGATGATGATGATTCAATAAAAGACACTATTGTCTTGGCAACAGAGTTCTAAACACAATTTCACCTCTCGTACATTGAAAGTAAGGTCATGCTGATAATAGTACAGACAGAAAATTAAGACTTATCGAGATTAATGTTTTGAATTGAGATATCGTCGGGGGCGTAGCTCAGATGGTAGAGCGCTCGCTTAGCATGCGAGAGGTACCGGGATCGATACCCGGCGCCTCCAATTGAACCATTTTTTTCGTATTTTCAAAACCGTTTTTCAAAATAGTATGAACATTTTCTATGGCTATTTAAAATGGCATCTCTGCATCAGTATCATTAAAAATGCACATAATCATACAGTATGTATATTTAACTAGAACATTTTTATAAAATACAAGTAAACCAAAGTACTACTTCCGCAATATCTTTTGTGCAACGTTGCCAAATTAACATTTAACTTGACACAAAACAAATTCGAAGCGACCTTCCTTTTACAAAAACGACTCATTCGTTTACCAAAAACAATTTATATTTAAGGCAATACGATAAGTATTAAATGAAACATTTAAAATTCGAGTACAAATTCTCGTTTCTTACGTTTTCTTGCTAAATTTACCAATTCTGTTCACGGTCATACTCAATAAGCATAAAGTTATAATTTGTTGGTTTTCACTCATTTTGTGCAACATGCTCTTATTTTTTATAGTAACGGCAAATAAACATAAAAATAGACATTCATAACTTCCAATCGAGTCAGCCCCCAAAATGTCAAAATTATATCAAAAGCATGGAAATATTAAGTACTTTTATTGAAAGTTAAACAGAGGTGGTTATTCTCAAAAATCTAAATATTCGCCACGGACGATGGTCACATTAATAAACCTAATATTTGTTCGTTTTAACCTATTTAATACAGCACATTATATCAGTGAGCACATAAATGTCAACCGGGAACGAAATGACATTGAAAAACGTCCACCTTAATATGAAAATTGCCGCGGTGTAGAACAGGGAGGATGTCATCTAAATAACATGTCATTAAATGCAATGTACCCGCCGCTAGTATGGCCCAGTACACTACGCAACACATCCTAAATCTAACTCCTAGAAACTTGCACACGATTCTAGACTGTATAACCAGAGTTCACAAATCAAAATTCCTTGATAGAATTGAATAGATGGAGCGTGATTTTTGTTGAACGGTGTACAGTCAATATTGTAACTATTTCCATCTTGAAAATGTGTCCTAGAGGCCGTAATATTAAATCTTCTACTGGTTTTATTGAGCTGAGAAAAGAATCCTAGTTTTTCTATGATTCTTTCAAGTGCTCGGTAAGTGAGTTAGTTCTACAAGTTTTTGTTGGTTACTTGATAAAACATCGTAATTCGTATGTACAATCCTAAAACAGCTAACCTTGTGTCGATAATTTGAAAAGTAACAATATTAATTTATTATTCCGACTTCATTTATGTAGTCTCTAAAAGGTTTTATTTTTGGTAGGAATTTAGTTAAAAGGTAAAAGTGTTAGTAAAATGTGAGGAGCTCGTGGCTGAATAATAACTTGCCTAGGTTGGTCTGTGATGTAGATGGGTCCCATCCCATTACATACCGAGTTTCCTCCGTGCCTCGGAAAGCACGTTAAGCTGTTGGGTTGGGTCCCAGCTGTCATTTGTAGATCTTTGACAGTCATTACATTACAGGTAGTCAGTGGCCCATAAAGTCTGACAAACAGTCTTACCAAGGGGTATCACTGGGTTGTGGAGGTCAGATAGGCAGTCGCTTAATGTAAAATATGGATATTCAGCTGCATCCGGTTAGACTGGAAGCCGACCCTAATATAGTTGGGTAAAATATGGGATGTAAAAGTGTTAGTTAAAAAGTAAAAACCAATTTTAAATAACTACCCCTCATTCATTTATTTTGTCAAAAATCGCTTTCTTGTTTTTTATTTTATTATTCTCATGATTTTTGCAAAAAATATTGCCAGGCGCAAAAATAAAAGTAATTGTTGACATCTTAAAGGCTACAAAATGGGGACAAAAGAGAGAAAAATAAGTACATCACAGAAAGCAAATACAATGAAAGTACAGTCGACGTAACATGAATCATTACGACGAAGATTTTAATCATCTTATTATCTTCAATGAGCGTAATGACGACGGTCGGGTCACTAGCGGAACATATAAACTTTTATCATATAATTTATTATCCGGACATAGCAATGAACATATACAATTAGTTACTTTGTTAGCCATTAGAAAATATTAATTAGATAAATTAGATTACTTCCTGCGGCTTGTTCGAAATGACCTCAATTTTTGTAGAAATAGAGATATTGTTGTTTACGGTTTTTTTTTTGTTTCTGTGTTGCCATTTTACCAATGACCTACTACAGACTAAACACAGATTTTTCTCTGCTGTGCCACAAAAATAATCGGCGTCGGTATGTCGGTTTCGGTGCTACGTATACCTTCATATTTTCATTAAACGTATTAAGTAGGTTGGTAAATGTATTACTAAAAAGTACGTTTTGATACAGTTTCCCCACTAGTATCAAAATGTACCTCTACTATATCCATTTAATTCTAAATGTTAGGTTGCTAGGTAAATGTAATCAGAAACAACCTAATATAATATTATCATAATATGGGTTAGTATTATGAGGAAAATTAAACGTATATTAATCTGTGCTAATGTGCCTTAAAACTACCTAGGTATCTAATGGGTTCTGTGCCTTGGCTAAATTTTCCTTTGATTCACATGGTTGGTTTACCTACTCGGCACTTTTAAAATATTTATGATGTTGATGATGATACCATCTAACCGATTTCGGCCACAGCGACTGCATTCAACGGCTTTCTAGGGAGGTTGTCGAGAGCTTTGATGTGCTGCTCTATCATGTGCTCTCAAGTGACTAGCATACCCAACTTTGGCCGAAAAACTCCGAGCACAAAGCGGACATGTCAGCACACAAATATTTATACCTCAGCACCGAACGACTTGAGGAAAATGCTCCACAATCAATTGTGGGTGTTCATGCATATTTTGTTATTGTGATGTACAATTGTTATTTAATAAAATATTTTCCGCGAATTATGATGACAAAATGCATTGTCTGTTCGATTTATTCATTAAAATAAATATAGTTAGTACGAGCATACAGTCATTTAGGTACTTATGTAGGATATTTGAGTTTTAAATACCGAATTCTGAAAACATACATAGGTAGATGGCAGAGGACTTCCATACCTAGTACAGTTAAACACTGTTAGGTAGTAAAACAAAAAACTGTGATAAAGAAAATGAATACCTAAGACAATAAATATAAAGGTTAGATTAAAACACAGTCACTGTTCACATATTTACAGACAGCTTTACAGTATACAGTCACAAGACTCGGAAACATCAACCACTTTTTGTGAATCATATGTTTTCGACTTATAATTACGTCATACACACCGCACACCGCTCGTGAGACATGATGTAATTTATGCAAGATCGCACTTATTCGTTTGCTACGCTAATAGGTAACACTGCAAAATCCTTTTAGACTGAATGCTGAAGGATTCTTGAAAAGAAAAAGATATATTCTTAATACCACTGCTTCACAAAATAGTTTTAAACTTTTAGTTTTTAAATCGTCAGCACGAAGCGAATGAAAAGAAATCAAGCTACAGTTATATTTTAACAAAGGAAGACGTTATTATTAAAATGAAAAAACTGAAATAGGACAAATCGATTGACGTAAGAATCATCAAAATCGGCCCATGCGTTTTGTCTCTAGAGCACCACAAAGGGACAAACATTCATAATAGGTACTTACCTACTTACATATCTATACTATATCTATACTATATATATAATATTATAAAGCTGCAGTGTTTGTTTGTTTGTTTGTTTGAACGCGCTAATCTCTGGAACTGCTGGTCCGATTTGAATGATTCTTTCAGTGTTGGGTAGTCCATTTATCGAGGAAGGCTATAGGCTATATATCATCACGCTACGGCCAATAAGAGCGTAGCAGCAATGAAAAATGTTCTATACTATATTATATATATAATATTATAAAGCTGAAGAGTTTGTTTGGTTGAACGCGCTAATCTCAGAAACTACAGGTTTGAATTGAAAAAATCTTTTAGTGTTGGATCGCCCATTTATCGCGGAAGGCTATAGGCTATATAACATCACGCTACAACCAATAGGAGCATCAATACAAAATGTTGCAAAAGGGAGGAAATAGTATTTTTATAATAATTTCACGCGGACGAAGGTCGCGGGCAACAGCTAGTAGACTGATAAACACATTACCCTCCTCATTCAGGTAAAAAGGATAAACTATCCCTCGAGTGCTTCCCTGGTATTTATGATTCCCCTGAACTATGTGCTCATTCTGTAGGTTACAAAGCCACAATAATTGTTGCATCTATTAAGAATCACATATAAATCCTTGACCATCTATGCAGTTAAAGATTACTATTATTTAATTAAAAACAATTGGCGTAATTGACTTTTAATTATAAAAGAATCGTGGTGTGATGCATGTAACTGAAGATTACATTTTACCTTGAGCACGAGTAGGTAGGGTCACAGAATAAATAATACTAAGTCTTCTTCTTCGTCGTGTCGATGATTTCCCCTTTAATTAAATTTGTTTTATCCAAAACTCTGTCACCTCGACGGCGTTGGTGGTGGCCTCGGACAGGTCCCTCAAAGTGCACGTGGAACCACACATAGTGCATGATAGGAGGTGAGCCATAGTTTGCTCTGAGGCACCGCAGTCTTAATACTAAGTATTAAGGGTCGACTCTAGCCAGACATTTAGACGGCATATTCACAAAGGTACTCAGTAATGCTGCGCTAAGGAGGACCTCGTGGCTAAATAATAACAGCCGCTCGTGTCGATCTTTAGGTTACGCCGTGCTTGCCTAGGTTGGTATGTGGATGGGTGACCACCCATTCATTACATACCGAGTTTCCTCCGTGCCTCGGAAAGCGCGTTAAGCTGTTAGTCCCGGGTGTCATTTGTAGGT
Organism: Noctua pronuba; assembly: GCA_905220335.1. NCBI lineage: Eukaryota > Metazoa > Arthropoda > Insecta > Lepidoptera > Noctuidae > Noctua > Noctua pronuba. The sequence continues at coordinate 3,048,856 of LR999901.1, read as the reverse complement.
CTTTGACAGTCGTTAGGTAGTCACTGGCCCAAAAAGTCTGACAACCAGTCTTACCAAGTGGTATAAAGTAAGTCAGATAGGCAGTCGCTCCATGTAAAATACTAGTATTCAGCTGCATCCGGTTAGACTGGAAGCCGACGCCAAAATAGTTGGGGAAAAGGCTAGGCAGATGATGACCTACTCAATAATGCTGCGCGATACTTTACATAAATGTCTACCTAGACATTTAGGTAAAGGAAGATGTCACCTCCCGAGTTTTATAAGCTTGTTCAACCACGAACTTGAAACTTAACCTTGAAACTTTTTCGGCTATTTTGATCTTGTGCTGTGTTACACAGTGCTGCCATTTGTGCAGCATATTTGCCTAAGATTATAAACGTTACTATTATAACGCATGCGTGTTTTGGCTTAGACATGTTGCTGTCTCTATCTCGTACATGTAGTTTGACAGTGACAAGGATAACACTTAGGCGCCTTACATGCTTTTTAGGTCTCGGCTGTAGTCACACATTGGGTTCAGGTGTGTGTGATCTATAGATAAAATTAAATTAAATTGAAATGTCTGTTGTAATTTCAAAATAACAGCATTTTACTGAATGCAAATGAATGTATAACAAAAAAAAACATTTTTTTTTGCTTCTTGTCTTTGTCTATCCGTCTGTTTGTTCCGGATAATCTCCGAAACGGCTGGACCGCTTTTGACAGGACTTTACTGGCAGATAGCTGATGCTATAAGGAGTAACTTAGTCTACTTTTATTTTAGAACCTTTGAAATTATTAACAAAATCAGTTTCAAATGTGGAAGTAATATTTTTATAATAATTTCACGCAGACGAAGGTTGCAGGCAACATGTAGTTCTTTAATATTCCTTAAGCGCTTATTAAATACTTGCATAGGCCTACCTGTCTAGTACCCGAAGGTGTAAGCCCCCCATCCATCAATCCTATGCTGTAACCATAAGATTGATGGATGGATTGATTCCATAGTTCCATACCAAGATAATTTATGATGTCTACAATCCTTTAGCGCTGCATCTGAGTCATTGGTATTCACAAATGATTCAGTCGGTACAACGTAAGGTCGAAGCTCCTTGTTGGTAGCCTAACATCACCGCATGTGACGAAGTGACCTTTGGCACTCAGATATTAAACTGAAGTGCCTACGAGTATGGCGCGATATTGAGGACGTTTATTTTTATTTGAGCCGCTAACTAAAGTTATCGGAGAGTTTGGCTTGTAGGAAAAACCAAAAAGTATTTGCCAAGTTAGATTGAATTTATCAAACGGTTGAATTTCGTAACCTTTATTCGTTGTTTTCCTCTACCTAAGTATTTCCGTACGAAATCTACATTTACTTATTAAAAAATTGCAAAATAAAATAACATTCACACACATCTAATTCGTAAAGTATTTTTTTTTCCATTTTTTTTTATTTTTCATTATACAATAATGAATACCGTACATACATCAATAATGACTACAAACAAGTTTCAAGATGCATTTACTAATATTAATTTATAAAATCGGTATAATTTGTTTACATACGATTATGTATTACCCAATGCCCAATGCTATTAAAAGTCACACTAGCTAAATCAATTTTATTAGCAATGTGTAATATTTAAGCAACGCCTAATCATTTCAAGGAATGTTAAACATTGCAGAATAACACTTCCTAGTTACATCACTATGTTACACGAATATTTTTTGTGTAAACTTTGATTGCTATGTTAAAGAAAAACATACTGATATTGTTAGTCTGCGTCATCCCACTGCTGGGCAAAGGCCTCTCCCCATGAGTTCCAGTTGTTTCGTTCCAGGGCTAATGTGGACCACTGGTCATTGATTTTTGTCCAACTCGTCCCGCCATTTTCTACGAGGTCTGCCGCGACGCCTTCTGGCTATGTCAGGGCTCCAGAACTCATTTAATTTATAAAACTACAATTTATTTATGTAAGTAAATAAGTATTTAGTTTTCGTGACGTCGGATTTCAATGTTATCATGAAAATAAATCTAATTAAATATGGCGGTGACAGAAATAGTCGTTCCGTTAACCGCCATCGGCCATTGTTATTATTTCGAATTTGGAGCATGTTCGTACGGCGCGTAACCATTGGAATCATGTTACAAAATATCTCAAATGTCTTTCTTGCGTGTGTTGAGAACATGCTGAGAACTTTTAAAACTGGTGTTTCTAAATTATCCCGAGTAATGCTGACCGTCATTAAGCTTTGATTGGGCCGATACAGTGCTACAGGGGTCTTTTGGTGCTTGAATGACGCTGTAGAGGGCGCTGTTGTAAACATTGTTGAAATTGAATGATTGAATGTGCTGTACAGATACTTGTACCTCTTAGAGCAGGGGTTCCCAAAGTGTGTGACGCGGCGCGCGCCCTGGTGCGCCGTAGAGAGTAAAAAGGGCCGCCGGGCGGCGCTCCTTTCCATGATCCACCAGAATTCACTTCGCAAGAAAATGAGAGTCTTATTGAAACAAGATCCACGTGTTCCGGTTTAGTGGAGTTTTGGATATCGGTCCAAATGAATAAATCCAACTTTAAGTTCAAAAGCTCTAAGAATTCTCATTCCCTTTGCAACATCTTATTTATGTGAATCTGGATTTTCCAGCAGCCTGTCTTAGAGCATCGCTCTAAGTTTTAGGTACTTACAACTAATCCTACGTAAGAACTCGGATTATAGAACTAATTGGATGCATAATAAATAGGTACCTATGCAACAAGGAACTAAGCGTATAAATACTTAATTAGATGATGAGGTATTACTGTGCTTTGTTTAATTATCAGTATGCCAAAAGGGTAAGGTGAACAGTTATTATAACTTGCTCTAATCTTTAATCTTCCGGCACGGTTCTGCCTCCTGAATATAAACCTCCATTTCTTAGTACTGAAGCTTCCCGTTGCGTACGTGTTCCTTCCTCTTTGCGTGTGCATACAACGTTATGCTTATCATTAATGGTATTTATTTGTGGTTGACCAGGTGCCTCTTTGGCAGACCCAAGGAGCTTAATATAGAGCTTACTTATTCCATGGTCACACTTTTGTTTGACATTACTACGTTAGGACTAGGTACCTACCGTCATCAACTTTATCACACGGTGTTAAAAAAGTCAATCTCATCTATGGCCTAATGGCTTACCTATGGATTTCATTCAAACTTCGAACGCTGCACCGCACCGTCTGCATCTTGGAAGACATTCACACGTTTATGCTTATATCGTGTTCCTATTGTAATTTCTTCACGTTCTGTTATTAAAACGCTTGATCAGATCCGACAGAATTACACGAAATATGTGACTGCGAGGTGACATAATGCCGGAAAACATTCTTTACTCCACGATATCTCTGCCGCAGTGGTTGATAAGCAAACATAAGAAAAATACAATGATCGCTCTATAATTCGCTGTTTGATGCCGCAATATTTAAGGAGTTTACCTACAGATAATCAATCTTCTGTACCAAGATGTTAATGAACGAAGGGATACATTAAAGTAGGCATTAGTAATCAATTCGAAGAAAAGGACAGTAACACCAGTCATTCATTCAACTCAAATATTGCAACATACCATAAATTTAAATCGTTAGATTCCGCGTATGAAAATAGGTTCCTCATTTGAAGAATCACAGATCGAAGTCTTAAGTGATATGACTGTGAATTTAATTCCATTAGTGATCGAAGGAAAATGGTTAGTTTTCTTTGATTGGTCTGGTTCACTCGGACTGAAAAACATTTCTATCGTTTATAAATGTTGAATGTACGAGCTCACTTTTCTCAATGTAAACACTTCTTCGTGGGACCCAATTACGGTGAGAACACATCTGTCGATTTAAATACTTGCGCCACTGTTAGCGTTATTCTGAAGACAATGTCACTTTGTGTCATGGCGGATTCCTTCGACTAGCACGCTGACAAACTAACCGTTCTCCCCATTGATAGCTAGCAGGATGTTTATCCAATGGTTACAGGGAATCTTTGAATAAATAAATATACAACGGATCAAGTCGCATGGGAACTTGGACACGGATTTCGCTGATTGAATTTGTTTTGATAAAAGTGCCAGTTCGGTCAAACTGGAAACAATGAGGACAATCATTGCGGACCGGCTGCGGACAACAGACACATCAAGCAACTACTCTATCAAATTTCGTTAATAGATTTTCAACTTTATCGCTAAAGCATTAGGTTAGGGGGTTAGGTTCAAGGTTGGTTGGGAAAATTTGTCAGTTTCGGGTAGATTGATGTGCTGGTCTGTACTACTGTTTACTAAAGCATTTGTTCCAATCCGGATTTTTTCCGTACTGGTTGGAAAGTACGGAAAACCACAGGAACGATGGATGGACTATGTGAAGGACTGAAGGATAATATGGCTAGAAACGAGGTGTCTGATGAGATGACGAGAAATAGAGGAGTATGGAAGAAGAAGACATGCTGCGCCGACCCCAAATAAATTGGGATAAGGGCAGGAGGATGATGATGATGGTGTTGGTTGGACAGTGAACCCAGGTTAAGTTTGATTTAATAATTCTTTCGATGTTTCATAATTTGTATTTAAAAAATAACCGTATTGAATGAAACCATACTTACACGTTTGTTTGAAAATACAAAAATTCGCTCTTCGGAACAATGCTGTGTAAAATTCTTAAAATTACACAATGGGACGACCAGCCACGAGTTGGCGCTATGATAATGCATACGTGTTACGGTCGCGAATCATATTTTGTTCAATATACATGCTAACATTGACCTGCAAATTGCAAGAAATGTAAGAAAAATTGAATTTTGCGGGTTCCCTGGCGCTCATTGTTCAGAAAGCTTATGTAACAGTTTGTTTCCAAAATTGCTGTAGCCCTCTGCCAGCGGGATTTAACCATTGGCAAACATTGAGGAACTACCACACAAACTTGCAAGTCCAATTTAATTAAACCCCTCTGGAGATGAATTTTCAAAAATCCTTCCATTCCTCATCAAGGTCATACAGGGAAGTCTTCAGAAAACTTTCTTCCAACTTATCAAAACCTGTCGATTTCAGCTGTGCTTCGCCTATCAAAATTATTTTTTTATTAACTCCCTAGATAATTTCAGGAGGTCGTGGCTAAATACACAGTCGCTCGGATCGATCATTAGGTTAAGCTGCGCTGCGCGTGCCTAGGTTGGTCCTTGAATAGGTGACCACCCATTACATACCGAGTTTCCCCCGTGCCTCGGAAAATACGTTAAGCCGTTAATCCCGGCTGTCATTTGTAGATCTTTGACAGTCTTTACAGGTAGTCAGTGGCCCGAAAGTCTGACAACCAGTCGTACCAAGGGGTATCGTATTACCCAGACCCAGTACTAACTGAGTTGTGGAGGTCAGATAGGCAGTCGCTCCATGTAAAATTCTGAGGCTAGATGATAACATTCGCGCTAACATGTGACGAACGGAGCGGAAATCTTCTAATCTTTGCAAAAACATTAAGACAATAGTCTTTTAATTTAAATACCAACCACACCAGTCACCACTTGCATACTACAATGTATTTTTCTTCATTTTATTCTGCGCTTGAGATGTTCCATTGTTGGTAATAGCTAGATAGCTTACGGTGATAAGGATAACAAATGATAATCAAATGTTGACGCATTAAATGATGTGGTAATTGTTCTGTTTGCAACAGTTTTAATTATTATACGGGGTGGAAGGGACACCGACGCGAAAACGGTTACCACGTATTCAGTGCGTCATTCTGAGCCCCCCTATACAGGGTGTAAACGAACCCTTCACGAAGCCGTCTACCAAGTATTATGTACAGTCACGGACTTTAATTGTTGAGCCACTTGCCATTATTCGTATTTTAGCCGTGTAATGCAAATCGGGTTTAGTCGGTTATATTCGTACATAGTACATAGTGATTACTCAAAGTCCACCAATTACAGGTGTAGCAACAGTAACCCAGCGACAATTGTTTTAACGTAGCCACAGCAACGTTGACTTACGGAGAAATTATGATTAATAATTTCGACATCGGAAAAACTTGAACCCATGATTTTATCCGTAGCGACCAAGATGACGTTCATTACAATTATGATTACTGTTGCATACATATACGTATAATATAGCCGTAAAATGGGGTGAATAGAAACGCACGTTTGACAAAACTTTAATAGGGATTTTAACGTTGAATTAATATGGTATGTTGCCAACAAGGTATCTCAATAATAAAGTAAAATTTAGCAAATAAAATAGATTACTTGTTTGTAACATAACATAACATAATAATATCATGCCTGTAATCCCCGAAGAGTAAATAAAATGTGCTAAACTAAAAAATAGTCAACCTTTGAAAAATAGTTTTATTTCGTTTATCAATCAATATTGTTGGACTGACGTATCGAGTATAATATATGTGCTCCTTGGCATCTAGCAATCGTAATTGCATGTCCCTCGCATGTTTTCCCATACTTTTTGGCAATATTGAGCCAGATCTTCTTTTCTTCGTTCATTACGGTGATGCACCATTAAACCCTACCGGTTTTCTGTGGGATTCAGGTCCGGGGATTTAGCTGGCCATGGAATTACCGTTATGTCTGGATGTATATCAAAACAATCCTTGTTCAATGTATGGCACAATTATAAACGATAAAATTAATATTTGCCATTTCGTGCTGTGGATACGCAATCCTTACACAGGGAAGCGTATTATCTTCCAAAATGCTGATACCTACCGCCGTGAATTATTCACGGCATTTGTAAGAGGCTGTAGGTAGTTGAACCAGTTGTCCTACACCTTCGGAGCTCATCCCCCCCCGCACACGCGCACGAATGCTCAAACCCTGCTGATGCATTGTTACAATTCTATGGCAAATATCTTCAGAAACTGCAGCCGGCATTATCGCGTAAATAACTACGGCTACGATTCACCAAAATTCGAAAATTATCGTCACTGACATCGACATTTCAACTGTCACTGTCTTTGGATAGGTTTTCAGAAATAACGAGTATTTAATGAGCTCTAATTCAAAGGAGGTCAGGTCGTATGCAAAATTGTATGGATTTATCATTGACAACTTATTAGTCATAATGCAACCTCTATGGATAAGACTATTTCCGATTATTAGTAATTTGTCATCTTGTTTCCGAGCGGTTTGAGTTCGTGTTTAATCGTGTAATCTCGTGAATTTATAAAACGGCAAAATTGAAAAGTTTGAAAGTGGCTCAACAATTAAAGTCCGTGACTGTACATCAAACTAAGTCACCCTACGCAAAAATTATTGCTGGAATCTACTTTTTTTTTTGGGCTGAAAAATCACGTTTTACGGTAAAACTCAATGTAACGCACTCAAAACTTGGCGCTGATTTTTGATTTTTTTTTTTTAATAACTGATGAAAAATTTCTATGGCTCAGGTCAGAATGATGTACTGAATACGTAGTAACCGTTTTCGCGTCGGTGTCCCTTCTACCCTGTATGTATAGGTATTAGATACCTACGAAGAAGTATTTATTATCCGGCCCTTAGTTATCTATCTGGCAATCCTGACTGGTTTGTTTTGGAGTTATTGCCAGGATTAAACAACAGCTGATTCATCAGGGAAAGTTAAATCTCTGGGAACATCGGAACATGGTCTACGAGGAACTCTGTTAATACCAAAGTTATTAATAGCACATTATAGCTATAATAGTTTTGGCATGGCATGGCAATAATGGTGATTAGGAATTAATTCATTGGGAATTTCCTGTCATGACAGCAGTGTTTGTGATAAATGAATAGTTATCCTTTAAAACTGGTTCAAGTCAATAATTTTGCAAATAAATAAGAATTGAGGGGCGCCCTAGATCTAGAAGGACATGTTATTCTGACATTATTTGTCAGGTTCTTCAGAAAGGCCTGGTGCGTAGTACTCGCAACCGGCGTGTGAGTATGATCTGGTATAATTTGAACGTAGAAAATGCGAAAGGTGTATGTTAGGATCGTAGCAGGTGGCGTACTGTAGTTTCTGCCCACCCTCATAGGAAAAAAGCGTGAGTGTATGTATGCTGCCAAACGCAAGCCTAAAGATACAGGGCGGAATACATCGACGCACAAACGATTACCACGTATTAATTCATCATTTTGAACACACCACAAAGAAATTTTTCATCGAAAATTAATAAAAAAACAAGCTGTTCCATAGAATTTGACCGTGTAGTTGCAATTTTGTAGGAAACAGTTGACTTAAAAAAAAACGATTAAAGTTTTCTATGTGGGGGGATGGGGGGGGCGGGCGTTCGAAATGATCTACTAAATACGCGGTAATCGTTTGTGCATCGATTTCCCTTCCAGTCTGTATTATGTAATCAGAATTTCCTTAATGTTTTGTAAAAATTATGATATTGCATTCCAAAATCTATGTTTTTAAACCATAGAAGTGTGTCATGAAAACGCTGTACCACTGAACGAGTGACACTATGATATTATATCAGTGTTACCAACTCTCAAAAATATTTACCCCTAAAGTTTGTGTCAAAAACCCCTAAAATCGCCTTAATTATAGAGTTATCCCCCTAAAAAATTTATAAATTACACAGTACAAACCAAAATCGAAATACCAATCGTCGTAAGAATATTCTTAACCTACTTTTTTGGCGTTATCCTATCTGACATAAGCTAATGTCAAACATACGTTCAAATTTAAAAAATATAAACATGAACACAACGATAACCGCCAATGCACAGACAATAAAATGACCGCCAGTGGCGCTAGTATTGCCGCCAGTCACCACAGTGGTTGCAGAATTACGTATTAGATGTCGTTATAAGTCGCTAGGTCAAGAAAAAAATATTAATGTTTTCAATTTAAAAATATTAAAGAGTGAAAAAATCCCTAAAAATACCCCTAAAAATTTCAGAACCCTAAAAAAATCCCATTTCACTTTTTTACCCCCTAAATCTGGGGGGAAAACCCCTAAGTTGGCAACCGTGTATTATATCTGTCTCATGTAGTACGATCGCGGCTGAATCGCGGCGTGCAATTGAACACCACCCACGAGTGTAGCAAGTGAGCTAATGACGAGAATTGGAGACCCCTCCCTGGATATCCACATGATCTGATTCTGTTATGTACTCATGTGGATTGAATTTTATTTTCAAATAAACGACGTTTTTGCAGATTAATTTTTGAGATTTTATACAGTAGCTGTGTGTATGCGATAGGATTTCCCATAGGTAACTTCAGAGGAAACTCGGGTGATGATTTTACAAAAACGATGATACAAAAACATTTACTCTTTTGGAATATATTTAGGTAAGTACAGTCACGAGCGTATGTAAACACTTAACAATTTTTAAAAGTGTTTTTCTCCTAAGGTTCTGATTAACATATATTATGTTGTTACGAACCTATACCCATAGTATTCTGGAACTCATAAATTTTTATGAAAAAGATCCATCTCCAATCGTTATTTCTCGCGAAAATTGCAAAGTGTATACATATTACATATTGGTGCTCGTGTACTTTGAATTCAGTCATGCATGTCACTAAATCTGACAAAAAGCCCACATATAATATCTTCGTCAACTTTTGCTTGTCGTTTGGGTTCAGGCCCCGAACGATTAAATTAATCTTGATTAACCTTACTGAAAATCCTTTTGTAAGTTTTTGCCCTGAAAAATCCTCTGGGCTCCGGGTACCATAAATAGATGTGATGATTTTATATTCGTTTTGGAATTACCGAACTATTTAAGGCAATGGGGCAAGCGAGAGGTCGTGTCTCAAAATAGCCGGGGATTCCCCAAAATAAAATTGCCATAGTTACAATTGATTGGGTTAAATTGAGTTGAATCTACATGAATCATGGTAAATTCTTTATTTAATTTACGATAAAGTCTTCTGAATAATCTCAATGCTGCTGCCCTTATCCCAATTTATTTAGGGTCGGCTCAGCATGAAACACATTTTTAATCACCGGCAACCACTTTCTCAATAATATACATTTATGTAAATATAAAAAAAAATGCATAGATTTATCACATCAACTTTAGTTGTTGCATTTTAATGGCAATAGCGGTCATTGACCCACCTGTAAATGACCTAATTGTAATAAATGTTACGCCGTTGACTTTGACATGTATTTGATAAAGTTGAACTCATTAAGTTAGTCAGGGTTTTCTGGGATTAAAATTAAAACGTCAATATTTCAATGAGTCATGTCATTGCCATTGGGGGCTTTCCAAATTGATTTTCATACAGCACACTACAAATTAACTAGGTACTTTTTATTTACATTTATTGTTTATTTAACTATAATTTTACTCTTCATTTTTGTAGATAATATTGGGAATTTTTTTTTTTAAGCAAATTCAGTCACAATAGAACTGTTATTCTTTGACAGTTGTATTTAATGGCTATTTGCCATAGTCCTTTTACAGCAAGTTTTGCAGTATTTCTACCTCTGAAATAAACCTTATAGCAACGAGAATAAAAGTCACTACACTACAATATCAAAGGTAAAATTACAATCAACAATCGACAAATAAATAAAATTATAGTGTCTGTTTGTAATTTCAAAACAACAGCTTTTTACTGAATGCATATATAGGTACGTAGTGTACGTACGTAATACGGTATTTATAACATTTTTTATTTTTGTCTGTCTGCCTGTTTGTTCCGGCTAATCTCCGAAACGGCTGGACCGATTTTGACGGGACTTTTACTGGCAAATAGCTGATGTCATAAGGATTGGGGTGTTATAAAAAGGATTCGGGTCTATCTGAAAAAAATGCTTGTAGTTTGAGTTTGAGTTTGATTAGGGTTCCGTGCAAAATAAATAAAAACCCACGAATCGAAATAGGGAAGTAAAACGTTTATAATAATCTCACGCAGACGAAGGCCGCGGGCAACAGCTGGTATACAATAAAACTTTCCTGCCTTTGCTAGCACTCTATCAGCCACAGTATCAATTTTTCAAGTTCTACGCTTACTCCTATGGGACAGCTTACCCCACTAATGAAGATAGCGCGGTAATTGCATGGCCTGCGTCCATTAGTGCACTTATTGTGTTAACCAAGCCGTGGGTGGTGACAGTAGCTGAACTCAGCTCAGTTATTATAGACGTAACGTGGGTTTATGCAGAAGTATTACTTGGTGTAATGGAGACGGACGCATGTACACACGGCACATCAACCTATGCATTTCCAGCATAACATGGCCTCGCTTTGTATAGATTTCCTAAACTATGACAGATCCGCCTGTACTGGTTTTGAATGCCTTCATTGGTCGTCTCATCATGAGCCTCCTTAACCTTTCGTGTGCCGGAACGTAGATCTACACGAGACACAATGACTTTTTAATTGTGTCTGGATACTCGGCATACGAGTGGTTAAAGACGTACAGCTAAGGCTAGTTCCTCTACGGATGACGGTGTGCCTATGAATGCCCTGTATTTCCTAACCCTTCTTGGTACTTACACAGTGTGTGCAGAAAAGGGGACACTCGTCTTTTTCTTTGAAGAGGGTTGAGGTAATAAAGGGCACTGACTGTAGTACTGTAGGTACTAAGCAAGCACACGGATTTACACAGCTGTAGGCTCGCCTCTTTTAGATAGATGGATACAAGATAGACTATTCTTTATTATGTACACCATACAAATTTCAATTTACATAAAAGAAAACATTTCACATCGGGTCACGTAATGGGCGGTATTGCCCCTGGCTGGAGGCCTTACACTCAAGGCACCCACAGGATAGTCCGGTTAAGCAGAAGCCAGCCTCTTAGGATGCCCTGCGAGACGCCATTAAAAAAAAAAACTTTAGACTTAAGGATAACTGGCAAGATTTGGGTGTGCTATGATGGATTACCAGTAGGGAAGGTTCCATACACTCGATTCCTACCGGCCTTTGAAAAATGGCACAGACAGTATTCTATAGACAAATAATATAATCACATTAAAGATACGTACTCCGGCTTACCTCTAACAACATTGACCCTTCGCTACTGTGGGTTACTCCGTATAGGTACATCACTCGGTATACCCCTTCGGGAAAAACGGGCGTCATTTATGTTCGGTAGTTGAACAGACTTTCTGGATGTCAACTGCATGATGCCCTACAATGTTACATGGTGATTTAATTTGATACGTCGGGAACGTGGCGCCTGTCTGCCCTCGATGGGTTTATACAGATTAAAGGGACGGAGAAAGATATACTCTCTATCTCTGTAATGACGGTTTATGAGGATATCACAGGGTGGAGTACGTAACCCACTTACTGGGTTGCGGAGGCAGTCGCTCTTTGTACAATAGTGGTTTTCACCTGCATATGGAAACCTATTAGCCGTCGCCAGCAAAGTTGGGAAAAGGCTAGGCAGATGATGATGATAATTCAGAGTGACAACACTTTTCATATAGGTTGCATGGGAAACTATCGATGTTGAAAAATACTCGACTCTGTAACTTCGATAATGTGCAAGCATACTATTGTTTTGATTTTTTCCTCCTGGATTCTGGGACCGGCTCCAGTGTGAGAGAAAGATAATAAAAATAATAAAAAATAAATAATAAAATTTATTAAAAAAATATAAGGAACAACATTTTACAGTTTTTCTTAAATCTATGTCAAGTTCACTCATGTTTTGTGCCTGAACTAGGTAATCCTGTGTTTCAGGCGATTGGAGGTAACATTAAAAAAATAGATTAGATGAAATTATACAGGACAAATAGTTTCATCTTTCCACATTGAAACCGGAAACAATGATCTCCAACACGTCACAATACAAGGCTTAAGATGTCAGCAAACAGTCGGTTCTTTGGAAAACCCAACTCTCGCATGATTCTCTGAGTAATCAGTATAATTGAGAGGAAGATAAGACTCTTGACTAACCGAAGTTAGTTTTTGTGGAAGTCTGCAAGTGTTAGTAAGAAACAAAAACCTATAGCGCGACTGACTTTTTCATGAAATAGGTAGTCATTGAATGGGATTAAATAAACTTAGAGATTGATGTTTTTAATGGGTGAATATCAACAACGTGCATTTTTATTCAATTTTGGTGGCGAAATTTTTTCTTCATTATTCGTGAAAAATAAGGGGCTGTCATAAGAAAAGAAACTCCAAGCTGGAAGGATCTTCAAGAGGGCTGAGAAAATCTCGATAACTTTTTGAGATATTTTAGTTCAAAGTCTAGTGTGGCCACCAAAATTGAAAATCGCCCACCAAAATCGAAAGTGCCCACCAAAATTGAAAATCAGTGGCACCAAAATTTAATTTCTCCGTCACAAACCTCAATCTCACTAATAAAGCTCAATGTAATCTAATCTAAATCATCTATCAATCGAAATCTAATCTCTAATCTCACAAATTCTCATTCTCATCAATAACTTCATCGGTTAATAAAACTCTCAGTTGTTAAAAATATTTTATATTATGAGTTTATGACACAAAAAAAAAACGAAAACAAAAAAACATAAATATCTTAATTTTAAATAAAATGAATAATAAAGACCAAGTGGTAATAAAGACCAAATCTAGTGGAGATAAGGTCGTTTCGAAGCCGGAGATTCTGTCGGAAGTCGAAAACTTCTACGGCAAGTTGTACGCATCGCATCCATCTCGAACTGATCCTGAAAATAAGGATTCCAGAGCCACCTTTACCCGCCATTTCACAAAAGACCTACCAGAATTCAGCCAAAACAAAATCGGGGCGTCACTTAGACAGCTTAAAAATGGAAAAGCGCCTGGTGAGGATGGGATAACGACTGAGATCCTGAAATGGGAGGAAGTCCTGTATTAAGAAAGCTACGTGAGCTTTTCAACTCGGTCCTGTTCTCTGGGAGAACTCCAGAAGCGTGGCGAAGGAGCGTGGTCGTACTTTTCTTTAAAAAGGGGAACAAGACCCTATTCAAGAATAACTGACCCATTTCGCTCCTTAGCCACGTGTATTAGCTGTTTTCAAAAGTCATCACGAATCGTCTAGCGCGAAGACTCCAGACTTCCAGCCACCGGAGAAGGCCGGGTTTGGAGGAGGATTCAGCACCATAGACCACATCCACACAGTGCGGCAGATCATACAGAAGTTCGAAGAGTATAATCGGCCGCTGTGTCTTACATTCGTGGACTACGAGAAGACTTTTGACTCTGTCGAGACCTGGTCAGTTCTGGAGTCTCTGCAGCGATGCCAAGTCGACTGGCGATACATCCAAGTGCTGAGAACTCTTTATGAAAACACCACATAACCATTCAAACTCAGAACCAGCAAACAGAGCATATCCCATTGCGTCAGGGGGTGAGCCAAGGGGACGTAATTTAGCCAAAATGGTTCACCAACGCACCTTTTTTTTTTTGCATGGGAAATCATCAAATGACCGCTCTGGGCGGAGTGGAACGGAGTGTCAGACTTGTGTCCATATTCCTTCTTAGCCCTTTGTGTTCCAGGGCCGCGGTATCTCTTTCGAACAGTCCCGCAACCCCTCACCAACGCACCTGGCATTAACATCAACGGCGAGTACATCTCACACTTGAGATTTGCATTGCAGATGAAATCGTCATACTGGCTGAAACGATGTACGACTTTGCAGAAGATGCTGGATGGCCTAGTTGATTCATCAATACACATTGATCTCAGGGTGAACTTGGACAAAACCCAGGTTGTGTTCAACGAACACGTCACCCGGAACCAGGACCTATTGTCAATGGCGGTACTCTCGAGGTTGTTCGAAAATATGTTTATCTCGGGCAAACTCTGCACTTTGGTAAGAAAAACTTTAAAAGGGAGACTGACAGGAGAATTCAGCTGGGCTGGGCAAATTTTGGGAAACTTCGGCGGGTCTTCTCGTCGCGAATTGCATAGAGCCTAAAGACTAAGGTCTTCAACCAGTACGTCCTGCCTGTTATGACTTACAGGGCTGAAACGTGGACACTCTAGGTACGGCTGGTCCATAAATTCGAGGTCGCCCAGCGAGCTATGGAAAGAGCTATGCTTGGACTCAATGCTTTATTATGTAATTTTTTGTTGTTCCAAACAAAATAAAAAATATTAAAGCCAAGGAGATACACAGTGAAACAGCAAATAGATCATTACCATTTCACCAACGCTCTAGTGACTAAGCTCTGCAGATTTCAGTTAAACTAAAAAACCTTAACTCAATATTTGGATGCTAATCACCAGACTAGATCAATGGTTTCTACAATCAGTCTTTAAATCTAAGAAAGGAATTTGTAGTTTCCAAATATAAATCTTCTCTCATCTTTACTAAAAAAACTTAAAAACAAGAAAACACTTGGAAATGTTCAGTACTATTGCACCTACTGTTTTTGTCTCTGCATCACCCTAAGGTAGACTGGTAGAAAATGCCTAAGGCATTAAGTCCGCCTTTGTACATTATGTGCATAAAGTTTTAATAAATAAAAAAATAAAACACTCGTTTTCTTTTTTCCTAACAACTTTTTTTCGCAGTGTTTCAGCCTGTTTGGGATAGCTCTTTATTTTTGCTTTTCTTCTTCTTTCTGCCATTCTCTTTATAACCAGCCTCTCTTTGCTGGTCTGTTTTGGCATTCTTAAAAGCAACAAAATAAACATATATTAATAAGAAACTTGATCATTAGTATGCCACCCTTATAATAATTGGTCTTACTTACTGCCAAATACATAACATTTATTTGTTTGCTAATTAAACTATCCTGCAATGTAAAAACTGGCTATATAGGTACAAACCATACATATACAGTACATACTTCAAATTTGGTGGCTCGTTTTCAATTTTGGTGGCGGGAAAACGCCACCAAAGCCACCAAAATTGAGCCACCAAAATTGGGACCAGGCATAAAAAAAATCTTTAAAATTAGGGGTTTTAGGTTCCAATTAAATTGATGTTACTGATTTATACGAAACCCTAATCACTACCTATAACGAGTAGCTTACTATTAAAACACTTTAAAATCGACAGCAAATCGATCCACCAAAAATTGAACAATTCTTGTCCCCCGTGCCACTCAAGGTGAGTACTTACGTTTTTGGGGGGTAATCGCAGCCTTAATCACATACCTATTACGCGCAAGTGCTGGCCCAAGACTTAGAATTGCGAAATAATAAAACACTATTGATCACACACGCCCGAAGCTTCGTGTTATAGTAAATTGAAAAACTCCCAACAAAATTTTGATTTTTGCTTGGACAAACTTTGATCGAGTGTCCTGTGCTTTTAAATTAGATTATCTAATATGGTTTAATTGTTTTTAGATAGTGTGTCTTATGCATATACTAAGGAAATCGTTTATTTGCTAATTTACCCCAAATTGTTACTATGGTGAATGCAATTATATCAAAAAATGGAACTGGGACAAGCCACCAAACTTGAATTTTAAGGTGATTTTTTTTTTCCTGATTTTTTATTTAAACTTACAAAAACAAAAAATGTGGCCCTAATTGAACCAAGTTACGTAGTTCACTATAAAAAAAAATAAGAAAAATCCTATCATTTTACACCTCGATTCTCAACGTGGACACGTAAAATTTGCTGCTGTGATATTCACCCTAATCATTAGAATTCTGTAACTACATCTATCATAATATCCTGCAAATTGCAATAATTTGAATTTCACTGGCTTCCCTGGTGCTTCACCCTTAATGTTGCCGTGACAAGTAATACCAAATTTTAAAAACATTTGTGATTATATGTATGTCCGCTATGGACAAGATGAGCAACATCCAATAAATAGTAAGGGACCACAAAATTGATTAAAAACTAGCGATCCGCACGGCACGGCGGGTGCCATCTATCGGGTCCAAAATTAACCTATTTTTCAAGCTGGATCCAACCATACATATTCACAAAATTTCAACTGAAACCGGTAGGCTACCGTAGTTTCGGAGATAAGCGGATACGAACATAGTGACACGAGATTTGTAAACATAAATTAAAATTATCATGTCGCAAAATGTTTCTCAACAATAAGTAACCTCGGGGTGATACATCTGAAGTGTCAACCAGGTTAATCACCTTAAAACATAAGCAAATAATAAAAGTCAGATAAAAAAAACAAAGTCGTTTGAAAGTCATGTTAATTTCATCTAGCTCCAATTAATTCGAGTTTGTTCGTCTGATATTTTAAGATGGGGAACTTGTTTAAATATGATTTTGTTGCCAAACTGGATTAGCTACTTTTACACTGTTGCCATAGTCTTTTATTGCTTTTAAATTGAATAAAAGAGAGCATTGGGCATCTTTTGAATCAAATTAGTTCGTCACCATTTGCTCCTTTTTCCGACTTATGCCGAACCTTATCAGACATCTTACCGCCATAATCGAGTTACCAGGGAGTATCAAATTAAGCTGCCTGTTGACCAGACTGTCGGAGCTTTGACTACCCGTAACGACTGTCAAAGACTGGGTTGCCATACGGAATTTTATCTCACTGTTCACAGTGGGAGGGAGGATCGTAAACGTCCGGAGTTTCCAAAACTAAAATTAAAAGTAAGAAGAGAGGAAGAACTTCTATGGGAAGCAAAGACATTCAAATATAACTAGCTATAGACGGGACAAGACCAAGAAACTGAAACTGAACTGAATTCCAAAACCTGTTACAAATTCGTAACAAGTTGATCAGTCTAGTGCGATACGTCGCCTTGTCAGGTCGCATTCATATGACACAAAGACACTCAAATATTTCCGAGCTATAGACGGGTCATGACGAAGAAAATCGTAATCCAAAACTTGAACTTAGTAACAATTCGTTCTGTCTAGTGTCATCTGTGTCATTCGCCCGCTTGTCAGGTAGCATTCATGTGTCAAAATCGAAAATATTCAGGATGAAAATTATTGTATGACAATATTCCCAATGTCCTCCCTATATGTGTTTTAAATCTCTTTGATGGGAAGCGTCAGGTTAACCCGAGAAATTCAAATTTTCTTACGATTTTTGCAATTTGCCGGTCAGTTTCAGGCTGTACATGTATTTTTGTAAAAAAAAAACCCAGTAAGTACCTATAAAATGAAACAGCACAATTTTAAGGAAAGTAAAGTACGGATTGTTTTTCAAATTCGGAAACTTTTTTATTGATCTGGGAACCCTGGTCAAAGATCTACCAATGATGAATGTCTTATAGGGTCTCAAGAGTTGTTTTCTCTCTTATTTAAGTTTTCTACAAATATGTAGCTTAACAAATTGAACGAAGTTTACTAGCTAGTGATAAATAAATAATCTCCGCGCAATTTCCTTGCTTGCCTAGCTGGGAGAAAACAGTTATGACGTAAATTGTGTTTTACTCTTTGCAGGTGGAATCTGTGACATTTTTTTTTCATAATCTCAGATCTTTCTTTAACTTAAAAATAGGAACAGCCTAACTAAAGAAGTTTTCGTACCCACACTTTAAAGTTACAAATTCTTCCCGATGTCAAAAATCAGCGGCTCTCAACCTTTGGTTAGGGTTAAATAAATCGGATTATAACCTACATTTTTTTTTTCTTTCCATTTCAACATCTACTATCCCATGACTTTTAAACATGGAACTCATATAATTCTATTTTGTTACAGAGCACAGGAATATTCTGCACATTCTTCCTGGCACAAGCCATCAAAGAAAAACGAAGAGCATCCATCAGGAACTCGACGACTATCAGAGAGTCGACGTTTGCGAATCCTGATGATTCTCTGTTAGCCTCGCCCACTGCCCCGGCTACTACCTTGCCTAAGTATTAGTAGAGTAAGCCAAGAAAAACCTGTATAGATAGAGAAAGAATGACATGACTGACAGAAATGTACAATCGCCAGCACAGCAAGTTACCACAAACTGTCAAATTTCTCCAAATGATTTTAAAGCATAAAATGTTCACGGTTAAGTTCAAAATCGAATGAGAAAATTTGACAGTTTGTGGTTACTTGATGCGCTGGCGACTGTATACAATATTAGGTGTGTTGAAGTTGACTTCGAAAGAACGATGGATTTCAAAGGATGTGTTTTTCACAATGTGTCCAGTTATTAAGTTTTAATTATGCCTACGTTTATTTTTAAGTGAGGGGGGTTCTAGAGTGGGAAAGAGATTCAGCTAGACGTCCTGTATAGCGTCATCTCTTTCTCACTCTGAAATAAGATAAAAACAATACTGCTTTAAATTTTAAGACATCATTCATGGTAGACCACCAGTTCAAAGACTACCTACGTTTGAGTAACATAAAAATGCAATCCTACCAACCTATATTTTTGTTTATATGTATAAAACATAGATTTATTTTTTCACAGCGGCAACTAATACTTGTAGAGAAATTATGTTTTAATCTTACTTCTTACTATAATAGTATTATAATTGCGGAATTTTGGATGGATGTTTTGTTACTCAATCACGCCAGAATGGCTAAACGGATCTGGATGAAATTTGGCAAAGAGATTATAGTCTGGAATAGCACATAGGCTATCCCGGAAGTACGATCCCGTGGAAGTAATTCCCGAACGACACGCGGGTGAAGCTGCTGGCAAAACTTAGTTTAATACAATGTCGCCCATGCGCATGTGACCGCCCGTAATTTTCTGAATATTCATGAAGAAATGTCGAAAATAAACTTTAAAAGGGGGGGGTCTATCTACAACATTTTTCATGTTATTCCATTTTAAATTTTTTAAGTATAGTTTGTAGATTTGCTTTCTATTTTTTGACACATCTCCGAAGTTTATGGGTCGATTTGGATTCTGTTTATTATTTCTAAAACCTTATGAGCTATTTTAACAGGTTAATTAACATTTTTCACTAAAAATTATCGACGACGAAAAAAAAAAACGGAATCGATGTCATTTTTTTGGTGAAAAATTGTGTATTTATTTCTAAAAAACTAGTGTAACTCCATAAATTATCCCGATAGGACGACTTTTTTAATAATTATTTGTAATGTACTACATAACAGCTACAAATTCACAGAACATTATTGATACCTATCTCTAAAGAAAAAACAAGGGCGGGTATAAGAAATCATCGCGATCTTCATGTGTGGGCCACTGAAAATCCACACGTCATTAGGGAAACAACTTTCCAGACTCAATTTTCCATAAATGTATGGGCTGGAATGATTGACGGTGAACTTATTGGCCCTTTCGTGTTACCAAACAGACTAGATCAACACGCATTTTTAGATTTTATAGTCAATACGTTGCCGTTGCTTTTGGAGGAAGTACCGCTGGAAACAAGAAGGCGGATGTATCTGCAATTAGATGGAGCTCCAGCACACTTCGCACGACTAGTTCGTGATTATTTAAAGCAAAATTATCCGTGGTGGATTAGCAGAGGAGGTGCCATTGCTTGGCGCTCTTGACGGCGCCGCGATCTCCCGGCCTTACACCCTTACATTTTTATCTTTGGGGCTACATGAAACAAAAAGTGTATGCCGTGCCGTTCGAAAGCCGCGAGCAATTAACGGCTAGGATTTTTGCTGCTGCTGCGGAAATAAAAGAAAACCGTGAAGAATTACGTCGTACAATCAAAAGTGTTGCCATGAGGGCTTTGGTTTGTTTACAGGAGGGTGGGGGCCATTTCGAAAATCTAATTAATTAAAATTCATGTATTTTTATTTTTTTTAGTAAAAATCTGGCTATTGCTTGTTTGTTTTTAATTTAATTATCATCCTCATTATTAGTTTAAACTTTTAGTACTCACTGCTAAGAGCAACATTCAATTGACTTTCACATTATCTTTTCCTAAATTTGACTCATCAGAGTTTTTAGAGTTTTACCTTGGATTTAGTTACAGTTAGGTATCAATAATGTTCTGTGAATTTGTAGCTGTTATGTAGTAGATTACAAATAATTATTAAAAAAGTCGCCCTATCGGGATAATTTATGGAGTTACACTAGTTTTTTAAAAATAAATACACAATTTTTCACCGAAAAAATGACTTCGATTCCGTTTTTTTTTTTTCGTCGTCGATAATTTTTAGTAAAAATGTTAATTAACCTGTTAAAATAACTCATAAGCTTTTAGAAATAATAAACAGAATCCAAATCGACCCATAAACTTCGGAGATGTGTCAAAAAATAGAAAGCAAATCTACAAACTATACTTAAAAAATTAAAAATGGAATAACATGAAAAATGTTGTAGATAGACCCCCCCTTTTAAAGTTTATTTTCGACATTTCTTCATGAATGTTCAGAAAATTACGGGCGGTCACATGCGCATGGGCGACATTGTATATGTAAGGGTAGTGTTTAGAAGAGTTTATTAGAATAAGTGTAATACTAAGTATATTGTTCTTGCCACAAATTATTAATTAAACTTATCATTATTTTTTATAACAACACGTTTTTAATAAAACAGGAAACCCCAGTGCGCTGCTATCTTTCAATAAATCAATTGATAAAATTAATGACTGTACCAGTGGTCTACTAGCATAATTATTATTAGTTTGTTTTTACCATTACTAATTACACTTATTTATTTAATATTGATACTTGCAGCTTGCAGCTATACATCTAAAAAAGGTTACAGCTTCATATTTATAAAATCAAACTATGCTAAATAAATAGTAAACAAACGTAAATCCTACGCTCAAATTAGAGTCTGACGAAATGATGGCGGAACCACACACTAAATGCATTGTTGTTCTAACAATGTTTATAATTTTGTATGATTTATGTATTTTGACTACACTTAATTTGAATACAATGAACACTTATATTCAGTACAAATTAGGCCTGTTTTTCTATTAAGGGGTCAATTAACCTTGGCGATAGGGGCTTTGCATTACAGATAGTCGGTCTTTGACGTGAGGTTTTATCAGGGTATTTTAAAACGATGACAATGCTAATAGTCACTAAGCCAAGCATCATCTTCATCTGCCTAGCCTAAAACCTTATGCTAGGGTCGATCCAGTCTAAACAAATGCAGCTGAATACTAGTATTTTACTTGGAACGACTGCTTATCTGATCTCCACAACCCAGTAACTTTGGGTAATACGTTACCCTTGCCGAGACTGGTTGACTGTACCAGCACTCGTAGCATGACCACCGTAGAAACGGGTTTTGTCGACGGAAGAATCGACAAACTGACCGATTTCTTTTGTTGATCTGTCATATGACTTGAAAATAATATCTAAATACAAGACTCCTATTCCTATCCTAGCTAGTGGGGTATTCGCTATCGAATCTACTGAAGCTTCATTATCAAAGCAAAATAACTACGGTGGTTGAATAAAACCTTCTTTTGTAAAAATTTTCTTCTTTTGCCAAAACTGCCTGACCAAAAGGTTGAGAGCCTCTGAGTCATAGACAATAGGCTCTATGCAAAATCCGTCCATTGTAGTTACCAAATAATTTTATTTGTTTTTTATTCTTCAAAGCCTTTAAGTTCACGTTACAAGTTCACCTCGTCTTCAATGACGATGAATTGAGTCAGTTCATCAAAACAGAGGTTTTAACCAAAACGTAACGTTAGCCTTACTTCATAATTCATAGTTAACTATAATTCTAGCATGGGTTCACAAAATGTGGTTCTTTAGACAATGCAAGTTTACGAATTTAGTTAGTTTTGCTTTTTGGCTCTAACCATTGCTTCCAGTTCCTACCTCTTTCTATAATCATAATAATATTATTTATTACATATTTTCCTAAATCAATAGGTATATTTTTTCCATTTTCCGTCGCGTATTAACGGGTATGTACCCTGCATTTTCTAGTTTTTCCTTGTGGTAAATCTGTGATTGAACTATAACATAAATGACGAATAGCTATTCAATTCTGTTTCGACTGTGACGAATAGGATGTTCCTAATGACGTCAGTGATGACTTGTCTTGACTTAACGATATTAATTAAATTATCTTTATGAGTCGACTGTTACAAGAACCATGAACGGTTACAAGGTAAATAAGCAATGCCTTGTTTCCTCGTGTTTCACTGTGTTTTATACTTGACTTTAAATTGACATTGGTTCATTTCGTAACTCTAGGCTTGAAAAATATACCTACAAAGATGTTTAGTTTTTGGTTAAATTATATATTTACATTATTTGTTGGTAGTGTGTAGTAAAAAAGAAAGGATGAAATGCAGGATTAATAAAGGGAAAAAAAAATTGGAAATATTCAACAAGTTAGTAACTATTGCACCGAGAATGCAATTCGAATAAAGACTAAAGCAATAATGAACAAGTTCCACAAAATATTCTCATTCACTCATTCTTTGTTATGTAAATTGAAAAAAGTTTTGAAGTAGGTACCCAGTTTCTTCATCAAATCAAAATTTAAGTTTACTGTTTATTAACTTCTACCCCCAAATTAAACTCCAAACAACCAATCTTGAAATAAACTTATTTGCCCAATGTTTACAATACTTCTCCAATAGGGAATATGCATGTAATTTTTTCTTCAGTTAAATCAATAAAATACAATACTATCAACCCAAGAAAATAATTCAAAGTTAAGTTCAACTACTGCTTGTCGCTCAAAAAATAAATTAAACTCCAACAATTTTCTACGACAGTTCAAACGTCCGTGACTGTCGCGGCCATTCATGTCATGTTACGTGACGTCATTTACCTCTATCTGCCTTGTTAACATCTAATTTTTTACCCTTAATATATTAATTTGGCAAATTGCATGTCCTTTATTCAAGTAAACATTACAATAACAATATTATAACAAAATCTTAGTGAAACTTTAAGTACTTTTCAAATAAAAGTGTTTCTTTGACACATGGTATTTGACGTCACTACCGGCGTTATCGAGGGGCGATGCGTTTTGAGTTTGCGTACCGTTTCACCAAAAACACGCTACATGAAATATTAAATTGTAAAGTAAGTGTTGTATTAGAAAATTAAACAAGTGTACCATAATGTTTTTATGGACCAATACAAGGCATTTTTAAGATATAATGAAAGTTTTGTATTTCTTGCATATTCCCTATTCCGTAAGTACATTCAGTAAATTTTCAACAAAACACACAGTTTTCAAGTAAAGTTAGCTTCGTATTTCAACATGTTATTATTCCTCGTTTGCTCATGTTAGTCTACGTTCAGACAACAAGGCACCTCACATGCGAAGGAAAATATTTATCCTCAAGTTGTGATTTACCAAGGTTGTGCAATAAAATCGGTACTAAATGCACAAACAACATCTGACGTCAGTATACAGTGTCGCTGGACATGTGAATCAAAAGTTTTGCACAAACCTGAGTCAAGACTGTATTTACAATACTTACGCATTAATTTACCTATCTCCGCCCCTGGGAAAATCACAGTGATTTTTATGTCTATAGCAATTAGGCTCTTGTTAGGTTGTTATGACAAGCAAGTCTGTCAAAATTACAGTTATTTTTATTTAGATTGCAGCTGTCATAGGTTAAATGTCAGACTATCGCTCTATTAAAACAATGATAGCGCAAACACTAACAACAAAACAGTATTGTACCTAATCAAAGTTGCCTAAAATTATTTAAAAAAAAAAAACTATCTCGGATATCGAGTACAGTATGACCACTCTAAGTGTGCAGTTCAAGGTGGCGTTGTTTGTCAAGAAAATTTGCATCGATATGTCAAACTTGGTACATTTATTTTAGTTCTGTGTTTTCCCGCCTGCAAAGATGAGTTGATTGAAGTGTAAATCGAGTCATAGAAAAAAATGTTTGTAACTCCTGAGACGAAACAGTCTGATAGATTACGTCCGAATTTTTGGGGTTAGTCTTGAAATTGTATTCAATAGCTAAAAACATAATTATGTGTTTACTAACAGCATTTACATTATAGAAAAAATTATAGGTCTTACTGCGATTAGGATTTTTCGAGTTTTGAAATTGTCCCTTGAAACTGTTTTGAAAAATCAACTTGGCGTTGTTAGTTCCGAATAGGTTCACGCCCGAGCAGAACCATGCAGTGAGTTCATTTTGACAGCTTACGCAGGGCTGCCAGATTGTATAATTGGATACAAAAACTGTATAATTTGGTTACTGATTGTATCCTCTTTGTATCCTGGACCCTCATGTATAATTGGATACGGAAAGTCTAAATTCTATTCTCTGAGTTTTCTATGGTGATATTTTTTGAGTTACCATATGGATGCGCGTTAAGCCTGTGAATACATAACAAATAAATAAATAACGTAGGTAAAAGTAAGCTAAAGTTGTAAGTTTACTTGATTTAATCATTATTGTGTATGTTTAAAAAAAAATTAGCCCTGTTTGTATCCTGATAATCAATTTTGTATAATTTGAGAAACATTGCCGAATAATTTAAAAATATCTACTGGCAGCCCTGAGCTTACGTCACAAAATCCAAGATGGCGTGTTCTCATGATGTGCGCATTTTACTCTATACTGAAGGTAGTCATAGTGATTAGTTGGTTGTAAGAGGTTTTTACCTAATTAGGTATACAAATATTTATATTTTTAATAGTTATAGAATAGTGATTGTGTGGGTTGTGTGCATTCAATAAATGTGATTTATTCTACCCGAAACCTAGTACCTACTGACGAATTTGATATAGCTAAGAAATTCTTAGAGATATTGTATTGATTTTTGTACGTTTTAATACCAATAAATGATCCAATATTTATTTTGTTTTTATCTACAATTTCCCCATGTTCCTTTATAATAAGACAGCCTGGGTGCCTCTGCTATGTACGTCTTGCAAACAAAACGAGACATGCAATAACCAGCTAAACAAGAGGGGTTAAGTAGGATTGGTAAACTTTTTGAAATGTGGATGTTCTGTGACTCGGCGACTGTAGTGATATAAGTTTCGTCATTATCGTCAGAATAAGGCCTTAAAAAAATTCTACATCTATGTCACAGAATACATAAAAGTCTATGTATAAAGATTGCTTCGTCGTTGGTCGAGTGGAAGCGCAGCTGCTGAGCATGAGGTCCTTGTATAGATTCCCGGGTTGGACAAAGTGTTATTGGGTTTTTCGATCAGCAATTCCTCAGTAGCAGCCACGGAGTCTGTATTTGTGCCCGGGTGATGGTAACGGGCTACCTACATGGGACTTAAAAGATAACTGGCGAAATGTGGGTGTACTATTAGGTACACTTCTGCTGGGGATTACTGGCGTGTTGTTATGTTATGTTATCTATATACATATAATAAGACAGTAAAAAAACTGTGTCTGTACATTGAATATATTTCAAAAAAAAAAATTGAGGGGGGTTTAGAAACAGTAATAGAGCACGAATCCAAAAAAAAATTCTGTCTGTTTGTCTGTTTGTTTGTACACGCTAATCTTCGGAACTACTAGACGGATTTGAAAGTTTTTTTTTTGTTGTATAGGTATTAAGTCTGGGCAACATATCTATATACATATAATAAGACAGTAAAAAAACTGTGTCTGTACATTGAATATATTTCAAAAAAAAAAATTGAGGTGGGTTTAGAAACAGTAATAGAGCACGAATCCAAAAAAAAAATTCTGTCTGTTTGTCTGTTTGTTTGTACACCTTCGGAACTACTAGACGGATTTGAAAGTTTTTTTTTTTGTTGTATAGGTATTAAGTCTGGGCAACATATAGGCTATAATTTATCTTGGAAACTTGAACACCTGTTGCAGAACCGCAATGGAATAGCTAAACTATAAGAGATACAAAAATGGTACCATAGCAACAATTGTTCCACATGATGAGCATTTTCTGCTGAGAGAATAAATTTGAAGATCTGGAAACACCTAATGTGGAACTCCAAGAGTCCAGCTACACCATAACACATATAGGAATGACGTCTTAGCAAACATTGTTCAATCTGATGAGCACTCTCTGTTGACTTATAAAATCGAAGATCTGGAACACCTGTTGTGGAACTCCAAGAGCCCAGCTACACCATAACACATATAGGAATGACGTCTTAGCAAAAATTGTTCAATCTGATGAGCACTCTCTGTTCATTTATAAAAATCGAAGTTCTGGAACACCTATTGTGGAACTCCAAGAGCCCAGCTACACCATAACACATATAGGAATGACGTCTTAGCAAACATTGTTCAATCTGATGAGCACTCTCTGTTGACTTATAAAATCGAACATCTGGAACACCTGTTGTGGAACTCCAAGAGCCCAGCTACACCATAACTCATACAAGGTGTAAACAGACCCTTCACGAAGCCTTCAACCAAGCATTCTGTACATCAAACTAAGTAACCTTACGCAAAAATTTTTGCTGGGAAACGATTTTTTTTTTGGGGTGAAAAATCACTTTTTACAGTAAAACTCAAAGTAACGCACTCAAAACATTGTGCTGATGGATGGATTTTATAGTACTGGGGTCGTCGAGGTGTTTAAAGTAAAAATCTTCAATTAAAATCATGTATTAAAAAAAAAACTTGTGAAAAAGTTGGAACTTAGACCCCCAATATCTCCGTGACTAGAAGGTTCCCAGCTATGATCTAGAACAAAAAAATGATCGCAATGACGGGAAGAACAAGTGCCTTTCGGCTTCGTTAAGGGTCTATTTACACCCTTTATAGGAATGACGTCTTAACAAAAGTTGTTCGGTCTGATGAGCATTTCCTGTTGACTTATAAAAATCGAAGATCAGAAACATCTGATGTGGAAATCAAAGCTATCACTTATTTCACTGTGTAATTATAAAATAACATAAGCTGGGAGTATCTCCACGCGGTGAAGGCGGTAACAGTTTAGGACTGATATTCGATGACGACGGTATATCATTGAAAATTTGACTCTACTGGACAAAACTCCAATTTTTTTTTTTTTATCGAATAAATATGCCTTCGGGCTTATGTTATTTGAGTGTTTTAGACTTTTTCCACTTATCTTCATGACACGTTAGCCTACCCGGTAACGCAGGGGAGCAGTCACTTAGATTTTAATTGATCAGGTATCTTCACAATAAAACTATAACCATGCCTAGAAAGAGGTCAAATCTTTCCCAATGTTCCAAAGGAGCTAAAAGATTGAGGATCATAAGATCCCAAGAATCTACCGAAGAACGTCAGGAGAGACTTGATGCTGTTCGAGAACACCAGGCTGCAACTCGCTCCGTGGAAACCTCTTCCTCTCTTCTCTTCTCTTCCTCTTGGATAACGAAGCACGCCTGCGTTCTCAGCGTATTTACGCATCTACATCCAGGTCTCTAGAGAACTGTGAAGAATATGATGCGCGACTGACCGCTGATCGTGAACGTCATGCATTGTCTCGCGAATCGGAGACGTTCACGGATAGAGAATTACGCTTGAGTTCCAAGCCTATCTACGCATCGACTTCTAGGTCTCTAGAGACAAGTGGGGAACGTGATGCGCGACTGACCACTGATCGTGAACGTCACGCATTGTCTCGCGAGTCGGAGACGTTCACGGATAGAGAATTACGCTTGAGTTCCAAGCGTATCTACGCATCGACTTCTGACTTACAAAAATGAAAGATATGGAACGTCTCGAATCGTCTCGCGCATCCCGTTGTTTTCCCGTCCCCGGGCTCTTAGAATTCGACATCAGACGTTTCAGATCTTCGATTTTGAACCCGTTGTCGCTGGCATAAGCAACAGGATCCGCGTACGAAGTCGCGGGCAGAAGCTAGTAATTAAATATAAAGATGTCCAAAGACCGAAAAAATACAATACCTACCTACTTGGAAAAACGTACTCAACAGGAATCAATGTACAGATTTAGCACGTCTAGCTACTCAATCTGTCTTTCTTTAATAGATTTTCAACTTTATCGCTAGAGCACTAGGTTCAAAGTTGATTGGGAAAATTTTACAGTTTCGGGTTCCTAAGTACCTAGTTAGGTACCAAAACTTTGACTCATATCAAAAATATTCCGGATTTTCCGCCTCGCTATCGTTATTGTACACGGAACTAAAAAAACAATTATTGTACACTAAATTGTAATTTAAAATCCTTAGCTTTGAATTTTCAGCTCTATTAGGTTTCGTTAAGATCGAAAGTGTTTTAGCCGAGACATGAGTACCTACCTAACAATCTTTATCGTGCTTCATTAATTAAGTTCGGTGTTTAACTTCCTTCCTTCCCCATAGATTATAAAATACTCGAAAAAAAACATCAATTAATTTAAATTAATTCAATCTTTATTTTAGGAAACAGTGACAACATCACTGTAAAACTTAAAGTACATAATACAGAAACAGTGTGGCATACATAGGTCCCCGAGCTCCCAAAATAAAAACATGTTTTTTTTCCAATAATTAATTAAAAACCCGAGAAAGCGAATTTGTGTCCAAAAAACAGATGTTTTTTTGATTATTAAAGCAGTCTATTCTAAAACTATCAGATTGTTTCAATAATAAAAAATACAAGAGATTAGAGGAGGGGGGTGGAGGGATAGCCTAAAGCCTCACGACGTATCACCAAGGGGGAGGGCTATAAAACTGGCTTACAAAACCTCACGTAATTAAAGGATGGCCCCTTTGCATAAGATCAGCTAGGTTTTGTCATTAATCCGATGAATCGATAACATCGAACAATTGAATCGAATACATTACCATTATTTAGATTAACGAGTAGACCCTGATCAATGTAAACAAACAATAACATTGTCTAATTATAGAGAACCTAAGTGGTTTTCAAGGTCAATAAGTTTAAATTAGCTTAGCGTCAAATTAAAAGATTAAAACAAAATAGGAACGCGATTTGAAGTTCGAAGGAAGGTCTTCAATTTTTGCTATTTTTTGTCGGTGTGCCTCGAACAAGTCCTTATTCTTTTGCAAATAGCAATACTTCAATATTTACGATGACAGTGAAACAGGAGGAGGAATAGGAAATGCTAAAATACCTCATTCCAAAAAATCTCATAAAATTAATAATCCCTAAAGACGTAAAGAGTGAGGCAGAGATGCACCTAATAGGACACCCACATTTCGCCACTTATATAACGACAAACTAACAAGAAAAGTTATTACACAATTGATTGCTATAATTACTCATTGACAAACTATTATTATGATTGACATTATGTTACTGTTCTCACATCTATTTTTTTCCTCCTGATTGACATATTTATAATTCCTTTTGACATTATTGTTAAATTTTTACTACTGTTTCTGACATTTTTATTTTTTGTAATTCTAATGATTTGACATTTTTTATTTGGTATCAATACAATTTCTCTTTGATTTTAGAATTTAATATTATTTGCATGCCCATGCCACGATAGAATATGGAGGACTATATTATATAAGACAACATCTATGTACCAATTACCCATGTTTGCAAAGAAATAAATGATTTGATTTGATTTGAAACTATTGCCACAAACTGGTCTCAAATCAATTTCAGCTAAAATATTACGTAAAGTTCTGCAATCTTACGTCAAATAAATATTAATTCTCATCTCAACGCAGCGATACAACCGAAGGGCGTAAATACGCAGCCTATTGGAAAGTGTTCGCGAGTTCTTTACAAACTTTCTCCCTTCGTTTCTTGTTTATGGTCAGGGCACGAAGTCTCAACTTTTTGCTATGTCCAATGGCGAATCGAAAGCGAAATAACTACATGTCTAGGTACCCGATTGGTATTCGTAATGTGGACTGACTGTCTACCGACGAAATTGCGAAAATGAATTTACTGCTTTTTGTAATGGGACCAGTTTTGCATAACCGTTGTAAAGACTAAAGTGATGATATTTTCCCGCTAAAAATTCAGAAATTTCTTCAACGGACAACGGCTACCAATAAGGCAAAGGTATTAAAACTGAGGGCCAATTGGCATCAATTATGGTGCCTGTGTCAACTCATGTCCATAAAGTTTTGAAAAAAGTCTCATACCTACGTATGTTTTGACTGACTTTAGATTTGTGGTTAACGTAGTAAAGATGCTGAATTTGTTTTAAAAATAAACAAAAGAGTTTGGTCATTAGGCAAATGAAAAGTCATTATGCAAAAGCGAAGAATTCCACAAATATTTAAACGAACACGTTGAATGTTGCATTTTTTTGTCAAGTTTAGGAAATCTAAATATTCATCAAGAAATGTTGGCAAGGTTTTTTGCTTTGAAATGGTTTTCGCAACTAGGTACAGTGATACCAGAAAAAGTATCATCATCTGCCTAGCCTTTTCCCAACTATGTTGCGGTCGGCTTCCAGTCTAACCGTATGTAGCTGAATAGCAGTATTTTACATGGAGCGACTGCCTATCTGACCTCCACAACCCAGTTAGTACTGAGTAATACCATACCCCTTAGTAAGACTGGTTGTCAGACTTCACTGACGGCCGGTAAGGACTGTCAAAGATCTACAAATGACAGGCACGGCGGAAACTCGGTATGTAATGGGTGGTCACCCATCCACAGACCAACCTAGACAAGCACGGCTTAACCTAAAGATCGACCCGAGCGGCTGTTATTATTTAGCCACGGGCTCCTCAAACGACACCAGAGTCGTATCCAAGTCCATCACCAAATAATTACGTACATACCTGTGGTCTGTTAAAACTGTTATAAATAGGTGCCATTTCCGTGTGCCTACCTATGCAGGTAGAACACGTCAAATATTATTTGCGTCATCCAACCAACATCTCACAGTGTAGGTAGGTACCATGTGTATATTTTTCTGACAAGTATGGAGATTCTAAGGTCGACATTACTGTATTTATTAAAAATTCTTCCACGTCTGATTCACAATACTTGTTTTTTATAAGACTTGGAGGATATGAGATATCCTAGGAGATTAGACCATGTACTCGCCAGCCGCGCCGGTGGCCATAATGCCTGAAACCATATTAATGTTGCCATAAATATCAATCAAATAAAATCAATTTCATGATCCTATTAAAAACATGTCCCTACCTATTTTATTTCAATTTACAGATCTCCGCGTCTAAAAAACCACTCATTATTATCTATGACTAATGAAAAAAAAGATGGAGTGATGATCTTCGGAGAGTGGCTGGAAGAAGCTGGATGAGTCTAGAGTGATGATGATCATGACGACGATGCTTCTATGGACATCACTGGACTATACTTTATAATCATAGGTTAATGTACACCTACCGTAATATTAATCACTAGGGAACTAGGTAAATACCTATTAAATAGATGAAAAATTTAATTAAATAGGCAAATACCTAGGTAGATATGTGCTATTCGCTAGGCTGATAGCCATTAAGTAATTAAATCTATCAAAGAAACGCTGGCGTGACGATTTGGACTCGTTCCTGCCTGACTGATTGGCCCGAGGAGGCAAAACACCGGAAGAGTTGGAAAGGAATGGGAGAAGACTTTGCCCAGCAGTGGGACAGAATAGGATAATTAGAAAGAAAAATAAAAAACAAATACGTGGGTAACCTATGCTGTTTAAAGAAAAGGTATTGTATTGTATTGTATTAGTACTTAGGTAAGGAGGTCTACCTACAATAAGAAAAACATTGAGTGACATTCACTACCTGCTTCTAAATTGTTTCATGTTATCACGTTCACAATCATTATGTTCTTACATTGCTATTACTGGTCAAATTACAAATACGGGACCTCTATTTTTTGAAGTCGCTTAATAAAAGTTCGCGTCCAGCTCCCAGACATTCGTTTTGGTTGGGTAATGTTTAAAATTTGAGAAGGTCTGCACTATACAATAAACAAATACTAATGTAGGTACGGTAGCTCCCTACCTAATTTATGTATTTACGTAGGTACTTAATCGTCTAGAAACTTTACATTAATTAAAATACAGAAACTATAATCGATATTTCAACGAAATTACATTGAAAATATCCAAATCCAAACTGAACTGCAAAGCGAATGATCCTGAGATGAAATATTAGAGCGGGACGGAGAATCGCTAAAGGTGCAAGCGTAATGGTGTAAGCGAGATAGACAACAGGTGAATGAGGGGTCATGAATAGGACCACCATACCGCGCGGGCTTTTATTGGGACTTCGGTCGCTCAAAGGACAAAGAACTTTAACGTTTTGTGTTGCATTGTATAGGTACCTATGGGGGAATGGCCGATTTTTTTTAAAACGGCTTAATTGTAAATCGTCCCATTCTTAAAAATATTTAGCATTTACGAGAATGTTGTCCTTTAGGTAAGTGTGTCGTTCTTGTAAAATCGTCTTCCTCTTCTTACTCGTACTTGTATCTATAAAATCAGGACTTTGTCCGAACTGTCCAGTCGTAGGATGCAACATAACATGCATGCTCATTATGTGAACATTTTCTTAATAACTTCCAATATTAATAAAAATACTAAAGTTTGGGTTGTCTTTTTATTTATTTTACAGCAAGACGCCTTGGTTGCTTATTTGTTATTGGCGAGAAGAGGCGCTACATCGACAAAAGTGGAGGGAATGAGAGGAAGAATTTTTCCCTATATTCTCAATAGACAGTTTAGGGTAATAACAAAAAAAACTCTCAAACTACGTCACGTTAACAACTACGCAGGTACTGACTCAACGTAAAACCCCCGATGGTCACCCTAACCATGATTCATGGAACCCGAGAGGGGTGCGGGGGGGACGCGCCGCCATCGCGATCTTTTGCTTATTTTCTTTAGTAGCATTTCCAACGTTGAAGCCGGTGGGTCACGCTCGCGCTCCGCTCACATAAACAAGTAACCGCGAGTGACATAGTGCGATTGTGTGTGAACATATACCAACAGTGTGTAGAAATTCATTCAAGATGGGATGTGGAACGAGTTTTGTGAAATACGTGCTGTTCTTCTTCAACTTGGTTGTCGCGGTGAGTAGGGGAATGGGCGGGCTTGGTTAGGAACCGGTTTGCTTGACTTTGTTCCGGTAGACGGCTGATGGCTTGACCAGCGAACAGTGAAACTGACGCCCTGCTTGGACCACGAACTATTGAGATTATCGGCCATGTGGTTTTGGTTTTACGAACACGAGCTTCTGAGATCTTTTTAAACGGTTTTCCACGACTTTTTTTTTTCATAAATTAGGTAGGTAATCAATTATTTAAATAAATCTTTCCTTGAAAGCTCGTATTATTGTATTTCGAGGTTTTTTAACAACTTCATCAGAACATTATTCCTCGCGGCAATAATAAACGAAATCCTAAAGAGTAAACTTTAAAACGCACCACATCTTCTATTTCGGTCTCTCGCAAGCATTAAGAAAGAGATGGGGTACGTCTTCCTTCTCCGTCTGACTGAATTCGAACATAGAATTCGTAGGGTAAAACGCACTGTTGTTGTCTTCCAATATTTTTTGCATTACATTAAATAAGTTTTATTAATTTATTGTTCTGATATTTGCGTTGCGTACATTATATTGTAATAATTGATATTGTACTCTTTTAATTTACTCTACACAAAAAAGAAGGTTTCTAAGGCAATTAACAACGATAATTAATTAATTACTCAATTATTATAATAGTTATGTATAAAATAAATGTACGTCTCATTGTCATTTCGAACTATAAATCCCCATGACAATAAATCCACACGCAAAGGGATAAATGCAAATCGCTTTTAATTTCCGTCACGTGATGACAATCTTTGTGTTATTTTTAATATACGAACCATTTATGCATTGTATGGCTAAGTGATATAAAAGTTTTACCTATTTGAATGGCAATGAAACAATATTTGACTTCCAAATCGTAAGTTGACAAAAAAAAAAAAAAATTTTGCTGGGCCAAGGCGTCCCCCATTCCTTTCCATCTCTCCCGGTGTTTTGCCTCCTCGGGCCAATCAGTCAGGAACGAGTCCAAATCGTCACGCCAGCGTTTCTTGCCTCGGTGATGACGACAGCATAAATAAATATATTATTAATTTATTTTTCCTTTACCATTTTGCCTACTATACCTCATCAGCAAGTTTCCGCTCAAACCAGTTTCTAGCGTAACACGCTTTAAATAGTAGTGACTATACAGATGTAATCATGATTCACGAACAATGCCATCAGATAATGGTTATTGCATTTTTTACCACCATAACTGGCGTGCACTCAATGTCGCAAAGACAAACAATATGACATCATAGATGTTTATAGTGGCAGTACACTGGAAGGAAGCTGCCTACACTACATGGCTGGAAAGAATTTGATCTGATGCTTTATCTGCATCATGGCGCATTTTTGTTCGTACTGTCTTACGTACGTGTCTTCGTGGACGACGATTTGGTTGAGTATCACGTAGCAAATAATGACTGACGGTCGCTAGTTCGTGGGTATGGCTTAATTGAAGGCTGTTGCTAAGTGAGTTGGCGCGATAATGAATCAGTCTCATCCAATTTGGGGATTAAAATAAATTAAAAGAATCGTTGATGATTTTGAGTGAAGTCGCACAGTATATTTCTTACAGACCCATCTGAAACTTGATGCGGATTAATTCCTAGCAGCGCTAAAGGTGTAAAGCAAGACCCCAAATCAAGTCTTTCAGGTACACCTAAAGTTAAAATGACAGAATGTTCCTCAAAAACAAAGTAATCCTTGAGACTTAAAGCATTACGTTAACAAACAATGCCATTCTCTTTGAATGAGCTAAGTAATGTTAAAGAATCTGGTGCCTTGACAGTAACAGATGTACAAATATTAGTACGTATTACTGTCATCTTGCTCACAGCTTACGTTTCATTGAATGTAACATGTCTGACCTTGGCTCACAACTGCTTGGTACTGGAGTAATTACATTTAATACTAAGCCACGCTCTGGTGCTGTTGTGCATGACAAAGACCTGTTTCAAGTGCTTATTCGATAAGAAATTTTAACGACGTTTCCTCCACTAAAGGAAATTAGAATGTCGATAAAGTAAGTACTTGTAAAAACGGATATTTCGATTCAAATTTGGCATGTAGCCTTTTGATTGAACAGCAAACCACGTCGACACGTCGTAAAGAAGTAAAAAGTCGTAGGACATCTACCTAATCAATAAAACTGATGGAAACTAATGGTTTCCGCAAGCCTCGAAATATTTATTGACCCAAAAGAATGCGCTGACCCATTTAGATTAACTAACTAATGATGTAAGACGAAATGGTATCCCTAATGGAAGAAACTTGTTTCATTAATTACGTCTAAAAGCTTATAGTTGTGGCTAGAAACGTAACGCAAGTTTTAGTCTTGCAGTTTAACATTATTACAACATTGGACTTACATCGAAATTGTATTTATTAAAGGTGAGCTAGTGGCCATCTTATTAATTTCCGAGGTAAACTGGGTCAACAATAAGGTTCGCGTGATAAAAGTCAATTTTCCTTACTCATTCACCCTCCGAAAGTCAACAGGTGAATTCATTGAATAATTAATGAAGAGATACTGTCTTGTTTTGGAAATTTTGTGTGGGAACGTTGCCATAACAGTGTGACTCAAATACAAAACTTATGACTTCATGTCGACGAATAATACAGTTTTTAGTCTCGATAGTACAGCGTAACACCAGTAGTTTAACGATTAACATCAAGGCCAGTAGATTTTACGTTTTGCAGTCCAATAAAATCAGTTTGTTCGCTTTTAGGAAGGCCATATTACAAAGTCCTTGTGTTTTCCTTTGAAGTGGGTCAAGGAAAAGTCCCTGGTCTGGCTCCGAAGGATAACGGCGAACGTGACTCAAGGCTAAAATTTCCTTGACGCTTATCCTCATGCATGACGTAACCTGAGCTGAGGCATTTGTACAATCCTTGCATATTTGCAATCCTCTTTGCTTACATGCATTTCGAAACATGCCACGTAACTGTCAAGTTATGTACTGTACAACAAAACACTAGCCTGTAAATTCCCCAAGGGACTGTATAACGACCAACAGTTACGACTTTGATGATAATATTGATATCCTAAGAAGGTTCTTCATACCAATAAAGTTAATAGCTAGTGATTAATCTGGACATTTTGCCCATTGTCGAAGCAATAAAGTCATCGTTGACGATACAGCCATAATCCATGATATTCAAACATGGTACACGTGACCTGGCCCCGAGGTGACATCATCGCCACGACCGCTTCTGCCGCCAAACTGGCGCCCGCAACACTTAACATGCCTGCCCTATTACTTACTTCAGTTGAGGTACCTAAGCCATATTTTATTTAGGACATCCTCAATTAAGAAAGAATAGCAAATAAGGATATTTTGTTATAAAAAATAAAAAAACATCTTGAATAAACAATGCTTTTAAATCACCATTTAAGTAAGCACGTGGGCCAGCCAACACTTGCTTCATAAACAGGCATTTCCGACTTCAATTTAAAAAGTTCCATTCGTTTCCTTGAAAACGGTTAGTAGACGCCGAATAATTTCGTTCCGAGTCCAGAAAAAACTCGTTTTAGAACTGGTTTCACGAATACCAGTGTTGCTAACATCCAGCGTTGATGCAAGTTTTTTTGTAACAAACGTACACGTCCGCGGATGTTGCGCACCACAGCCTTGCCAGTTTGCCACTAGTATTTGCGTTTCTCTTTGGAAATCCTCGGGATTATTTGATAAAGTCACACTCTATTCGCTTCGGTAAATAAACGACTGTGTCCTTGTCACATAACAAATGATAAAACGTTTGCTTCAGAGGCTTAAATTTATATGTCAGAAAAGACCTAGTGTTGTGCAAATTTACAAAAATACGGTGTTTAATACGCTACCTGAACGCAATGAAATTCTTATCTCGAAATTAAAATAGCTTTTTAATTTAATACTAAGAATTTGACTCATTCATAGTATCATGGTGAGATCACGTTCTATTATTTTATCTGGCCATACTGTTCGTATCGAATCTCTCGTTGTATACTCCCAGCCGAAAGTATATGATTTATATAATATGCCACCCACAGTCGCACAGGCGACCTTTAATGTTCGGATGACGGATGCTGTTTCAATGTCGTTTAAAGGATATCCAAGGACCTTCTCGCAGTGGAATCCAACTTATGAACCGTCCATATTTTAGCCATCGTCTACAGATCGTCTTACAGATAAATTTGTTGAGATTGCTCGTCAGTAAACTGTTGCAGATCCTGGAGTAATTATAATTTCTGATCTAACTCCTTTTTGCCCCAAAATTGCAGAATTTATTCGGCCGTTTAATGGCGCTTGTACTCCTTAAAGTGAAACAGTAA
This sequence comes from Noctua pronuba, assembly GCA_905220335.1. NCBI lineage: Eukaryota > Metazoa > Arthropoda > Insecta > Lepidoptera > Noctuidae > Noctua > Noctua pronuba. Next base: position 3,010,980 of record LR999901.1, on the reverse strand, counting down.
AAGTATTATTCAAACCTCAACTTGAAATGGTTCTATCTGCGATGGCATTGGAAGTTAACGTTTGGTTCAGAATAGTAATGTCTGTTGTGTACTATTCAGTAGCTCAGCACCAACACGTGATCTGGTTTTAATTAGATTAACTTCCTGCTATATTTGCTTTGATAGGCTACACATACAACACCGACAAGATATCAGACCTTTTGGTTACGAATGTTTCGTTTCAAACTTTAAGAATATGCCCTTGAAGAAATAAGTGAAAAAAATTGGTTTCGGAAGTTTTTGTCACTGAAATCAAAACTAAAAGATGTTACGCTTTGTCTAACACTATCCACGATCTCCTGCATATTATATAGTTCACGTCTCCAATCAATAAAGGAAGTAATGATAAGAAAAGATCAGGCAACATACCCTCAATCCATAACCAACTTCATCACAAAAATATCCCAAGATTATTCAGCCCGCGCGTTAGACGTCATTTAATGACTCCACAGATCTCCATGGCCTGTCTGTCTATGCCCTTCCGCCCTCAAACCTCACCTCCTTCCTCGTCATTGTCGCTCGGTCACCGACCTTACTTATGCAAGCCTCGCCATAGTTGTACACCTGGTAATGGTATTGGCTGGGTCACGCACGTTGTGTAACCTCGCAAGATTTGCTTATGAATTTTTGGCTCTTGAAGCCGTGTGCTAGGGAGCGTGAAATTATGCGGCGAAGATTGATTTGGAGTTGGAGATTATGGCTTATATGGTCTGGTATTTAGAAGCTCTAGGAAGAGGATCTTACAACTTAAAATCTACAAAATTCAAAATTTTGTTGGCTTAACTGAAGCACTAGGAGAGATGTTGGAACTAAACTTGTTTAAATCCTGCAAACTTTTACTTCTAAATATCTAATCACGTCCAAAGTTTAAAGCCTTTGTTTAACGCACAAAGCCACTCACTGTTTGGCAAGTTTCGGCTATTCCCAGTGGCTAAAGAAAACTCATTATAGCACCAGTGTTGGCTCGTCAATCATCATCATGGCGTCAGTCTTGTACTTCATCGTTAAATTGATTTCGGTTTGATCGACAGCGATAAATCTGGGCAACATGGTTTACGAGATGTTTTAGATAAACAAATATTCTGGAATCTGATGAATAGCCGGTGGAGAGAGGTTTATTTTGAGCCAATTTGAATGTCCACAATTAGTGCTGTAAGACTTATTTTTTCCTGTTTTTTGGTCGTTTTCGACTCCTACACGGTCGTATCTGATACAATACTCCATCGATCTCGATCTAAACAAACAAGCTTTCTTTTAAAGTCACGTACAGAATTGTTAACAAATGCTTTCACAGCCACTGTTTGCTATCTAGGTCGCTGTTGTAAAACATTCGATATCCAACGCACGGTCATAAAAGTGTGTGACGCCCCATTATTCAAAAGCAACCTGTGATTATTATGGTGTTCAACCTTCCGTAACTGCTAAAGGGTGCTTAATGGCAAGTTTGAGGGAAATATATTTGTTTTGTGCTACCTGAGTTGTATTTTAAACATTGGAATAGTTGGAACAATTGTTATTATTAGCCATTTGTGTCCCATTGCAGGGCAAAGGCCTCACTTCTCTCCTTCCACTTATCCCTATCCAGTGCTGTTAAACGCCAATCCTTGTGGAGAGAGTCGAGTTCGTCCCGGCTCTCCGGATCTCTTTGAATAAGCTTGTCTTAAATCAAAGCGAAAGTTTTGTGGTGCAAATCGTGAGATGACGAAACTTTAAAGAAAATAAAAATATCAGAGCCCAGAGCTTCAAAGCAATTATTAGCGTAATTCCTCGTACCGCTCGTAGTAGTGTGAATAAAAATAGATATCTCTGACTCTCTTTGTCTTCACTTGTTATTTTGTGTGGGAATGACCGATGGTCAACAGACGACACTGTTGGAAGACTTGGGAAGAACGAAATATCACATCTCATAAATGACCTGCCAAGCTTTAGAGAGTGATTTTATTTAATACCAGCTGCTGACCGCGTGTTTTACACAAAGAAATAGGGTGAAAACTAGCCTATATCCTTTTCGAGGCTGCCTATCTAAACATAACAATTGGTTCAGTGGTTTATGCGTAAAAGAGTAACAGACAGACGGAGTTGCTTCGCATTTATCATTTAAGTATGGAAGTTTAGCATGGATTGCAGGCGACTGAAAGTCTGGTTTTAATTGGCGAGTCAGGTTGTGGTTAATTCTCTACTATGTATAGCGTGGCTTTGAAATCACATGTATGATAAGTGCTGCAGTCAACCGTGTCAAGTCCATTTAGGTCAACCAATCAATACGCGGTCACTGTACAAACAAAAATAAAACATTGAATAATTATGGCAACTCCACAACTATAACAAAGCCGATGCTGTTGGCAACATGCCGATCGGGGAATTCCGGGATTGGTACTGCTGTGAGTCATACATGCTTCAGTCTGGTCTCTCTGCCGCAGGTAAATGGCCTAGGTTTTTAGACTAGTTCAGTAACCGGTTGAAATGTTAATTATATTGGCACGACACACCGTTATCAGTAAAACCGTTATTCGGTAAGTAAATATGGCGGTTTAACTGCATACGAACAGGTAACTTGTTCACTATTTTCAATTACTGTTATTTGTCGTGACAAATATTTTGATGGTTCCCTTCCATGTTGAACTTACTTTTCATTGAGATTTAAATAAGCGTACGAAATCGATAAAGCTTTGGAAAATGATTGTATGCTCTCAATACTACAATCTTCAACGTTTATTTAACTTTAGCCAAATGCGTTAATAAAAATCATTACATAAAACATGAGTATTTCTTTCAAGTGAATGCGATCATGGCTGCCATTTCATTGCGTAACATGTGCACAGGATTACTCAGCTGCCGTACATAATCTATACAGTGTGTGCTGTAGTTATGCAAACGCAACCGCCTGTGAAATATCTCGGCCACGGTATGCATAACCATACGACTTTTAAAACGAGACGCGTTATAAATTCACGATAATGAAAGGGGGTCGGCAACTGGGGCGTTTACCTCACGCCACGGCGAAGTGTTTTTAAAATGAAAAAAAAAAGTATGATGAAAGGGCGATAGATGTCGTTGGGTTCGGTACGAGTTTTTTTTTCTTTGACAACCTTAGTTTACAGGCAAATGTTAGGAGAAATTCCAACATCGATGTTTCTCATAATTAGTTCAAGAGTATATACTAGCCAACGACACCAAATTATGTTATTCCCTCGCTAAATATATAGAAAAGCTAGTTCAACGTACGCTGTTAATTCGCACTTGAATTAATCCATCCCTTTCTAGTTCGTCAAGCGAGACGCCGTCAAGTCAGTTTGACCAATGACCTGAAAGAATGCAAGAGTAATTGGATACAGAAAGCGAAGAATCGAGTATAAATCCGTGTTTTAGTCCTAAGGCTTGATTCACTCTCTGGTCCGCCGTCCGTTAGGTTAGGATTAGTCGCAATTACTAGATAAAGCT